>VZTQ01006075.1:128499-167193 GCA_013400755.1 Pelecanoides urinatrix | reverse complement strand
AAATTTTAAAAAAACACCTCAAAAAAAACGGGTTTTTTGGGGGGGGGGGGGGGGGGGGAAGTATCTCATTTACAATTCCTAGGTAAGCTTATTTTTTGGTGATATAAAGTTCATCTGCATGTTTTGATTTATTTAGAATTTAACCTACTAATTATAAAAACCTTTTAAAAACAATAAGCACTGAAAAGGAGGGCAAAAATGGCCTCTCAGACCTACCAGCGCATATGTTAATACAATTCCATGTTCTATTAATATTGTAAGTTATGTAACTCTATTCAAAGCAATATAGTTACCTTGGCATAAAAAAATACTACATTCAAGAAAGAAGAAATACACTCAGTTCCATCTCGGTATCAAAGGTTTTCATAGCCATTTAATACATCAAATCCCCCAGTAAAATTAAACAAAATAAAATGCCGTATTAAAATAGAGACTCTGAAAGAAAGTTATCACAAGTTCAAGTGAATATCTGCCGTACCTGGTCGGACCTTTCTTCATGTGGTCTCCGATAAAAGTTGCATTAGTCATACTCATCAGTGTGTTGGCCAGTGAGATAACAGACAGGAGATGCTGAGTGGTGACAGCACGTGATACACCGTATGTCCCCTTTCCCAGTCCTTCGGTAACGGACATTTTCCTTCCTAACTCCACACTATCATATGATGGTTTGCCTACAGGCTGATTATAGCCAGGAAGCATCAGAGACATGTGGCCTCCTCTAGACAGGAGGCCAAAAGACACTGAACAGTGTGGCTTAAGCATCCCAAGACGATCAAGGCAAAGCTCATCTAGAACAGAATTCAGGCCCCAGGCATGAAGACAGGACATAAAAAGCTTTGCTGTATCCATGGTTAGATTATATTCTAATAAAGTTAGTGGTTTAGATTTGCTAGAGCGATATTCTGGGTCACCATCTTCTCTTCTCTGTCTTATCAATTCTTCATCCTCATCTTCATCATCAAGAAGATGCTCTTTTATATTCTCTTTGATTGTTTCCTTGACCTGCTGGAAAAGGACGGCTGCTCGTTTACCAGTCAAAAAGGAACCTCCTTTGTCAGATCCACCAGAGGCTTTCTGTAAATTCTCCGGAGAAATGAGTGCAGTGTTGGGTCTGGAGGCCTCCTCAGTCAGCAGCTGAATAATCAGGGCTTCTACGTCAAAGAAGAGTACATGTATATCTGGATCTGTTAAGTTAGTCTTTATAGCTTGAACCATCAGGGAGTTATGTGAATATTTCGGTAAATTCCCCTGAAAAAAGTAAAAAAATTCAAAAAATTGACATTTTAATTGGATTACTTTCTTAACACTTTTCACAAAGTTAATTTACAAATTAAGGAAGCTGTGGATGATCCAAGTTTGAAAACTCACATGGGTATATAAAACGTTATGAAAATATCAGGGAAGAATTTTACAGCACTTTTCACAATGTCAGGAATATCAGGCTTGTGATCAATTGTTACATGCCTAAAATACAGAAATTTCCCTTACAGAAGTTTACCAGATAGATAGAGCTCTCTAGATAAGACAGAAGTTCACATTTCTTTCTCATGAATTTTAAAAGATAATAGTTATGCTCCCAGGAACAATAAAATTTCAGTATTTTGTTATTAAACCTAAAACACATCAAATATTTCATATTTGGATACTGAAGTATAGCATCAACTTATGCCATTGGAAAATAAACTACTAATAAATTCATCCAGATATGCAATTAGTGTGTCACTTGTTGTTCACACCACTTCTTAAGTCCACCTTCTTCCTCCTTCCCTTCCTCCCAACGGGGGGAGGGAAGGGAAAAAGAAAATTAAAACGCTATGGGATAAAAGGTGAAAAAAGTCAGAAAAGGAGATTGGACAAAAGAACATTAACATAAGTTTTTAAGTATTGTGAGAACTTTATTCTCTCCATAATCAACACAAAATTATGCCCAAGTACTTAGTTTCCTCAAACAAGTGCAAAAGAGAATCTTTTAACAGAAATAAACCCTGTTCAAATGTAAGTAAAGTATTATTTCTCCTCTTTTACAAGTTAATTAACAGCCTGAAAGACATAACATTGAATATTCATGTTTGATGCACAGAATTACAAAGTCAGAGCAAGAAAAACCTCCAGGAGAAGCAGTTACTAGGTTCAGTGATGAAGAAGCGTTCCTGATGCTTATACTAGTCACTGCAGAAGTTAAACCCTGTGCTCAATTGAGAGCGAAGTCTATGGGATCACATAAAACCCATTACCCTACACAAGTCTAAGAAGGGCTGCAGGAGAAATGGTATTTTTCCATTCATATAGGCTGAATCATTTGTTCAGAAAACATCAACCTTTACTGAAAGTAGACTTAGCCCCACAGTTCTTAATATATTACCAATAAAAGCAATACAGTCAAGGCTCCTATGACTTTTCTCATCTATAACTCAACAGCCTTAACATTAATAGAAACTCTTTCAGTTTGGTAGTCTCTAAAATTTCCATTCTTTGTGGTCTGTTTTTAAACGACAAAAGCACATTTTACAGCAGGATGGTTATTTAGAAATTAACACGGCTTGCAGTTTTTATATATACACTGTATATATATTTACAAATAGGTATGCATAAATACAAACATGCTATAAATATATACAGACTATTTTTATATATATATAAATATATACAGACTATACAAATAACTAACATACATTCTATATATCGTGCAAAAATTTGAACATTCATTTGCAGACTCTTAATTTAAGGCTGCTAATATTTTGCTTACTTAGAACGAATACCCATGTATATTTTACTGTGTGGCGTTGAAGTGGATTACAGTGGTACAATTACTGGTTTGCTTGCTGCACTCACTAGTTCTTGCTTACTTTCAGAGGATGATTCTTAACAAATACGCGTAAATATTTTACGTTATACCAATGCACTCGTTTTGTAACACAAAACAGACACCAAAAGCACACACACAGAGCAACATTCAAAACATTCAAAAGACTCTCCAACAATGAAATGCAGACCTGGCAAAATCTTCAATACCATCTGCTAGTCCACTAGAATCAAATAATTTTTAATTTCTGTCTTTCCTCAAATTAAAATTCATTTCACTTATGTAATGAAGTTAAGGCAACTACTAGAAGGAAAATTCACATTTGGTCACAGGGATTATGAAAGAAAAATTAAACAGAGACCATCCTCCTCACTCCCTGTTCTTACATTTCTTGGAGGAGCTGCAGCGCGGGCTAGCTCACTGTGCCAGACAAACAGCCAGGGCCTAATGCAATCAGCTCTAGAGCAAATAGCCAAATTCTACTCCTTCCCCTGTAGTCAACTTGGAGAATGAATAAACTATGCTTATTAAATAAATTTGCCATGAGAAGCAAGTAATGGATAATTGAAACCAGAACAGAAATAATTAAATGTCAATAAATAATAGCTGCAAATTATATTCTACAATGCACTGATTTATTCACATATTCCTTACTTGTTAAAAAAAAAAAGTTATTTTCTCAGAATGTAACGTAGGTTTATGAAATGGTCTCTGGTAATGGTCACAATGGTAAAATTAAAAGCAACAATATAACCAAAATATTTTAGCTTTTAATCATCACTGACCTCTGGTACAGAACCCCTTTTGCTGTGCTACGTATCATGCCTCCGCAGGTCGCTATACCTTCATTAGACATGAGGAACCTGCGCCTAGCCCACACACGTTTGCACAGCATGTGCAAGTGCAACACTCCTACTGCCGCTGTGAACAGCCGTACGGGCTGCAGCAGGACCAGCAGCGGACAAGTCTGAGCACACAGCTACGTGTGGAAGCACGATGGTGGTGTTCTAAGGAATGCTCTCTACAAGCGGTATTTCTTTTCCAAACAGAACATAACAGAAGGCAGCAAAACAGAGAAGCGAAGGCAGAAGGCGAGGCGGTGGGCCGCGGGGCGCAGGGCTCTGCCGCTCTCTGCTGGCCACGGCCCCGACTACCAGAGCGGCAGCAGTCAGGCTTAACCAAGGCAGCACAAAAGCCAAAACACAAGCTCTTCTTGTTTGGACTCAGGAAACATTTTCGAATGGCACTGACAGACTAAACAAATTTAATAGCCATCTACTCTGACAGGTCTTTATTAGGAAAAGAGTTATGATGAACTACGGTAGAGTACTGGAATCATTGGGAAAAGCAAATGTAAGCAGGACACAACCACAGAATCGCTAAGGTTGGCGATCCCCTAATCCAAGCCCCTGCCCAGAGCAGGATCCACTACAGCAAGTTGCTCCGGGCAAGGAAAGCCTCCCACACACTGCTCTAATACACAACTAAGCATATTTTTCCCAGTTTCCTTCAAGATAACTTTGCACTTCCTTCTAATTAATCTTTAACAGAAAGATAAAAATTTAAAAGTGAGGATCATATTCTGTGACAAAGTTCATAAAACCCTCACAAGGTCAGGACTTACCTTTTCTCTATATTTGGCCACAAGAAAATGCATGATGCAAAGCCCAAGAGAAAGCTCTTCCTCCAAGCTCTCCTCTGACGATCTGCCCTGACATGCAATTGAGCACACCAACTGAACTACCATTTAAGCCTATTTCCAAAATTTACTGTTTGCTTTTTCGTTCCATCTCTACCAACTCTGCAATGTGACACTGTTAGCTGCCTCTTAAGTCTTCAAAATGGTCAGTCTGAATCCATCAGCCTGAATAATAATTAGGCACATTAAAATTAACAGGATATTCAGAACTAACTCTTGTACCATTCTATCCGCCATACTGAAGTTCCTTAAAATTTTTACACTGTCCTAGCTTTTCTTGGGGTACATGCCATACCGTACTCTATTTGCTCTTCAGAACAATAAAATTAATGCTAAAGTGTAAAAATTACTCTTTATACAATTTGAAATCCAAGCTGTTTACTATTGCGAGATATCAACTCGGAAAAAGAGCTCATTACTACTCGTTAAAAAAGGAACCTTCCCACATCTCAAAATATTTAAGGTGCTTCCAGCTTATGCAATAACAACCAGGATGGAGAAAAATCATCCTCTGACTCAGAGACTAACATGCAGGCTCACCGTCCAGCTACTGCTCTAACACCTGAACAACTCTTACCATTATGGTATTATCAGAAAGGTCTGCTCAGCAGGATTCTTAATACGAGCATTTACTTATTGCTCAGACTGGTAAATAGCTTATTGTTGTACTCAGTAACATCCATATAAATTGTAAAGTTTTGTGTCTAAATGAACACACATAAACATGCTGTGGCTCATGCGCCCGCTCTATACATAGACATACAGCGCTCAGGAATAGTTAATAAGTGCTTTTAACAAGTTACTACAGACAGTTCCATTTGAATTCATCACTGAAAGCATAAAACATAATTTTAGAAGTCCTTAAGCATTAAGCACTGAAATATTTAGGAATCAACTAAGCCCATTAATATCTTCTAGCATTAAACACTTAAAATATTTCTTAAGGCTTAATTTATTTTCAGCATCTAAGTTACTTTGGCTCCATTTATATCTATTTGTACATATATTTTAGTAATGCTTTTTCTGAACTGTCACACAGCAACAATTACCAAAATAAAATAAAATCAAGCTCTAGCTCCACCTTTAGCAAGATCTGCAGGAAGTATAAAGCATGTCCAATATGGGGGAAAGAGGGAAAAAAACGATCAATGCTGCTTCTGTTCCTCAAAGCTAGCACAAAACCAAAGGGGGAGATTTGCTTCTGACGGATATGGATCACAGGCTGGTTCCTTGTCTACCTATCGACACTACAAATTAACAGAACATATACAACTGAGCAAGTATTCCAGATTCTATGAAATGCTGCTAAATCCAGATTTTAAATCAACTCAACCTGAAAGAATACAGTAGAACACACACTGAAGTGGGAGGTAGCACCATGAACAGTAACATAAATTGGGGAACAATATCCAGAGATATGTGGAAGGGATTGTGTTGGTTGATATTAAAAATATATTACTACCCATCTAGAAAGAGATAAGTTTATTTGGTGCATAACCTCTGTTCTTACTGAACCTAAAGAAAAAGAAAGTGAAAGCAGTACAGAGTTATAGACAGTGAAGAGGAAGTTTAAAAGCGTTAGACTCCAGCACGGAAAACCACTACCGCTGAGAGTACAAAATAGAAAAAACATAAATGAAATGTGTTTTTAGAATGTAACTCTGGATAACACCACCTGTATAAGAAACTGCACAATGACGCTGAAGAAGGCTGACACTTTTTGTTCCAGAAGAGTGAACTCCTAGGACTGACCCAAGGCCAGGTAACGCTAGTTTAGGTCCTTCTATTAAAATTTCAGAGAGCATTAGACAAGACTCTTTCAGTTACAACAATGAAGACTTCCCACATTTTATTCAATTATTTATGGAAACCAATGTTTCAGGTACTGCATTAAAAACAGACAAACTGAAACACAGCTTACCTTGTCAGACGCTTCGGAAGCAAGCAGGTTAGTGG
Organism: Pelecanoides urinatrix; assembly: GCA_013400755.1. NCBI lineage: Eukaryota > Metazoa > Chordata > Aves > Procellariiformes > Procellariidae > Pelecanoides > Pelecanoides urinatrix. The sequence goes on along the minus strand of VZTQ01006075.1, from coordinate 160,735 downwards.
CAAGAGTCTGTAGTTTCTGATGTGCCACGTTTTTCAGAGCAGCCAGACTACGCCTAGTCATGGCCTGCTTCAGGTTGACAGCGGGATGACTTAGGGAGTCCACAGCCGCTGGGACTGCCTCATCACAGGCGTTCAGGATTTCCACTGCCGTTATTCCCATCACACACCTGTCCAGCGCACCTGCAAATGTTTTGAAAAGCATGAGTTTAAGCAGACACAATTCAGAATGTCCAAAATATCATGAGTACAACAATCTGAAAATAATTTACACCATAGGATGCAATGCATAAAACTTTCTGTTGTGTTAAAGGCTATTTTTAGAACTAATATTCCTAAAGGGATGGAATTTTCCTAAACTTCTATGAAGCTGAGGTGTGTAGGGAAAAAACACATTAACAAAAATCAAGACGTCTTAAGTTTAAAAAAACCCCACAACGTGATTCTGTACTGACCAGAGAGTGATGACTGCAGTTGCTCAACATTTTTAGTGGAAGGCTGTTTTCAATTTGAATTCCCTCTCCCACCCAACTACCTGTGTGGATTAGATTTTCCACGATGGATCTCTGGTTCCTCTGTGCTTCCTAGAGCTTCAATAAAAAGCAATTCTCATCTAGCGTTCACAATAAGCTGAAAATCATATTCAGACATTATTGCAGGTTTGTGGTTTTTTCCTTAAGTGAGTTAAGGAGTTAGAAGGTAATTACATACTGCATATATTTTGATACGGTTTTTCCTCACTTTCTCCCTTTCAAATATCACAAAATTTTCTACAACAAAGCTGTTTTTATTTTATGTCTTGTTGCCCATTCTGTAAAGGCTCCTTTTTAATTTCTTCTAAACTAAGCATTAGTCCCTTTTAAACAAAAAACCAAACAAAACAAAAACCACACCAAACAACAAACCAATAAACATTTTCTTCACTCTGCAGATGAAGAAACTATTGTAGATTCAAGGTGCTGCGCTCCTACACCAAGCTTTCAAGAACACTGCTGAGGAAGCACGGACACTAATAAACTGAGAGGACACTAGATGTGCAGCCAACATTTTAACTGGTCTCTCTAAAGATAACTAGGAAAATATGTAGGGGGAAGATAGCCACAGCAATCCAAAACTAAATGAGTTATTCCAAGTACTAAAATATGTATTTAACAAAAGCTTACATAATCTACAAATTTTGGGAATATGTGGAGTGCTAAATTTCCAAATATAAGTGTGCCAAAATGTTTTAACTCTTCTCACAGATGCAACTTACACAGAACTATAACCAAATACATATATGTGTAAAAAAAATTGTTTAATCAACATCTTTGAACTTAACCTTACCAGTATCCATTTGCCAGACGTACACAGACCCATCTGAACATCCTACCACCAGATAGTCATCAGAAGGCCTCCATTTTATTACTTGTATAGGGAAAAGATGACGGGATGCCAGCATGATGCATTTTTTCTCCCGCAGACTCAGAAGACCTACTGAGTGATCACTGGCAACAGAGCAGATACAGTGCTGGACTCTTGCCTAATAATAATTAAAAAAAAAAAAAAAGAAAAGAAATCTTAATCATAATGCAGAGAGTTTGCACTTAATAATCTCTTCTTCACTGGAGCAAGCATGGTGATCAACAACCTATGTTATAAACAAAAAACAGGCACATAAGTCTTTGGCTTAACTCACTGAGGTCACTAGAAACAGAATTTCATTTGCAGAAATTCTCTTGAATCCAACCTCTTGCATATCATAAAGTGCAAACAAGTATTAGAACCTGTTTTGTTGAGCAAAAAAGAGAAACCATGGTTTTCAAGTAAATCAATGTCGTTTTATTCATTAAGTTCTACATACTCAACCAAGTTATGAAAAGACAAAGTTGCCTTTAAATCCTGTGGGCTAACTGGTGGGGAATGCTTGTCTATCACATTTGCAAACACCTTCAGGGGAAAGACGCCTTCCACATCGTGGAAATCCTCTCCCACTGTTAATGCTATATATCATAAAATGCGAAGCATTTCCTTAGCTAGCTAGGTTTTAATATCCGTTTTTTCCACTATTTTTAGAATTATAGAATAGTTTGGATTGGAAGGGACCTTTAAAGGTCATCTAGTCCAACCGCCCTGCCATGGGTAGGGACAAATGCCTTAATGCTTTACGTAGCTAAAACACGATGCAAACAAAACCAAAATTAACAGAACAATTAAACTCTTTCTAAGTGTCTGCAAGAGTTATACATGGGCCAGTGCTAAATCTCCAGTATTTCATATTACATTCACATCTCAAGAAGGATTTGAGGAGCTGTACCATTTATGGGAAGTGTGAGACAGATTATCAGACATTATGTAAAACTTACACTACAGTTTTCTGGTGGGACTAGAAGCTGTGTAATTTCTCCACCATGTACACAGAAGATATGTTTCATCTCTCCAGAAAATATATCCCATATGATGACTGAGAAATCCACACCACCTGAGATCAAATACCTTTGATCATAACGAGAAGAAACCTGATGAGGATACAGTAAACATGTAATTTTGTTTCGATGGCCTCGGAGGGTCCGGTGAGGTGGCCAACCTGAGAAATTGGGTAAGGGATGAAAGGTGGAAAAGAAAGGGGGGGGAAGAGAGAAAAAAAATATAATTCAATAGAACAGTTAACAACCCAAAACACTGCTCTTGATTAAAAAAAAAAATTATATGGACACACTGCCATTTTTGACAGAAGTTCTTATAGAATTAGCCTTGTCTTTTTAAAAAACGGTCATAATTTTTTTTTACTGGGCGTGGACTGAATGATTCCTTTTGTCTTGCTGTACAATCTCTCTTTAAAGTAATTCAGCTGTCTGAAAACAGCCTCCTCCCCCACAAAAAAATCCCAGCAAAACCCCCACATTTAAAAAGGCCACAAAGATGTGAAAAAAATTCCCTTCCCCATCAAACATGAATTTATCCAAGGTTTTAACCAAAAGGGCCAGCCCCAGAAAAACTGCTTAATCTTACTCTGCATTGGCCAGAACAGTGGCGTGCAAGTCTGCAGTGTTACGCATTTGGTGCTTGTGCAGAATAGTTTAATAACCTCAAGTTTAAATCTACAAAGGAAAATAATTTCTGTGAACAGCACAAGAACGTGAGTCTTCTGTTCACTGAGATCAAACACTGAGATCAAATTAATTAAATTATTCTCATTCTAAGCTTTTAACTATCGCAAAAGATGCTTAGAAAATCTTTTTAGATGGCAAATTTGACAAAATGGGCCCAATTCTCTATATTTTGCATCCTTCAACCATTTTGCTGCATACCATCCTGGGTATAAACCAATTTTAAAATAAACCAGCTATGACATTTTATACTGTAAATTGAACTAGAATCTGCTCTTGAACAAAAGAGTGTATCTTTTAGGTTGTTTTTTTTCCTTTTAATACTCACTGTGCTCAATTGTCAGAATCAAGTATTCTATACAATACTTGTATGATATAGTTGAACTTTTTTCCTCTATGTGATTATGCTTTCTGGCAAGCACAGAAAACCTTACGTAGAATACACACAGGCACTTCTGTATTTTCATGAGGGCAAGAATCACCAATGCTTACTTGCAGAATAACATATCAACTTCAAGGCAACCCAACTTCACATTACAAAAAAAAAAAATTTTTTTTTCTTAAAGTTATATAAAGTAAATCAGTTATATAAAGGAAACGGTACAACCAACAGCCTTGTATACAACTGATAAGCTCATATGTATACTCGCAGAAAAATATTTGTTTTGAAAACGTCTTTTTCATTTATCAGCATTTGTAAAAAAACAAAACCCAAATATATGTTCTGCAACTGTGATCACAAAAGTATTAAAATAACATCATCTGGAACCCAAATGTACAACAGCAGGCCAACATATAACACTCGACTAACTACACGGTACACAAAGAAGAATTCTTTTAGATTCGTCATTTTCCCAAGAAGATCTTCACAAGCACACTGATACCCCAGTGCCCAGAATACTGGAAGAGAGGAGATGTCCCCCGCCATATCTTTGCTACTGCATCTCAAAAACCCAGGAGAAATATCCAAGGCTTTCCAGTGAAGGGACCCACCCCCCAAAAAATTGATGCAAGCTGGCCTCAGTTAATTTATTACTTAGGTTTCTCATTACATAGTAGAACATCAGAATTGTTAAGAAAATTATTATATGATTTCTACCCGTAAAATGACTCAATGCTCACTTCATGAAACTATTTCTTACTTCAGTATATCTCGTGACAGGCGCACACTGTAACCCAACTGTGCTTTGCAAAAGCTTATTTACATACCTCTCCTAAGCATATGCTCTCCCTGCAGCAGCTGAACTATAGCAGTTTGTGTTGCTGGCACAATAACAATGCTTCCATCTTCACGTCCACAAACCAAACGCCCATGTGCTGGGATATACACGCTAGCCGTAACTTTAAGTGGTTCATTGATGTTTGGTATTAAGCTTAGTTGGTCTATAATCCCAGCAGGGCGAGGAATAAGTTTATCAAAAGCTTCCTGGAGGGATACTGAAGTTGTTGTTTGCAGTCCTGTTTAAACAGAAACAAACAAACAAACCAACCACACCACAACAAAAAAAACCAAAAACACAGAAGGGGTGAGGTGGGCAGAGGATTTAGGGAAAAAAAAAAAAAAAAAGAGGCAAGAATGGAAATTAGGAATGCTTTTCTGAAAAGATCTTGAAGTTTAAATACACCGTGTTACACTTTGAACAAAGTAAAAGGTACAGACTGGAGATTAATTTACTGACTATGTGAGTGAAGCTACAGCAACACATGGAAACAATATATGTGAGAACTGGAAAAGTACATGATTTAAGCTACAAGAGGAAGTTACACAGGCAGACAGCAATAACCATAGCTAGTATTTGGAATAAAGCAGTTAAAACTTATACCTGAAAAATATTCAGAGTAAATTGAGGTTTTGATCATATATGAAAAAATTAAGTTACTATAGCTCTTACAAGAAGCTAGCAATTAAAAAAACCCAAACAACTTCATGGAAAAGCATAGGAAAAGCAGCAGTGCTTTATCCAGCCACAAAACAAACAAACAAACAAAAAGAGATGGCCATTAAAAGACTTGGCAACAAGACTGTTAATTAGGCATACCTTTTGCACCATCTTGTTGTTCAAGAGTATCAGGCACACTCCAAATACACAGTCTCCCTGAGGAGTCTCCTTGGATTAACATCTTATAAGAAAACTCCCTATATCCATGGAAGAATCGAGTAACTGGAGGACATATTAGTAGCTGTTAAAAAAAAAAAAATTAACAACTTAAGAACACATATAAACCATGTACTAACCTCAAAATTTACTTTCCCCATATAATCCACTGTACCTTTTAAAAGCAGGACAAAACCTAACTACTTTATGCTTTAATCTTTCTTGCAGGAGGAAGAATAAATACAGCAATATGAATCAGAAGAAACTGTGATTAGTTACAAAACAAATCACAGGTTTAGGGGAGAGGAAAAAAGATTGTTATATATATTTGGTTTTGTTCTAAATATATTCATATTTAGAATATTTTATATGTATGTGTGTGTATTCTAAAACTGTAAACATTCCAACTGCAATGATGAGCTGAAGTTACACTACTCAGTAAGGAACATGGTCCACAACAGAAGCAAAAAAGTTTTAATATTGATTGACAACATAAAGAAAAAATCAACTATATAAATGTCCAAATTTGGCAACAGATTAAATGGTTAAGATAAAAAAAAGGATTCCTACAATACCTTGTAATAACAGCATTTGTAAATCAGTTACTTATACCTAGTAATACAGGTATAAGTACTAGACATATCATACAGCAGTCTTAGCCATATTAGTTTATAGCAGATACAGTTCACAGTACAATATAAAAATGAAGTATAGCTCAAAGAGCACTTTGGCCTACAAAATTTGATTTTCTTTACTGTGCAAGGATTTAAGCTTTTAAATTTTAAGTTGTGACTCAAAGCTGTTGCTGAGTTACTGCCTAATCAGCATGCACTTCTAACTCTCCAGGCACTGATGAATGATAAACTGTTAGTATGTAGGAACTGAAGATTCACTCAACCAGAGACTAACCTCTGCATTTATTTGAAAACCAACAAGAACCAAACCAAACAGCAGGGAAATTCCATCTGCCTACTTTCTCTAGGAAAAGAAAAAATCCTAAAGGTCTACTTTGAAAGACAAGAACTAGTCATGATCTATGCACGTTTTAACTCTCTAAAAGAGAAATGCAGTCCATAAAAGAAACTCCAAAGAAATATATTTTACCTGTTTATCCGCTCTGTCCAACACACTGTACAATAAAGGCGGAATTAAGTTTTCTATTGCTTTCCCCACATCTCTGCGAAATGAATCACTAGCTGGTAAACAGCTGGGTTTAAGAACAAAGAGAAAGGAACAAAATTCCTTGTATTACTAGAGAGTAATTACTACATCACTAGCTAACTAAATAATACTAAGGAAAAACAACCCCCAGGCCCTTAAACATTACATTTTTTCAGTTGTTCATACAGTATATAACAGATGATTACTCTAATTTTAATGTATAGGGTATGTCTCGTCAATTAATAACTGCTCCAAATGTGTCCAGCTCAGTTCCCCCCAACATTCAGAACTGAAGGCAAAAAAAGAATGAAGCAAGCCTGGCTTTAGGTCTGCTTTGGATTTGAACATATCTGGCCTCAGACTCAGAACCAAAACACACCAAACCCAAGGATTCCTCTGACAGATCACCAGATAGATTTGCTCACATCCTTACGCTCCGATCACAAAAGAGGGTGAGAAAGGAGTTCTCGCCTGATGTATGTGAGAATATTCAAGGATCTCCAAGATAAAACTGTATCTCTACCCAGAAGAAAGAGATGCTTGCATGTCATGAAGATGTCAGAAGAAAAGTTTTTTATTTTACTTTTGTCATTCTACATTTATTTAACCTCTTTGATACCTAATTTTAAATTAATTTTATATTTTCACATTTACATGCACAAACTCAGCTGTTCATGCCTTCCCCTAACGGGCTGAAAGAGTACTCTGTTACAATAACACAATTATCATTTACATTCTACTGCATATAGGAAAATCTTACTTCTTCCTTATTTGGACCTGGTTAAGGAAATATTTAAATTATATTTTATTTTAATTTATGACACTTGGTCAACAGCAAAATGTACCTCTTCCCATCACACAGCTCCGTTAGGAAGTGAAAAAGAGTTAATGTAATATCAGAAAATAGTGAAGCAATCTTGGTTAAGGCAATCTAAATTACTGAGCATCGCTTCAACATGATATATTTAGGGGACACACACTTTAAAATATGCTCATGGAATACTAGTTTCTGCAACATCCATATGATTTTGTAACAAAATAAAAGCCAAAGATACTCAATATTTCTTCAAAGTTGCTCATGTTTTTATATCAAAAAATAAATTGAGTATTTCATTGTTGACTACCTGGCTGGTAATTTATATATGAAACTTTGTCCGTCTTCTGTCCATACAATCACTTTATCAGCTGACACAAAGTCACCACCAGTCCAGGTCTGATCATTTTCACTAGGGACTGAACATAAGAGGGAATAATCTCCAGCATCAAAAACCTGAAAAAAAACAGGAAAGTCTGTTGTCATTAACCAGTTACAGATTAAAATGCCCAGAGAGCAGCTAATTTCAGTTTCAATAGACACATTAAAAGGACTTAAAGCATCTTGATCTAAATGTCTTACTGGCAATTTAATTAAATCAGCTTCTACAGTGAAAAGCAGCCAGGTGTTGGTTCAGCTAGCTTGCCTTACCCTCCAGTATTTGGAACACACTACCAACAACGACCGCTGGGTAAACGCACAGAAAGAAATGCTTTGACAGTTTTGACAATAAATAGGTTTTGACTCCTCTTCAAATACTGGTGTTGTATCCTAAAAACAAACAAAAGCAACATTAAATTAACTGCATTTTATTTAAAGTTATAAATCCGAAATTAAATAGAGCTATATTAGCTTCGGTAATAACATCTTCAAAAAAGGCATTTCTTGATGGTTTTAAATTTGCTCAAGTCATGAGCTTGTCAATGTTTCTGTAAATTTTAACTGAAATAAACACTTTTATTTTGATATTCCTATGCATATATCATATCTTGAATATGAACTTTCCTGTGATAAAGAGTCAAATCTGCAGACTCCGTCACAAGTACAAGAGTAGCAAATGTGCAGAAAAGCAGAACTGAAGAAGTGATAGGTAAGAAATTGGCTTGTAAAGACAGACAAAAATGCCACTAACAGGAGATTATCACTTTTATTTAGAGAGCGTGTGCATATAGCCATAATCAGGTGCAAGTATTGACCAGCACGCCAGCAGAGCCGGAGAGCTGAACTGCTGAATGCACGAGCCCGTTCCCTTCCTCATGTCCACTAGCATGATCACGTCTCAAGTTTTCAGCTGTAGACTGACTCCTGGCCAGAGGTTAAGATTCAGTCACTGCTGACCACGTTCTTCCGAGATTCAGACTAGCACTATCAAACAGCACGGCATCTTAACATTTTGCCGAACACCCTCCGCTGAGTCTGAGTATCAGACCGATCTATCACATCGGTGCTGTACCTTGATTAATCTGGGCCCACCTCAAAACAAAACTTTCTCTTCTGGTTGTATTGAGGGTGGTCACAGCTAACCTGTCCAGATCCAGAACACACATGAACTCGCTCCCAAGCTAATCCACACGTTGACTGACTGTCCGTCTTCACTGTGACTTGGGATACCTTGAAGGAAGGAGGGACAGCCATGCCATCATCATCTGAAAAGTCTGGCTTATGGTTATAAAAACCTGCCTGCAGATACCCTGCTGTGGGTATAAACAGGAGACTTACAGAAAGACCTGTCTGCAACGCCAGTCACTTTAACTGGTTTCACAGGGCTCTTCACTTTCATAAAAAACCACCTTATCAAGACAGGGCAGAGAAAATCAGGATAGCCAGGCCATTAAGGCAGAAGTGGGGACTGGGATGCCCTAGATCACAACTCCTTACTCTGTTACAGCTCTCTGTGGCAAGACAATATTTCAGGAAAATACTAGTTCCTTCAAGATGGGGAATAAGCATTCTGTCCTACATAGAAACCATTTAAGTGCTCAGACAGTGTGACAGCAATCAGTGTCCGAAACTGAGAGTCTCTGCACAGAACAACATACAGATGGAAATCAGATAACAAGAAAATACCCAGCTGACTTTTTTTCTTGCTCAAATTGCACTTAGGAACATGGCAGAGACCATGTGATGGAAAAGGGAATATGCCATTTCATAAGATGCCAGATGGCCAACTTCTAAGGAAAAACCAAACACTTGCAGCAGTTCTTATTCTGTTATTCCTCATAAGAAGATCTGCAAGAGCATGTGGTATCCTCTTTTGTCACTTAAGTCTAACAAATTCCCCAGCTGGACAGATTAGTAGTGCCTATTTAGCATCATCACTGTCGATGAATTACCTTGCATCCAGATAGTCAGCTGAAACTAAGCAGATTCAGCTCACATTTCATTCTTTCAAGGTTCCCCATATCCTGAAGAGACTAGACTGTGATAAGCTCCTGTTTAGTTACATCTTTGTGTTTCTTACTTTCCTAACAGCCAATACTCTTCACTGCTCACAGCTGCCTTTTTTTTTTTTTAAAGTGTAACTGTTAAATATGATGTTAGCTAAAACATTACTAGCTGCATGACAAGGTTTTTCAGAAAATGCTTTGAGAGCAAACATGATTTTATCAAGTTTGAAACTATGAAACAAAAAATCATGAATACCACATGTCCCCTGATGGGGTCAAAAGCAAGGAATTGCATTATACTGGTCTTCCAATCTAATGCAAACTCTGTTGCTTTTGCATTATAAATATTCTGGAAATAAACAAGTTCATCAAAAAAATACTTCATTTATATATCATAAGATTATTTTTCCATAGTTGCTAAACATCTATAGTAAGGTATATCTTTTACAAGAGGTTTCTATGAATAGCTAATTTGTCAGAGGTCTATGAGACACGTAGCAAATCTCCTTTAAGAATTTTATTCATTAGTACACAGGAAGGCAGGAACTGCCAAATAACAAAAACAGCTGTAGATAACACCTAATAATGAACATTCCTAAAAACCGTATGCTCTGCTCAGCAAACCCTTCAAGCACACCTCACTTCTTATCTTTCTCAAAGAAAATACTACATTTAACAATGAATTTTAATAGTAAATAAAATTTAATACTAAATTTAATAATAATAGTAATATAGCATGATATAATAAAACTATAATGAAAAATTTTTAAAAATGAAGTACAGATCTTTTAAGAGCGTAAGAAATACAGCTGGAGAACTTAATCTTAAAAAAATGAAGTATTGTGATAGTCACTTCTATAATGCCACCATCATATTAAAAGACACACAATTCCTGTGCAGAACGCGGCAAGCTTTAACTCGGTGACTTATTTCTTCTATCTGTACTATACAGAGTAAACATGTATTTGTCAGTATCATCTCTTTCAACTAATGAGTACTTATACTGCAAGCTCTTGCAAATAAAAGTTTTGCCTGTACTGAATAAAGTTATGCATGCAGTACAGCATCTGTATCAGTTTGGGAAGTTGAACATTACTGTAACAATCTTTGTTACTAAATTCCCTTTGGAACTCAAAACTCCTGTGGAATGTAGTACAAGATGATTTGATGAAAAAATAGGACTTTTAAAAAGGGAAAAAAGAAAAGAAAAATATTTGTATATTAACGCGAATATTTGTATATTAACGCGAATATTTGTATATTAACGCGAATCATTACATGGTACAAAAAAAAATATATATTTGTAGAAATTGGAGATTATCCTACTTTTAATTTTGAAATAAGTTCTCCAAGTGAAACATGAGAAAGATTAGGAGTTCTGCTAATAACAGAAGAATCAGTAAAGCAAAATTAAGGGAGTTGATTTTCAAATGGCAAAGAGGAAAAAAAACCCATAATATCATTAGGTAGCTGGAAGAACAGGAAACAGCATTAATAGAAGCTCTCCCTTCATCACAACAGGAAATATCATTAATTCGGAAGCCTTTGTTTACCTGCATCCGACTAACTTCAGAGGTTATTATCCATACTTTCAGGATGCCAGTCACCGAAACTGCTACAACAGTATCCTCTGGGGAAAAACAAACATTAGGCTGGTAAGTACAAGGATGTCTTCATTTTGTTGCACACTTGTGCACATCTGAGTACAAAAATATTTTGAGAGTACCTCAACATTATAAGTTTATCAAAACATTCCTGAAGTGTTTGCTTCAAAATCAAACGCTTATTAGCAAAGTGGTATTCCAGAAGCACATATGCACAGGCACACACAGAGATTCCATGGTTTTGTGTTCACATCTCTCAATTAACACTCAGGGCTCAAATTAAATGGGGGGGAAGGGAAGTCACAGTTATTTCTAGTACTGCTATCAGACATTGTGGGTTGTCCCATCACTCTCCCCAAAGGCAAGGGGTTACCGTCCCAAGAGGAGAGATTCGTTGCTGATGCCGAGCTGCCCGCCCGCTCCAGCCTGCGAGGGCCCTGAGGTGTAATGGTAACCATACTCTAGTTGTACCGCTGCCCAAGCGCCTCTCGGCTGCGGGTTCCCAAAGGGCACCTCTGCAGAATTACTGCATTGGAGTTATTATCTTCATAAAAAAAGAAGTATATCAAGTGCTAGTCAAATGTTCTAGACATTCCTGTTTCTACCAGACAAGTCTGGTGTAAGACCAAAATCCAAGAGGTAACTTCTTGATTACAACATAAAAATGATTCCAAAACAAGAAATAAAATTAAAAGCAGTATCAGCAAACACTTCCAGTTGTTCCACAACTTAGATGTTGCAGGGATAGCAATTGAGCTTTCCCACTCCAGGACTTTGGGAACACTCAGTTTACAACGGCTGTCAGCCTTAACTCAAGACAAAAATCTCTCCTTTTGTCAGGATCTTCTTCCTTAGGTGTTCCCCAAACCTCTTAGGAATTAGTTTCCGCAACAGGAAAACCTGAACGAGACACCTCTCCACCTCAGCTGCCAGAATTTAAAGCCTAGCAAATTAACACAAACTAGCAGAGCAACACAGATGTGTGGACAGGTATCACTTCAAACCATGTCAACTAATCCCCCACCGAACATGAGCCTACTCACACACCTCTCCACTACACTGACCGCCATCACTTTTAGAAGTTCCTCCCTCCACAGTCTTCAGTTCTTTTGATCCTATTGTGTACTTTAATGGGCACATTCCTTAAATACATTTCCTACAATAATAGTTTTGAAAATATTATGACAGCGCTTTTTATAAAGCTCCTAATCACAAGAAATACTCATAGTACATATATATCTTGTCAAAAATTACAATGTATAGCTTGCAAAATGATCTTGATTTATATTACACATGATGTTAGTAATGCAGAGGACAGCCTTAGCATTTAGAATGCTTGCACCTTCCTTCAGTCTTGTGCCACTTTCCAGGCTCTCACTGTCAGTGTGCTCTCCAGAACTCCTCAATTCTCAAAGAGAAAACAAGCTATCACTCTATGTGCTTTCATTCATAATTAAAAAAACCTTCCTGTAGGAAGGTTCCTTGTCCTTCAGGTTTCAGCACATGCACACCCTGAAGATGACAGAACTGGATCTATTTACTAGGTGAGCCTGGATCCTACCAAGCACACACACCGAGTGATCTGGCTAGATTTTGGGTTCTGTTCATAAGCAAGCAGCTAAATTTTGGTCACAGCCAAAACTCTCATTTGATGGAACAGCAACAGAGACAATACTGCACAGGTATTAAACTAGCCTCTTTTTCAGGGACTAGAAACATCTATGTGTACTTTGCTTTTCAGAAAGGTTAGTGCTCGCTGGGTGTGGCCCAAGATCACAAGAAGTAACATTCTAGTTCCTCCCCAGGTTCTTGAAGAGGTTGAAAATAGTGTTTCTCCTACAGGGAGGCAAAGCCATAATAAAAGCAACATAAATAATTACCTTGTGTTCTATTGGATCGAATGATAGTCATGGAGCTGATCCAGTCAGGAGATATCTTTGATAATAAAGAATAAAGAACTTCAAGGCTGGTAGCATCCACAACAAGAATTTCTGGATAATGTCCATGGCATAGTAGTCTGCCTTCACGCTGAGTCCCAACTGTAAACTGATAGAACTAAATGGACATTAACAAAATACAGAAGTTACACTCCATGTGAGACATTGACTACTTAATTTTTAATCAAAACCATAACTTCAGAAATATATTCTAATGCCTGTATGTTTAAAAATTACTACTCTGCACTGATGAGGGGACCTTGTTGCAGAGGCCCCCTTTCTTCTGTTACCTTCCCAAGGCAATCCTTGCCCTGCACACTGACAGAAGCTCCTGTAGCTGACAGAAGCCTGCCTCAGCCTTCCCTGCTAAGATGATCCTCATGCTCCCACCTCCCCAACAATACTCCTCTGAAAATTTTCTCCTTTTCCTCCTTTCTTTCCAGCCTCTCTCATTAATTATGATACATTTTTTAAAATGCTGAAGCACAGCACGTATTTCCAGCTCTAGGGCATTTGATGATACAGCATAAACTATTTATGAGATACTTCAGTATGCATATAATGTCATTAGTAAGCTTAAAAAGAAACAAAACAGCCTTCTTTTGATAACTGATCTATAGTTATCCCTGTGCTGCAACATAGAATAGGACCTCTAACCCTAACATACACAAAGTACTAACCTGAATGCCAGTATGTGTACAGGCTAGTTTAGTAAACTCTATGCATCTCCCATCATTCACGTCCCACAGACACATCTCCCTACAATATAAAAGGTAGATTAGAACTACATGGAAAATATTTCAGTCTTCCAGGGGTTTAAAAATCATTTACACTGGGCGAAACGTAACCATCTGAACCATCTGTTAGTGACTATATGAATCGTACTTAGATAAAGGAAACTCAAAATCAACTTGAATTTCCAGTCCTTCTATCTGAATCTGCACAACCTCTTCTTCCCTATAAAGATAAGGGGAAACAAGTGAAATGCTAAGGTTCATCATAATCAATATTCAGTAAATGCAAGTACATAACTGAGAATTTCTCACTTCTCTCACAAATGTTTCAAGTCACTATATACTTCTACTGCACCCCCTAAGTCACCCAAAAATTAGCTTGCGTTCTCCACATTTGTGAGGAAGAAAACAGCATTACGGAAAACAGAACTGTGTCAGATGGCAGTGAACACTGCAGGGTTTTCTGGGAACCCAGGCTGTTAAGAGGTAGAAGCATCACCTGGTACTCTTCAGCACTCCTAAGGGCAAACTGAAAGCACTGAACAACAAATTATAAATCATACCAGTAGATACTTTTCTGACTTGCCTTATGAGCAAAGATTAGTTACCTCCGTGAATTCATTCCAATTAGCAGCCATTCCCCCTATTTACAGAATTTTTTAAAATTTACTTCTGAAGTTTTATATTAAAATTTAATCAGAACAGAATCTGTCAGCTGCTTTCTCACCTTTTTTCCCCTCTACATCAGATATATAATTACACAATGAAAACATATTTTGGTTCTAAATCCAAAGGAAAACATTACCTAATACTGCAATAACTATGAGATGAAAATTTTAAGTTTTGACACATTCTATTCTCAACTTTTAGGTTTCAAGGTTGTTCACTCATATTGTTGCCCACCTTTTCCAGATAAAACACTTATGTATTTTATTGGATACATAACAGACCTAAACGTGGCCAACTACATTTATATAGGCAGAGGTTAAGAAATTTCTGCCTCAGAGTTGATCAAATCGGCCTTAGCCTGGAGGTCCACCTTTTGGTAAACAGCCTTTTAAAAACAAAGCAAACAAACAAACCAACCCAGACTCACAAACTTCTTCTTCCTTTTATAAACTTGTTTTGCATAGCACAAAAATCTGTCGTTCAAACAGTAAGCTCTGTACATGAATGAAAAAGCAACCCTCAAGAACAGACTGATGCTCTGGGAAGGAACATCTTTGCAAATACTTTCAGGTGAAATATTTTGCCTAACGCAAGACAACTGAGTTGGAAACGTTACCTTTTCAAAGCAAACTTTGAAAAGACAAAGTGGAAAGACATACTTTAAAAACAAATTGCACACGCATACCACATTAAATCTAAGAGTGTTCAAAGTCTCCACTAGTCTAAGAAGGAATATTATGATGTATAATTACAACTTCTTTTCAAAATACTGTTATTCTAGAATAAAAGTAACTGTCGGCACAAAGAGCGCTAATCCATTTTAAACCTATACCACACCTCAAGAGCTGTTAAGACTCAAGAAAAAGATGCTAAAAATCAGCAGCTAAAAATCAGATGGCCTGCCATAGGTCAGAAGTGAAGGGCAACCCATCTTGTTCAATGCAAGTCCATGGAGAAAAAGGACTCATTTATAACTGAAGTGTTGGTATCTCTACTTTGAAACTCAGAAGCTATTCTAGACTCTTGATAACAACAGTAGTTACTCCAACTCCCTGAACCAAAACTAGGTGCAGATTTTGGGGAAAAAGAGCTCCTGCCTTCCAGAATGATTCTATCAGAAAAACAAGATCGTGGCCTGTTTCCTAGAACCTGCTTGCTGGTAGCGAGGACTCACTTTCATATAGCCAACCAGGGTACAAATGTATATACAAGGATACAGGGAATGCAACCTCCCCACTCGCGGGGGCTGGCCTGGGCTCACAGCCAACCCTGATAAGTTGCTGCCTGGCCTTGAAGAGCTCTTGAGAAAGCGCTGGAAGCTGTCTCGGCAGGGGCTCCCCGACTCTGCAAGGCTATTAGAGCTGGGTCCTCTTCCCCGTCCTGCCCGAGCTGCGCTGCCAGCCTGGGCGCGCTGACCCCCACCCCAGCTCCCGACGGCCGCTGACACCCAGGGCCCCCTGGGGAAATGCTCTCCACAGCAGGAGGGGAACTGAACTCAGGCAGCAAAAGCTACAGCATGAAATCGCAGCAGGACAAGTTATTTAGCCAGCTGAAAGCGCTCTCCCAGTAGAGGAGAGTTGGTTACTAAAGATCCTGCACTCAGTCTGAGGCAGAGAATGGGAAGGAGAAGAGGTGGGGGGGAAATAACAGGTGTGAGTTATGAATGACAAACTAGTTGGCCCCAAAGCTTTGACCTGTAATTTATCAAACTGTATCTTTTCAACAAATTAGCCCAAAATCTAGGCTAAAATGCGAGTGTACAAAGTATATTTTATTTAAAAGTTAGAGTTTGACTTTTTTTTCCTTTAAATTACCTGACTGCAATCCCCATTAATGTCAATTGCATGAGAAATCCTTCCCCCTTTCACCTCCCAGTTACTCTGATTAGTAAATAAAACCTCTTAAAAAAGAAAATATATTTGCTGACGTATTTTTTTCTTAAGGATAAAAATCAAACACTGCAACAGAAATACAGATAAATTGTGTGACAGGTTTCCAAGTTTTAAAACATGTATTAGGAACCATTTCCTGCCAACAAGCTACACTACAACTCACACTTGCTTCCACTCAAGAAACAGATCTTGGATAAGCAGAGAAAAAGGAGAAAAATACACATCTACTGACTGACTGAACTGACAAACTCGCACAAGCGAAAAGATGACAGAAAGCACAGAAGCGCCTTGACTGAAGGGAACAACGTCGCCCATCTCGTCGCCCATCCAAACATGAGCCACATCCAGCGCTCCACATACCGCTTTACGTACAACTGTGCGGCGTCCTGCCGCTGGCTGCCAAGGTACGCCAAACAACAGAGGAGGCCCTCCGGGGCCTCGGGCACTCCCCTGTGCTCCCTGCAGGCCACAAATCCAAAATTCACACCACACAGCGTCTACAGCAGAAGTCCCATCATTTGGAATATCTATAGACATTACACTAAGTAAAAAATACCATCTATGTAAACAACCCGATCTTTCATCTACCCTCAATTTCCATTATTTAACAGATCTGCAAATTAACAAATCCTCAGGAAACTCACCCGCTTTCTGATGCGCTCACTATATACTGCTTTTCACTGGAAGCAGAGGCCTTTGATAAACAAGTAATTGAGGCTGTATGACCAAACAACAGAGCTCTGGGATTAATCTAGAATCAGGGAAATAAAATGTCAAGTAGAAATAACACAGGCACTATTACTTAACCAGAATATACATATTCCAGATTTCCATTTTATGTATTATATAAATATATACATGTTAATATATACACACTTAATTAGCATAGCAGTAGATACATGATCTTGAAAGAGTTTGCACAGAACACTGCTATAGTATGTGGAAAAAAAGTTTCTCCCTAATACCGTAATGCAAATTCGGGGGGAAAAAAAAAAAAAAAAAGCATTTTTCATCAATATCGTGCTATCAATATTTTTAAATCATAAGCTGAATTTGCCCCAATTTGAATGAAAAAATTGTGTGTTACTGCAGCAATAACTTCCCCCCAATCAAGTATAGTTCACAACCCTATATATTCATAAGTAAGTTTATATAAAGCCCATGCATAGATTAAAGATAAAAAAGAAAACTGCCCTTTATTTGTCCTTTCTAGAAAGAACTAGTTGCCTTCTCCCATTCTTTTTTTTTAAATATACCAGACATAAACATAATTTATGGGGGTAACTCATAGACATTGAGATTTTTAAGTATTCAGTATAAACTTTTCCTAAAGCATTCTGCTTTTTTTACAAGTAAGGATTGTTTTACTGTTGCATTCCAAGAGTTTAAGACTCTTTGTACCACAGCAAACTAGGAGATCATATTCAAAATAGACACTTGCAGATTTCAACTCAAGGGCAGCCACTGGCATAAAACAATTAATCATCAACCTTTATCTCTGCTACTAGCCCTTCTTCTCTTTCAGTTTTCATGGAAAAAAAATGGTTGAATAAAATATTAACCTTAAAAAGTTCTCTAAGTACAGTCCTCTGATCACTGGAATCTGTTTTCCCAAAACAATACTAAGCAGCTAAACTTGAAAGTAACAACTATTTTAGAGCAGCTCCAGAAAAGAGGAAGTAATTACTTAAAAAAATTACTGCAGGAGCAGCAACAAAGTTCAAGAGCAAAAACGACTCTAATCTGTAATATTCACTACGGGAAGCATGTAGTGTCACATTCAGGCCTCGTGAGAGGGAGGAAGGAAGGACAAGTGAACAGGGCATAGAAAGAACTGCAGACCAGAATGGACACTATAATATTGAAGAATAAAATCTCACTGGCAGCATGCACTTTAAACACAAAGAAAATTAAGATTGTACAGACTTTAGTCTTACCTCTAAATCCAAAGAAAGGTCCCAGAGACATATTTGTCCATCGTGGCATCCCGTGACGATCATTGATGCGTCCTCCATGAGCAGCAGGGTGGATATGCAGTGTGTGGGGGCTCTACGGCCCCACAGGACGATGGGCAGAACGAGGCTGTTCCCTGCCATTTTGCTTTCACGCCTGTCAATTTAATCAAGGTAATAAATATTATGTCTCAGCAGGTATGCCATTCCTACACTTAGCATGTTCTTATCCTTACGAAAAACTTAAAATATTGGTCATATTATTCTGAAGGTACTTCATAAACATTTTATACAAGAGAAACATAGTCACTATATATGCTATTCTTCAAATACAATACAGTATACAATCATCTCTGATCAGGGAACGTGTTATTTTCATGTATGGATTAAATAACATTCTTTAAACAGTCACTTGAAAAATACAGTGAACTGTGGTAGTATAACTTCACAAGTTTGATTTCTTACATGTTTTGCAAAAGATACTTTTCAAAGTGCCATTTCCCTACACATATAGATATCAAATAGCATTTCCCTATGCACACAGGTACTTTTCCCAAAATCACTCTTTATAAAATAACTTTGAAGTAACAAATGCTTTAAGTCGCAGGGCTGCAGCAGCTATTACATGCCCAATAGTAGAGTTCATTCCCATTTGCAAATGCAACAACCCTTAGTCCAAAACAGGCTCTGGAGCTTTCTACAGATGACTATGCACTTTTCAGGAACACTGGTCTGTTAGAACAGTGTCACGTTGACATAGCTTTTTCAAATTTATATTTATGTTGGAGTATCTAGTATCCTGCATTAGGTGAAATTAATTAGAGGCAGAAAACATTTTCAAGGTTAGTGCCATTCCTTAATTCATACTCTGACTGTGATAGTGCATTCCCCCTCACATACACAGCTAAAGAGGTTAACTAAACAAATAAAAGCTAATTAAAAATAGAAATAGCCTAATTAAAAGATATATGTTAGTTTTGAACCTTTCTGGTTTCTAAGTCTTGGTGGTAAATGTTTAAATGTTTTCAGAGTGTCACCTCCCTAATATTGGTATAGAAGTACATCTGTACTTCTATAGCCTGCCTTCTATGGCAGGCAGAGCCACATGCAAGCAAAAGCCGCTTAGGTGGGGTGATAGGGGAAAAGGAATTAGAACATGCAATATCAAAAGATGTGGTATTAAGGGGAAAAATTCTTACTAGCATTATCAACAGTGTTTAGAACTAAAGAAAGCTAGGAAAAGAGTAAATAGAGCAAGTGCAGCCCACTTATCCTCCCTCATTTCTCCACCGCTGCCAACCACTGACCCTGGATCCCAACCCAGAACTGAAGAGATTTAGAGACTGACACTTGACACATAGGCACTGACTTATTTCTGCGACCCCCTGCACTACGGCACTTCAGGATCCACCCTGTCACCTTTTATTCAATAAAGGTTGCATTTTTATTTATTCTGCATAAATGCGGACGGCCTCATGTAACCCAGTCATTTTGATGCTGAAGATCTCGTGACAAGTGACCACCCCTTCTCCTCTCCCCAGTTTCCACAAGACCTTGAGCCCCAGCCAGCTCCAAGCTGCAGAGCAAACCGTCCCCCGCCAGCCAACCTCAGCTCCCACCGAGGGAGAAGCGTGGCACAGCGCAACGACGGGCAGCCAGCGTGCTGTTGTGTGAGCTTCGCTACGCAGCTGGAACCCAAGACGAGAGAAAAAGCCCTGCAGGTAAAACTCAGTGGCACTGCAGTACGGTTTCAGCCAAACTTTCTGACTCAGCAGATTCGACGTTTTGTGAAGTTCATCTGGGCCTAAAATGCCTTTTTTTTTTTTTTTAAGACTCAATTGGCATTGAAATACAAAGCAACAATTGATCAGCCAGCAACTCAGAGAAGTATTTTGAAGAACTACAGCAGCACTAGATGTGCTAGTTTTGATCACCACGATTTGCCATACAGACTGGATTCTGACCAGCAAGAAATAGATGCAACACTATCCTCATGCCAACATTTAATATATTAAAATATATTGACACAAATTAACATGGAGAAATTTTTATCTGTCACAAAGCCGAAGTTTTCTTGGTGACTGGGAAATAGCGAACAACAAAGGTGTTTGAATCATAACTTCAGAGAGACAGAAAACATCACAGAAACTCAAGTTGCAGTAATAATAAACAATTAGGAGGATTAGCACAAGATTTAAACACCAAAACAAACCATTGTTTTTGTTAGCAACATTCTGAGCTTGCCAACCACTTAAATGTTTTTATAACGTGGAGTCCTCGAATGCCAGTCTGCTTAGACCGAGCTTGTCAGTGCACTGTCAGCTCTCCGGCTGGGCCAGGGCCGACGCACGCAGCAGCTCTGGGGACTGGGAACACGGGAAACTCCACACACAGGAAAAGGAAACTACATACAAGACTTTCTTTTGCTTTCCGGGTAACCGACTGAGCTCGTGACTGTTCTGGGTATACTTTTTAGGTCTATTCTGCATTTAGTAAATAAAAACGCTGGAATGTAAGTTATATTTCGATTGTACTAACAATAAGTTCATACAAGATGTACGCAAGATCCGTTCCAGTTACTATTACTTTCTCAGAAACAACTGGAAAATGGTACGCATAACCATCAAGCAGAGAAAATATGTCAAGAATGACTGACATTTTCTTATCGATCTCTTATTCAGGATTCAAATAGAGTTGTAGGAGTTACTCTACTCTGCCGCGGTAGAAGTTTGAGTTATGGAAAGCTATGGCTTGGAGCATTTTGTGATAAACGAATGAGTGAAACGGTTGTGTTAAATAAATAAACAAATGTTCCTCATGTAGTATCTGGTGGAGGTTTATGTTCTGATGTTACTACAGCTCAAACCAGAGCAGAATTTCTGATTTAGAGAAGGAGTATAAACACAAACACAGGCAGAATTCACTGAAGAAATATGTTAAAATGCGTATTTTCCTGTCTTTCTATAGATATATACATATTCTTCTGGCTTGACCGATCCAGCAATATTTGCATTTGATCACAGCTATGTAAACCTATTTTACAGCACTTCAGAAGAAGGAAAAAAATTCTAAATTATTACAAAGGAAAAATAAAGGTCATCCTGAATCTAAGTCAGGTTCACTGCAACTCCACTTCCCCACTGCGATAACCACAGTTCCCCTCTGCGTCCCCATGATACTCCAATCAGACAACAGTGATGGTTAGAAGGAACTAGCGAGCACACGAGTAGAGCCATGCTGACCCACTGCCCCGCTACTGCCGAACACCACACCACAAAACAATCCTGCCTGCCTGTTTTTTCAAAGGAAGCACATGCACGAGCTTCAGATTTCCATGGAAGTTACGGGAATTTAATTCAATAATCTTCAGTTCCACTGAAAACTATCATGCAAGGTTTAGCGTGTCCCCTCTGAGACAAACGCAGAGTTGATATAAACAGAGGCAACTACAGAGATCAACCAACCACGAACTTGACCTTTCGATCTTACATTACCCTGGCCATTCCCAGTGGTGACTCCTACACTTAAACAAGTGCTTTCTACATCAAAAATATCTTCCATTTCAAAACATTGTACAGGAAAGTAGTTTTTTATTCATTTTGACAAGTGCTGCCTATACTCCTAGTGCAAACAACCTCTGTAGCCAGAGAAATCGAACACGATAATGTACATGGAAAAATGGGGGAAGGGAAGACAGCACAAGCAGAATAATGAATAGCTAAGGATTACAAACAGCTTACAGGGCCAGCTGGACGTACCAAGCCTCAAACTTCTTACGAGTGAGAGATGCACTATGGTTTTTCACAAAATCCATGTCATAAAAACAGTAGTATCACCTACTATGAAGTGCCATTTTATGCCAACTCATTTCTTGCATCCCATTGGACTACCTTTATTAAGAACGATTTATTTTATTGAGAGCTATTACTTAATGAACAAGTATAAATAAAGACCAATAATCAAGCATTTAATCTATTGCAACATATTAAAAGCTACACTAAAACTAGTAGTTGTAAAACATGCCTGTAAATGTAGTGTTAACTGTTACGCAATGCTGGATCAATTGTTCTGTCTAGACGATCACAATACAGAATCATAAAATAATCAGAAAAGTTTAAATACGGTGACTGTACTAAAGAGCTACGATTCTAAAAATACTTGATGTGAAATAATCATAAAAATATAATGAAAAACAGAAATAAAGTGTCCAGATGCAATAAAAAAAAAAGCAATCAAACAACAACAAAATCAAAGACAAACAAAAATACCCATTTAACTCTTTTACCACCCAATTTTTGTAACGAAATAAAATAAAGGACACACTGGGAAAGGTGGGGAGAGACGGAAGTTTCTTTGCTTTATATATATATATTAAAGCATTCGAATACCAACCAAGGTACAACATTCTTTACAAAGCATTCTTCCCTTGCTACCTGCAGAAAGCTCCCTTCAGCAGCTCCACCACTTTGGACTAGAAATGCAAAACTCTGCCCAAATCCTGACAGATGCCCCAGCTGCAGCCCCACAGGTAACACACAGCATTCCTCTCACCCCCTGACTAAAAGACACACTGGTTTAGCAGAGATCTCAGAAGTACTTGTTTGACCACACTTCCTCCAAGTTTTTTTTTCCATGACAGTAAATGATATTTTATTATCAGTGTAATCTATTAACTGAATTTTAATCGTTAATAAAGCAATCCATCGATAGTTTCAGAGCCAAAGAATCTAGGAATAAAACCGCTGATAAGTAACAAACTCTTCTCATTCCTCTCATTTCCTATTGCTCACAGTTCAGGGACCAAGTCACAGTATTTTACATGTCACCTGATTGTTTTGGTGATGCAAACAGCTGCACTTTTGAACAAATATAGAAGCTCCCCTACCAGGGCACAAAATTGTTCCTTGAAGTTTGGCAGTCAGCTTAATGCTTTTCCAGACTACTCATAAATACTTTAAAATCGACAGCACTATAAACATATACTTAACAAACTGAATTTTCAAAATTCATACGAAGTATACTACAACATACAAAAATACTAGCACATACATATATTTTATATTTCCATGCAGAAAAACGTGAGAGAAAGCACTGAAAACATTAACAGCAAAATACTTTCTAAAGGCCTACAGATATTCACATTTCAAAACTTTTATCCAAGAGAAACAGAATTCTTAGACTATTTCATAGCAACCATTGGGAGAAAGAGCAAAAAGAAAAACTACCTCTTTCCTTCTAGTTTTTTATTATGGTACCGCAATGCCTTCATTAAAAACTTCATTTTCAGAAAATACCACAAGCTCATTGTAACAGTTGAAGAATTCAGTCTACAAAGAATAATGCTTCTCTATCACTGGCAAACACTGAATACATCCCCTGCAAAAACCAAAACTCACTTATTGTCTGTAAACGATCAATAACTTTTTCACATCAATGATGGCAAACTACAGCAGCAAATAAACACTGCACCATTGACAAATGGACAAAAAGCATGCAATGAATCATGACAAATGAAATCCCATGTTTTAGTTATTTATACCTCTCTAAAATAAACTATTTTTGCAGAAAAGGGAACTGGAACTTTGAACTGGAAAATGGAGACGTCAAACTGAGCAGAATTCTTCCTGCTTAATACCCCCCTGTCTTCACAGGGATTGTTGAGTTTTTCTCTACCACTGCCACAAGTGTTGGAAACCCAGTTTTCTTCCCCCAAACACCCAATAGAAGAATGAGTTTATGTTATTGCACGTAGGTAGGGTGTGTGTGTGTATCTATGTATATAGATATGTAAAAACATACTTGTATTTATTTTGCTTGACTTTTAAATTGCCTCTCTCAAAGAGAATAAATACCCAGATGCAGGAATGTGGGAAAAGACTTGACAAAAGCAGAGGATCTCTTTTTCNTACCCAGATGCAGGAATGTGGGAAGAGACCTTCCTGAAAAGACCTGACAAAAGCGGAGGCTCTCTTTTTTGTTCTCTGCCCTACAACAAAGGATCTCTTCTCTCCCTCATATTTGCTTTTTCATAAGGTGAGAGGTGCAATGTAAATCATAGCATCTTTTGCAGTGCCTTGAGCAGTTATTTCCACTCACTTTTTTGGAGTCACAAAGCCCCTCTTCTTCAGTCCCTTTCCACAACCCTGACAGGTGCCACTTAGTATCCTAAACCCATGCAGTCTGTCATACTCCCTCTAAATAACGCTGGCTCTTCCGCTCATCGCCTACAGCAGATAACCGCTACTTATACCCCTAAGTTGCCATCTCTTTGAGGATGTACCAGAATAGTCCAGAGTAGCGGGGCATGTTTCACCAAACACGACGACTAGAAAAATATAAAATAAAGATGTGTTTCCTTTTTTCATTCTAACTAAAGAACCTTAGATCTCCATTTTTCTGCTGCTGTGTTTTTACCTAACCGCACGCACCGAGGCTGAACCACCCCGATAGCCAACTCTTGGCCTCAGAGACACAGCTTCTTACCTCCCAGGTGCCCGGCTCCTTTGCTGCAGAGCTGCTGTCCAGCCAGCCGTCCCCCAGCCCGTGTGCCATCTCAGATGCAGGAACTGCCCCCCATCACCACCACCTTCCAACCATAGAGAGCCGTCTCCCAACCACACCAGCCACTGTCTGGTCCTACGGGTTTTTACTTTCCCCGTAAAAAACAAGGCAAAAATGGCACTGAGTACCTCAGCCTTTTTCACGCTTTTGTTATTAGGTCCACTCTAGCATCAAAAGATAATCCAGTTAGAGTTATATACACATATATCTCAGTTACATTCTTTGCATTTAGACAGTGATTCTTTAGATTAGTAGATGACCCCAAAATTAAAAATAATATGCTAATCTGGTAGAATAGTCAAGTGACTGTTTCAACTGCACTGCTTAGAGGCTGGTATTTAGGCAAATTTCATGATCTGGGATAAATTCCTATGTGAGTAAAGCTATTAAACTGATTTCTTAAGTACAATGTATTAAATACTGAATCAAAGACTCACATAAACATCTTCATCAAGCCGTAGTCCTCTACACACTAACTAGCACTTTCAGGACTAGTAAGCTATGGTAAACTATTCACAGCTAACTCACTGAACCAAATTACAATCAGAAAACATAATAGTAATTTCAAATCAAAGTCCCATGATGAAGGTACATGGCAGATGCATAGAAAATGTTAAAGTTAACAGAAGCTTATTGTTCCATATAATCAGGGGAATAACCAGGTAGGATAGCCATGGGTATAAGGACAAAGGTCAGATGCACGGTCAGAGAGCTTTATAACAATTGTTTCTATAACAGATTAAAGGTAGAGTCATGTAATTTTTCAGGTCCTCTGCCTCATCTGTCATATAAAATAAAGCCAATATGCACCAAATCAGCATAATACCTAAACAAAAACATTCTGTATACAAGCCACAGCAGGACTTAAAGCCTTTATCATATGGGTTATTACCTTCTGCCACAAGTCACACTTGAAAACTAATTTCAGTATTTTAAAAAATGATTAGCATTCCTGTCCATCCGGTTTTTGCATATACTTTTATCTTGCCAAGTGACAGCAACAGACAGGCAAAAAAAAATCCACAAGCCTTCCTCCACCTGTATACAAACTGTTCCTGAAACAGGAACATTTTACTTGCAATTTCCTCATATTTTCCCACAACTTTCAGTCATGATGGGAAGCATCGAGACCTCATTAAACCTTGTAAACCTCAAGTTATTTAGCCTGAAACAGCATCCATAATAAGGATTTTTACAGACAGAAAAAGTACCCGAACAAAATTAATTTACGGTAGGAAGCCCAGCAGCTAGTGAGAGCTACTTTTCCCCGCTGATTGCCTCGGGGCAATAGAACCAGTTTCCTTTCATGCCTGTCACTAGCAAGTGGATGGAATTCTCTAGCTGGTAGTATTTCCATGCTGCGTGTGCAGAGAATCAGTTATGGCCCCTACAGCATCTGATGCGTATGTAGATTTCCTTGCCCTCATATATTCCAGCGGGTAGATACATGAGGAAAGGCTTAAGAAGCAGCAGGGATAATGATGTTGCAGACTGCACAAGTAGAAAACAAAGCTAAAGGAGAGGAGAACACGGGATTGGAGACGTTTCCAGGCGAGATCACCAGAAGGTACAATTAACACTGTCCTTCAGTACAACTAAAAACACTGCTCAACTCATTTGATCTGCTGACAACTTTCAAAGCACAGAGGCGGCAGGCAGAAGCATACAAATTCTTCACCCTCTTACAGCACTTAGCCCTAACAGTTTGCACACGTAACTTTAAAACATCAGTATTATTGCTAGAACTACAAACCCAGGAGAGTAACTGTCACCAAAAAGAAGCCTGCTTTAGGTTTAGTCTGTGTGCACGAACACTAAGCAACCACTGCACTGCTGACCTGCCACATGTGACCCCACTGGAATTCACAGTTACCTGGGCGCTTTCCGAAGCGCTGCACACCTCAGCGCTAGGTTTTGCTCTGGTCTGGAGCAAATCAAGTGGTATCTCCCAAACAGAGGCAGAGAGTATCAGCTGTACATAAATCTGGAGTCACAGAACACTTCAGTACCTTCACGTCCCGCTACAGCACTGTGGCACGACACTGCCCTGACTAAGCTAGGTGAGCCCCGCGCTGCGCTCGAACCTCCTTCCTTGAGGAGACGGATCCAGGCCCACGGGAAGGACACAAGGCAGGCCAGGAGAAAGGAACACTTCTTTGGGGAAAGAAGTAAAAAGAGAAATAAATTTACCCTTGTCTTAACAGAGCACAGCAAAAGCCAAGAAGAGCTCTTTCCAAACACATTTATTTCAATTAAAGCACATGCATATAAAGAATTAATCTTAGGATGTGTGTGGACACTCAAAGAACCTGCCAAAAAAAAAAAACCATCTATGAATTGACTGTTTCTTTATCATATATGGTCTCAGTATGTAACAGCTCCAAAATGAACCATTAAAAGCTGCCAAATGAACATCTGCTTTTAAATAAATGTAATTGTGCTTATGTTCAAAACAAAGTAACTCAGAAAGGTTAAGAATAAATCATTCCTTCCCCTATCAATGTTTACCACATGTTAATGCCATTTTCCTGTATTTCCAGCAGAAATTAAATTACATTATTATTCAGATTTGCCACCAATAAGTACAGAGATGGCTGCCATCAATGACATCAGGACAAACCTTCTAAGTGGATTGCATATTTTCAAATGAACAGCAATTTTTATGCCTAATATTCTTCATGCATACAGAATCTCTCATTCAAAAAGACATTAGTTAAGCATTGCAACATCCCTCCTAAAACCATTTACAAAAAAAACAATTATACATTTATGGTAAAGGCTTATTTCTGTTACATCATGGCTTCCATTTGAATAATCCAATGCATTTTATAAAAATCTGATGATTTTAAATTTAATTACAAATGACCTCTTCCATTTAATACTTGGGGATGGAGAAAAAGGATTAATGAGGTAGGGAGAAGAAAATTAAGCACTTTACCCAGAGTTGCAGAAATCTTTCGCTATCAGAACCCACATATTTAGACAATCAGAACTTTCTTTAAATAGATGGTGAATAAGTAAACAATGCTGTTATTAAATACAAATGGTCGGTAAAGTTTGCCATGTCAATTAAATTCCGCTTGTTTCTGAAGGTCTGTCAGTAATTTTCAGAGTCTTTTGGAATTAGTTTTGACTCACTACAAAGGGATCAAATGCAAAATATTTTTGCTTTCTTAAGCTATCACTAATCTAACAAAATGAGTTTGAATCACAGAGCAGCCGAGGTTGGCAGGCACCTCGGGAGATCATACCCTCCAACCCTCTGCAAAAGCCGAGTCAGCTACAGCACGTTGCCCTGGACTGTGTCCAGTCCAGGATATCTCCAAGGTTGGAGACTCCATAACCTTGCTCTGTGCTCAACTACCCTCCAGCTGGACTCCATGCTGCCGGCGGCAACCCTTTGAGCCTGACCATTCCGTGGGTTTTCAATCCACTTCACTGTCCGCTCATCCAGACCCATACGTCATCAGCTTGTCTGTAAGGATCTTAGGGGAAATGGCATCGAAGCCTTACAATAGTCAAGATAAACAACACTCGCGGCTCCCCCTCATCCACCAGCCAGTCATCTCGTTGTGGGAGGCTATTAGGTTGGTTACGTGCAACCTGCCCTTTGTAAATCCATGCCAACCGAGAAGACTGAGAAAGCTTTTAAAAAAGTAAAACTTTCTCAGCAAATATATCCCCGATTTATTTTATTTATTTTTTTTATCTAAAAGAAATTTTGGACCATATCTGCAGGATACAAAATACTATAAAAGAATCTATCAGGTCAGGTCTTACACTTTGACACATGTAGCAAATCATTATCATTTCAGCTTGCATCTGGTAAGCACTGAATACAAAATTTAGAAAATGATAACTGTACCTTTATACTTTATCCAATTAACAACTCTTCTGATTTGCAACTACAAAAAGATTATTGCAACACTATGCTAAAAACTACTTATAAAAAGAAGTACTTAAAAAATGTAATTTTTCACTAAGAGTATTGTGAGTAAACAGGTGAGGAATGCAATCAATTTTGTTAGCTGTACAATTGAGAAACAATTTGTTCACGCTAACAGCAGAGTCAGGAAACTGGCTTAGCAAAAAGATAGGTAAACCAGGAGTTTTAATGCCACCCCCATGCACATGGACACGCATGCACACACAAATACACACACAGAGTGGGACAGCAGCTGGTGAGTTAAACTGGCAATGACATTCATTTTGACACTTAACTTTAATTGTTTCAATACACACAAAAAAGCCCCCAACAGTTATCAAGGAGAACTGATGTATCCGACATAACCAAGAGGTGCAGGGACTTTTCAAAGGCCCCAATTTTGTAAACACAGCACACTTAATTTTACTACTACGAATATTCACATTGACCTCACCAACCCTACTCATTAAAACAGAACTAAGCATATCTGCAGGAGAGAACTAACCTACTATTTTGAACTTGGTCAAAACTGTTAGGCTACACTGAAGTTTATGTGAAGTGAAAAGGTGATTTCAATCCAGGTAATAATGAATAACAAACCAGCCCATCATTCTCATTATGCTGATCAAGGATTAAAAGATTAATGGCACCTGGCAAAATTTGTCACCTCAAGTCATCTTTGCTTTTTCCCTAAATCAGGAGCTTCTCCATAACATTGTGCAGCCAGTACCTCTGCATCCCCCTAAGTCAATTTATCTGTAACAGCTATCGCTAAACTGCAATGCTACATCATATAACATACCTGTATTTCAAGCACCCTGAGACAATACTTGTCACAGGGCTGTATGTCTTGAATTGGCCATTACGTATTACAGTAATCCAAATAAAAAGATTGTGTTACTATCAAACCTTCGCAACACACTCAAGATCAAAAATAAATTCAACAAATACAAACTTGTGTTCCAAAACAGAAATTGAAAAGTAACTAGTTAAGACACAAGCTCTTCCTTAATCTTTAGGTAGCA
The DNA here is from genome assembly GCA_013400755.1 of Pelecanoides urinatrix. Lineage (NCBI taxonomy): Eukaryota > Metazoa > Chordata > Aves > Procellariiformes > Procellariidae > Pelecanoides > Pelecanoides urinatrix. Next base: position 130,892 of record VZTQ01006075.1, on the reverse strand, counting down.
ATAACAGCAGCGACAATCCAATGAAAGATTATTTCCTGCCCCAGCTGAGTGAATGACTACAAAAGTCTGATTTAAAAGTATTTAACAATATGAAGGTAAGATTGGTTATCCTTCATTATAGTTAATAGATACCTCTGAATGCTGTTTGCAGGTTTTTCTGGCACTTACTGTGATGACACATTAAATCTGCATATATTTTTCCTGTTTAAAACTGTCATGATCACATGAAGGACAGTTATCCAAAGCAGTTGCAAAGTAAACTCTAAATCATATCCCCAGTTGCCAATAATATCACGGCTGTCATGGAAAAAGGAAACAGATTAGAGAGGTCAGGATGTAATGAAAATTTGGCATTAAAAGAAATTCAAGTTCCTATAAAGGGTTGTTTCTCAGATATTTCTGTATGAAGAGTCANCGCCAGCCACGGGGGCCGGGGCAGTGAGGGGGCCGGCAGCGAGCCCCGCTGGGCACCGCCACCACCCGCCTGCCCGCCGGTGGGGAGGGTGCCCTCTGCCCGAAGGTCGCCGGCAGCCGGCGGCACTCACCTGTCCCCGCCGGGGCGGTGNCGTATTACAGTAATCCAAATAAAAAGATTGTGTTACTATCAAACCTTCGCAACACACTCAAGATCAAAAATAAATTCAACAAATACAAACTTGTGTTCCAAAACAGAAATTGAAAAGTAACTAGTTAAGACACAAGCTCTTCCTTAATCTTTAGGTAGCAATAACAGCAGCGACAATCCAATGAAAGATTATTTCCTGCCCCAGCTGAGTGAATGACTACAAAAGTTTGATTTAAAAGTATTTAACAATATGAAGGTAAGATTGGTTATCCTTCATTATAGTTAATAGATACCTCTGAATGCTGTTTGCAGGTTTTTCTGGCACTTACTGTGATGACACATTAAATCTGCATATATTTTTCCTGTTTAAAACTGTCATGATCACATGAAGGACAGTTATCCAAAGCAGTTGCAAAGTAAACTCTAAATCATATCCCCAGTTGCCAATAATATCACGGCTGTCATGGAAAAAGGAAACAGATTAGAGAGGTCAGGATGTAATGAAAATTTGGCATTAAAAGAAATTCAAGTTCCTATAAAGGGTTGTTTCTCAGATATTTCTGTATGAAGAGTCACTCCTTAGAGAACTTTCCATTAACAGAGAAAGAGCTCTCCATCCCATTAATAATCGGTCACTTATTACCCACTCCCGTGACACATCCAAGGCATTACAAAAAAGCACAAGCCCACGGTGTGCAGAGGAGGGTGGTGCATTCCGGGTTGAAACTTCTTGAAAGAACCAGCCCTGCAAGCGTTAGGGTGGAGAGCCGGTACCTGGCATTGCCCGCGCAGGCGGAGCCACCCGAGCCTCCCGCCGCTGGGTACCGGCGGCTCCGAGGGCGCCGGTGTGGATGCGGCGGGGAGGGCCGGGGCTGCGCAGGGCGCGCAGCCGGGAAGCGGGGCTCGCACTGCGCTGGTCCTGCCGCCCGGCTGCGCGGCGCCAAGCGCGGGCGCGCAGGGCCGCTCCCCGCGGAGCAAGGGCGTCCTGCCGCCGCCCTTTCCGTGGCGTGACTGACCCCCTTCTCCCAGCGCACGAAACCCCCTTTTATCCGCCGCCCCTGGCGAGGGCACGCCAGGCCGAGCCCTGCGGCCAGGCCCACCCCCGCCCCGCTCACACCGCACCACCCCCAGCGCCGCCGCCTCCGCGGGCGGGNGGGGAGCACCGGTGCGCGAGTTCCCGGGAGGGAGGCGGCGGGGCCGGGGCCAGGCGAGGGGCGGCCGGGTCGCGGTGCCGCGGTCAGGGCCGGCGGCCGGCGTGGCGCGTCAGCTGGAGCTGCCCGATGGGCTCCGGGCAGAGCGAGCCCCAGCCCGCGGCCGCTGGGGCCCGCTGAGGGGAAGTCGGCCGCGCCGCGTCCCCCGCCGCTGGGGAGGGCTGGCAGGGCGGCCCCTCAGGGGAGAGCCGGGAGCAGTAACTCGTGCTTAGCCATCACCGAGGGGCTGCGCGAACGGTAGCAGCGGTAAGGCGGCATCTTGGAGATACCTTTGGTTTTGAGCGTGCAAAACGCTGCTCTCTGACGCCCGCTCGAGGTGAAATTTATGCAAAAGCACGTGCGGGGTGTATAAAGCGTGTTGGTAAGTTGTCAGTAATGACATTGCAAAACCGGGTAGAGAAGGTTCTGGGTTTAATTTCTGGGTTTTTTTTATTTTTTTCCCCTTACTGCTTCTGAGCATTTATGCCTCCTAATTTTTTCAGTTGTTATCACACGCTTTGCTTTATAAAAAAACAGTATCAGGAAACTGAAAAAAAAAAGTTATTTCTGTCTGTGAAAGAGAATTGTCATCCCCATAGTATCACAAAAAATAGTCAATGACAAAACTAGGACAATTT
>VZTQ01006075.1:63509-128248 GCA_013400755.1 Pelecanoides urinatrix | reverse complement strand
GGGGGCCGGGGCAGTGAGGGGGCCGGCAGCGAGCCCCGCTGGGCACCGCCACCACCCGCCTGCCCGCCGGTGGGGAGGGTGCCCTCTGCCCGAAGGTCGCCGGCAGCCGGCGGCACTCACCTGTCCCCGCCGGGGCGGTGGGGATGGTCCCCGGGCGCCGCGCCCCCGCCGCGCTCCCTCGCCCGCGCCCGGTGCGGCGACCAGCTGACACCGCCGGCTGCCGTGACTCCTACCACCACTGTCGCAAAGCCCCCGGCCGTCGTGACTGACGGCAGGCAGAGGCAGCCGGCGTCGCCATGGAAACCGGGCGGCGGAGCGGCCCCGTTCAGGCGCGGCGGCTGCGTGAGGGGGGCGCGGCGGCGGGGAGCACCGGTGCGCGAGTTCCCGGGAGGGAGGCGGCGGGGCCGGGGCCAGGCGAGGGGCGGCCGGGTCGCGGTGCCGCGGTCAGGGCCGGCGGCCGGCGTGGCGCGTCAGCTGGAGCTGCCCGATGGGCTCCGGGCAGAGCGAGCCCCAGCCCGCGGCCGCTGGGGCCCGCTGAGGGGAAGCCGGCCGCGCCGCGTCCCCCGCCGCTGGGGAGGGCTGGCAGGGCGGCCCCTCAGGGGAGAGCCGGGAGCAGTAACTCGTGCTTAGCCATCACCGAGGGGCTGCGCGAACGGTAGCAGCGGTAAGGCGGCATCTTGGAGATACCTCTGGTTTTGAGCGTGCAAAACGCTGCTCTCTGACGCCCGCTCGAGGTGAAATTTATGCAAAAGCACGTGCGGGGTGTATAAAGCGTGTTGGTAAGTTGTCAGTAATGACATTGCAAAACCGGGTAGAGAAGGTTCTGGGTTTAATTTCTGTTTTTTTTTATTTTTTTCCCCTTACTGCTTCTGAGCATTTATGCCTCCTAATTTTTTCAGTTGTTATCACACTCTGCTTTATAAAAAAACAGTATCAGGAAACTGAAAAAAAGAAAGTTATTTCTGTCTGTGAAAGAGAATTGTCATCCCCATAGTATCACAAAAAATAGTCAATGACAAAACTAGGACAATTTCTAAATTACCACATTTTGAGGGAATTCCTGCCTTACCTGTTTTCCAACTTTTAGGTGAAATAAAGCAGAAGTCTTGGAGATAGCAACCTACATAACCTGGATTTGTTCTCTGGGCCTTGTCAACAGACCATGCTAAGAAGGTGTGGTAGATTATTGACTTTATGTCTTTATTTTCTTTGCAAGAACATTTTTACTGTTAGCCTTTGGTATGTGTGAATAATTGGTTTCAGTTACATACAGAGCACCAAAGATGCTGATGCTAATGGCAGTTCAGTGGTGGTTTCCTTTTTTCCCATCAGCTGTTTAACAGTGTACATCAATACATCACAGCTGTTTAGGACAGAAAGGGAAAATTATTTCTGCAGTTGAAACTAGAGAGAATATTTTCTCTTGGCCAGAAGTAATTCAAATAGTGAAAATTAGTTCACAACTTGCTTTACTCCATGTTGGCACATAACACAGTACCTATATGGGGACTTGGTATCAGATACGTTCCGTACCACCAGTTCCCTAAAGACAAGGCAACTCCAAATTTTTATTGCTGTTGAATTAGTAAGCAATTTCAGTTCAACTGTGGAATATAAAAGTATGGATAAACATTGTTACTATGTGGGTATATTTTTGATGATAAAAGTAATGCTGAGATGTATTAATATAGCTGTGTAGAGCTATGCAAATTACATACAGCCACGACTCCTGGCCAAGTGAGTATGGATATCCTGTCATCCGAGAACAGCTGCCTGTCTGTAACAGCAGCCTGTTTAGCATGTGAATTACTTTCAGCTGGGAGAATGGAGATTCTCCAGTTGTCCTATAATAATAAATTCCTGAAGCCAATGTTGGTCAAAGTCATGTGGCATTATATCACAACAGGACTAGGTATTTTTTTCTTCCTCTCATGTTTAGAGAAACTGTTTTAAACTAGCTGCTATAAAAGGCTCAAGGGTGGTTTTTGAATTATGGAAAGTATTATGTTTTCTTAAAATAAGGTGCTAATAAAAATGTTAAACATTTTCATTTTGCTACTTTAAACATTAATTATACTGTTTTATCTGTGTCACCAACGTACACATTAACAAGAAGGCTCAGGGGGGACCTTCTTTACCGAAGGGGAACTTCTTTACCTTGAGGGTGGTCAAAGACTGGGACAGGTTTCCCAGAGAGGTCTCCAAGTCGCCATCCGTGGAGACGCTGGCTTGAGCCAGCCTTCCAGCTGCAGCAGTTCCTCGGTTCTATGTTGTTATAGCAACACACATTACTGAGCTTCAAAAGCAGCAGACGGTGGTGGGATGGGTTATTCTAACCACCCAGTGAGTTTCTTTGCTGATTTTGTACATCAGGTACTAGTAGTCTCAGAGGTAGCGTCAGCAGCTAGCGTTGGTCAGAGTGCTGCTCCACTCCTCAAAAATCACAGTGGAGCAGTAAGATCTACTTTCCTCTATTTCAACTGTTGTTCACAGAAGAATCACAGAATAAAACACGGCATATTTTTACTTCCTACGTCTCCAGAGCCAGTTCTGGCCCAAGCATTGGTGTGGGCCCTGAAAGAGGAAGGCCGTGCGCAGGTTCTCCTCCCTGTTCCTGAGGTGGGGATGGCATCTGGCCCCTTGACAGCCCAACCAGGCTCAGTAGCTGCGCCCAATCCTCCTCCCGCCGGCAGGGCCTGCGGCTGGGCTGCCGCCGCCGCCGCCGCCGCCGCCCTCCTCCTCCTCCTCCTCCTCCTCAGCTGCCTCCTGCCCTGTCTGCCCCAGACCAAAATGGCGCACCTCCCCTCCCGCCTGCCGCGCCTGCCCCTAGCTAAAATGGCTGACGGCCTGGCGGCGGCTTCACACCTTCGCTCTCTGCCCTCTCCCAAAATGGCGGTGCCCGGGCGCCGCGCTCGCGAGAGGCAGCACCGCCCGCTCCGCCCTCAAGATGTCGGCCCGGGCAGGGAGCGGCGTGGCGGGCGCGCCTGCGCCCTGCGCCGAGCAGTGCATGCCGGGCGCCCTCTTCCCGCCGTGACGCTGCAGATAACAGGCCGGCGCCGCCGCCGCTGCCACCGCTCCTCAGCGCGGGCTCCGCCGCCGCCCGGCGAGGATGGTGGGCGTGAAAGTGATCGCGAACGACACCGAGTTCCAGCCCGAGCTCAGCGCTGCCGGTTCCCGCCTGGCCGTGGTGAAGTTCACCATGCGGGGGTGAGTGAGGGCGGGATTACGGGGCTCCCGGTTCCCTTCACGGTGGGCAGCGGCCGCCGCCCCGGGGCGCTCCCCACGCCGCCCCTGCCTCCAGGCTCCCCGCCGCGGCCTCGTTCCCGCTGAGGCGGCGGAGAGCGGGAACTGGGCCTGACCCACCGGGAGGCGTCTCCCCGCCGCCCCATCAGCCGCCCTTGCCGCTCCCGCTCTGGTCTGGGGCTGAGGAGGCTCCCCGGGACCGAGAGAACCGCTGGGTGCGGTTCGGTTTGAGGGGTTTTGGTGTTTTTACGTATTTGGAAGCGAGGCAAGGTTTTAAACTTGACAAGTGCAGTTAGCTGGCAAAATGCTGTATCATTTTGGTCACTAATCAGCTGCTGCGGGTAAGAGCTTCAAATTAATTGCTTCTTTAGCGTTAGTGACACTCCCTGTCTGCTGTATATAAGTATAGTCATAGAATCAGAATGGTATTTGCTATTTCTGGTGTTAAATTCATCTTCTTGCAGTGAGCCAACTTCCCCTGCCCTCTGAACCTGTCGTTCTTCAGGTGCTCTGAGGAGATCAGGCACTATGCTGGCTTAAAATGCAGTAGCAGGTCAGGAAGCCACTGTTAAGAGAGGACAGAGAACTGCATCGTTCTTGGTTTCTGTTAAAAACATCCTCTGCCTTAATAAAACTTAGCTGGATCCTCATCCTTTTTGTCCAGGGCAAGCAGATGTCCTTTTTCCTCAACTCAACGGGGGTTTGAAATACAAGTGTGGTGTAATCTGGCTCAACTGGTGGCCAAAGGAAATCTCAGCAATTCAATTATTCACAGTAATCTGTGGAATTAAGGAGAATAGCAATAATATTGTGGGTCCTGGGCTTCAAAGTGCACCTCATTATTGTCAGAGTTCTAGCTTTTAGTGCCTGTGCTCTTTATCTTTCCACCCCTTATTTAAATGTACAGTTGAACCATTCCACTTCCAGTGGCTGTTTGGAGCTCAAAAGACTTCAGGTCTAATGTGAAAGAGCCGGTGAAAGATGTTACACTTGAAAGAGGCCACAAGAATCACTAGCTGTGTGTGCGAATGAGTACTGAAAAAAGCATTGATATACACGCAACTGGTGTCTGATTGCTGCTTCTTAGTTATGGGGTTGTTTGAGTTTTTTGTTTTGGTTTGGTTTTTGGGGTGTTGCGTTTTTTGTTGGTTTTTTGTTGTTTTTTTAGGTAAGTTAACTTCACCCATAACTGCAGAGGTGTTGGTGATCTCAGTGATGTTGTGTACGCTTGTGCCCAGGACAATGTTTTGGTTACAGACTGCCCAATATATTAGGTTCCAGTTAGATTAATGTCTTGCTGTCTTAGGCAAACTCAGATATTTATACGCTTACTACGCTGCTATGGATCCATACCCTCTCTGTCAAGAGAGTAGGAAAGGTGAAGCAGATCTCGTCTGTGCTGTTCTACAGCTATATGTGTTGCAGATTCACACTGACAGAGCTCTCTGGTTTAGATATGGCCTATGTTGATAAGCTGTTGGAGGGAGTTTCTTCTGGGTTTTTTTGCTGTTTGCTTCTTAATTGCTTCTTTCACAGCAGGCTGAGTTGTGAGAATATTCCCTTGCAGGAATAGCTGCATCTGTATGCTTTATATATGCCAGCAAAGGTATAATAATTAACAAATGCATATTTTCAGCCAAGGTGATACAGTTAAGTCAACAGAAGTCAGGTCTGTTCTACCAGCGTCAAATAAGTGTGACAGTAACTGGTTACAGTTGTAGCAAGTGAGATTTATTGTAGTAAGAACTTTATCATTCCTGTTGAAGGTTTAATATTTCAAGTCATATGTAGATTTTACTGTAGATACTTTTTCACAGGAGGTAACATGGAGTGCTAGTACTAGTTTACTGTTAGGAGTGTTTTTTGCTGTTTCAGGAAAAGCAGGCAACTCTTTGCCCTCCCTTATGTCACTTTAGTTAGCAGGACTTTGGCTTGTGGTAAAAGATGCTGGAGCTAAACCCATTAGATGGAAAATAGGAAGATAGTATTAATTAATAGGTGAAACTAATCATGTGACATTGAAGCTGTCTGAGGAAGTGGGAATTAACACTTCGTGATGTGTTTCTAAATGTCATTCTTAATTGTATCACCAGGATTGCTCACCATCTGTCAGCCAGGTAGGAAGGTTATTTTTACATGTACCAAGGATATCAGTAAGAACATGAATGTGCTAATTCTATTTGGGGCAGACATGTTTAAAAAAAGATTGAGTTAAGTTAAACTCTGTGTTGTTTTCACAGATGTGGCCCTTGTTTAAGGATAGCCCCAGCTTTCAATGCTCTGAGTAACAAATATCCCCAGGCAACTTTTTTGGAAGTAGATGTGCATCAATGCCAGGTTGGTATTCAAAAACATATTTTCAGTTGTAAGAGAAGAGCAGATAATGTAGTGAATGGGAAACTTGGAAGAAAAACTGTTCTGACAGTATACTAAGAGTAGTATCCTGTGGCTGTTGACACGTTTGGTGAATCACAAATAGCCATATTGTGAAATTCTCCAAAATTAGGATATGCACAAAGATGTGAACAAACAACACTTTTATTTAGAAAAGTATTCTTGCAGTTACCACTGTGAGATCCTTCATTTAAGCAACGTACAGACAGTTTAACAGTTCCTGCTGCTTGTACTGTTTAGATGATACCATTAAGTGTAGAAGATAGCACCAGTATGAATTAAAAATTAAAGACTAAGTCTTTCCAAACAAATATTGGCGTAATTATTGAGCAAAATGAAAAATACAATAAACTGATATGATTAGTGGAACTAGATTCCTCTCAAGTATTACTCAACTGTTTTTAACAGACAGCAGTGTTGCAGGTGAGCTATTGATTGACTTAACAGTCCTTAACAAAAATTAACAATGGTATGTTGAAAGGAGGTGTCTTGAATTACTGCAAATTATAATGGAGAGAGAGGAACATCAAAGTGTTAACAATGTTTGCAAATGAGACTAAATTATGGAAAGTTTTGGGAAAACTACTATGGATGCATAAGAGGTATGAGTGCAGGTAGAAATCAAATGGAGTTCACCTACAGCAGCAGACTGCAATTCCTGGGTGTGCATAAATATGGCTTAGGAGAGGAAGGAATGCAGGTGTAAAGAAAGCTTGTGTAAAAAAAAGTGTTAAATTAAACCGTCTTCCACTTTAGAGAGCGAATGAGTAATAGATTTTTATGGTGTACCAACAAATCTACTGACAATGTGAAGTCTGTTCAAAGAATGCCCAAATGTGTAAAGGATTAGGAGGATCCTAATTTAAATTAACTTAAAATTGTTGTCTGAATTGAAGCTGTTTATAAAATAACAAATGGTTTGTGGTGATGTGACGATTAATATCTAGTGTGTGCATTCTTATCTAGATGAAGCAAGGTAATGTTTCTGTCTAATATTGGTAATACTCTGTTAGGTAACACTTGTAACTAATTTATGCATTCTAGGGAACAGCTGCTACCAATAATATATCAGCAACACCGACATTTCTGTTTTTCCGAAACAAAGTGCGAATTGACCAATATCAAGGAGCAGATGCTGTAGGTTTAGAAGAAAAAATTAAACAGCACCTGGAGAATGATCCTGGAAACAGTGAAGATACAGATATCCCAAAAGGATATGTATGCATCTCTTATCTTAAGATATTTTTTCTTTTAATGTTTGTGTAACTTGAATGTTTAAAAAAAAAAAATCTGTTGCTTTCTAAACATATTCTAAGGCAAATAATACTTTAGGCAAAACTGCAAGTTCCCCATGGCTTTGAGAAGATCACTTGTCTGGGTTTCCTTTTTCAGACAATTAAAAAGTTAACATGTATGTATTTAGTAAGTATGGCTATAGAATTGTAAAATGTTTTAAGAAAAATCTCCATGCGTAGCCCATAGTCATTAAAATAATGAATTTAGTGTTTTATGATTAACTTCTTGCTGCAGCTGCTTATTCTGCTTCTTTCCTCTTCTTGGACATCCCACTCTGTCTTCCCAAAACGTTTTTTAAAGTGTAAAAATGTCTATGGGAAAAGACATCGTTAGACACAGTTGTCAAAAACATTGAAAAGTTGCTCTAGTTGTTCCTTGAGAAATCCTCTGTTGTTCATGTGGTGGTAGGTTCATTTGGGGTTTTCCTTTTTTCTTCTTGCTCCCTACTCTCTTTAATCCTCTTTATTTCATCTCTGTAAAAAAAAAAAAGGAGAGATTTGATTTGTTGCCGAAGGAATTAACCTTCATAACAGTTCAGCTCCATCTTCCTCTATAGCAGCTTGCTCTGAAAATAGGATGTCTTTGGGAGGGTATTGTTAGATAAATGATATCTCATTATATGTTTTCTTTTGCCTAATTGCTAATGTTTGCAAAAGTGGATGGTACTACAAAGTGTCCTCTTTAGATTTCTTCTTGCCTGTAAAAGAATGACAAAGATATAAAAATATATAAAGTAAAAAATGCCACAGGAATACTTGGAAACGATTGTGCCTGGTCTGAGCTGCATACAAGAATTACTTCTTGCTGACTGTGAATTTGCTTTCAATTTAATGCTTAATGCATATCATGTCGCTTCTGTAGGGGTACTGCCTATCACTCTAGTAATCACTCATCAGGCATTCACAGGTAACGTAAACTAAGTAAATAACTTGTAGCTTCTTAGTAATTTGTAAAAAAGAAAAGTGAACACTTCTAAATATGTTCTCAGACTGAATGGTTTTTAAACCTTGCATCAAAATATCCGATAACTAAAACTTGATTTTAGCTTTTTTTTAAGAATTTAAAAATTGGTATTCGTGAACAGTTTTTTTTATCGTTGCATGATTTGCCCATGTCTTCTAGGTAAATGAAAACTTTGTAGGGATACTTGACTTTCTGGCCAAAATTCCAATAAGGGAGCAATCTGCTTAGAAATAGTGGTGGTCTCAGGAAATTATTTTCACCATGTTCTGTGTGTTTTCATATTACCTCAAGGCAATTGTCCATTGCAAATCATAAGCCTGTCTGACAGCTGTACTAACAAACACATGTAAATGAGAACTCTTAATGTGACAAAACACTTTCCTAGAGCTGTCGTCTTAGGTGGTATTCTCCAAGCAATCCTTGGTGTAATATTACTCCTTAAATGAGTTTGTCTATTGTTCTGCGAAAAGTATAAACACAATTATGTGGTGTATTCCATTTCACCCAAATCCTATGTCACAGTTCAGTGCTTAGCTAGTTGCTGTAGTGTGCACCTTACTTTGTGTTAGCAAATCTAATACATTCAACTTAGCTGTGATGACTATCTATGGAACCTAAAATTATGTTCAGTGCAAAACCAGGTTTTTTGGAGGTTAAGTATTTTAAATTCATAACTAGCCGTATCCGATCAGGCAAATGTAAGCAGGCTGCAAATCCAGCTGAATATTTTGCATTTAAATAAACTGCAAGGGCACAGGTCACTTGAATTTCCAGCAGTTCAGCTACTTGCTAACTGTTCTACGGCATGCGTTGCACTTCTCTTTTTATATGTGAATGCTTACATTTTTAATTACTGCCATACTTCCACACAGGATTTCAATGTCAGAAGACAAAGGTTCGGCTCGTTAGCTTTGGAGCCCTAAACACACTGAAAATCATTCAAGTAGCAAGGTCTACTTAATTAGACTGGTTTTGAGATGAACGCACCATCTTCTCTTAAAAGTTAATCTTGTCAAGGTGGTGTCTTACCCCTACAAATCAAGTCCTGGGTATGTTCAGGGCTGTATGAGCCAAGCAGGAATTCTGTTTGACCTGTAAGTGGTCGGCTGAAATGCTGTTTGGCTACAGTCAAACTGTACCGCTGCTGGCCCCAGGAAAGTATCCTTATTCTCTTGCGCAGCTGTGTGTTCCTTCTCTTTTCTTACCTTGTATCTACTGAGCGCGCGAGTTGGGAGCTAAGCCTTCATTTGGATGTTGGGAGGGAGAAGTATTTTTTGCTCAGAATAATGTAGTTGCAAGAGCTAAGGTCAGTGGCATACAGGAAATGAGTTGTATTCTCTCAGCAGCCTGTGCTCGGATTCTGTTTGTACTGTGAAGCTATAGCCTCCGTTGTATGCAGTAATTTCCAAGCTAGTGTGTGCTTTTTTCCCAAGAGTGGTGTATTTTTCTTTGGGACCTCATATATGCCCTTAAGAAGGGTATTTTGGGTTGTCATCCTAAAAGTTCCTTTAGTTTCTTATGTCTGGAGTGTTCTATGACTGTACACTGATCTTGAATTTGTACTGTTATGGCGTGAGATGTTGATACTCTGTCTTCAGGCCTTAAGATACAAAATACTTGATTTTTAGCCTGGTTTATTTTGCTTCAATTGGACTTGGTTTACTTTAGTTGCAGGCAAAAAATTCTGGTTATCTGGAAATTGATACAGATTATTCTGCCCCTGCAATAATACCGCCTTTTAGATGGCTTGGAGCATGGATAGCAGTCTGCTTTAATCTGAGAATGCATGTATGTTAAAACTTTTAGTTGGACCCTTCACAAAAGAGCCAAGCAATAACACAAACTGGTTCATGGTGAATAGTGTAGCTTCTGTTTTCTGTTGTTCTGTGTTTTTACCAAAGTATATGGAGAAAGGAGAAGGAAAAGGTTTCATAAATTTAATTTCTATACAGTGCTGAAAAAGAAGTAAATAAGACTAGCTTTGTATATAAAGGTAAGAACTATTGTGGTGGTCTTTTAATTTGTTTTGCAATATATAGCATATTTTTGGGGAGGCCCATTTCTGTTGTTTGGGTTTTTTTCTATTCAGTTGATCATAGCTCCAGTGTAATGTCTGTTTGTCTGTGTTGTGGTGTGACTTACGATGCTGTAGTCTTGTTTATCAAAAGTGTACCTGAAAATTCTCCCTGTGCCCTATTTCTTATTCACAGAATGGCAAGCATGTGTTCCAGGGGTGCAGGATTTTGAATGGAAGGGAAAAAATGTTGTTCAGTTATGAACAGGATACATCCGAGTACTACAGTATTCGTAGTTTTTGTTTGTAATCTCTTTTGATATAAACCCCTGAGGTTTTCTGTGTGTCTTGTTATTTTAGTCTGTTGAATGAAGAATTTCATTAATTCCAATGTTTACTAATCCCAGATGAGTTTCTGGTGCACTTATCATGCACTTAGCAACACTCTTGCTTTTACTTTCAGATGGATTTAATGCCATTTATCAATAAAGCCGGCTGTGAATGTCTTAATGAGAGTGATGAGCACGGATTTGATAATTGTTTACGTAAAGACTCTACCTACTTGGAATCAGACTGTGATGAGCAGGTACAGCAGATATTTTTAAGAGGTATTTTCAATGATCGTCTGGTCCGCAAGCATTTTTTTTAAGAACTTGTCTACTTTATATTGTTATGGTAGTGTAAGTAAGAGCGGGAGATGGTAGTAGGATGTAAGTAAAATTGGTGTACAAAGATCGTTGTAGCATTTCCAGTTTCACATCCCTTTATGTATGGAAAAAATTCCAAGCAGAGTAGCATTTGCTGATATTTTAAAGTGACAGACTAGTACCTGTGCAGTATATAGTGAAGGTAAGTACTTAAGTTTACTTCAAAGCTCAGACTTATTTCTAGTTAATTATTGTGCTATGTTTGTTGTTAAGAATGAAGAAAATGGTGTTTAACAGCAACTTTTTTCTCCACAGCTGCTTATTACTGTAGCTTTTAGTCAACCTGTCAAGCTTTATTCTATGAAACTTCAGGGGCCAGATAATGGTGAGTGAAATGTGAGTTTAATCCTATCTTTGAAACCAAAGCTTTGCCCATGTTTAGCTAAATTTTCTAAAAATGACACTGTTGTCCCTGGAACTTCTTACCTTCTGAGAATCCCACAGCAGCTTCGGTGAATTTGTTGTAGATGAATTACGTAACAAATTATCTCATTCATTTTTCACTGACCTTGTGCGTGAGTATTTGGTATGACGCAAATACTTGTATTTACTATAGTTTGATATGCTGCAAAGAGAAACTTACATTTAATTCAAGAATTAACGTGAGAACTACTGAAAGATATAGCTTAGTTTTTATGGTAACTCAGTTTACATTATGAAATTACATAAAATATTCAGGTGTTATATGACACAGCAAAACTATTGTTTTTAGACTTTTTATTGGCATTTTTTTTGTGGAATTCTCTCTGACACGTAGACGAGTAGTGCAACTTTGCATGCCCTTCAATATCCAGGGTGGTGATGTAGGATTGGCAGATAAAATACTAGAGCTGTAGAAGCTCATGCCTTCCTTGAGCGGTGTCTGGAGACTGTGATAAGCGAGGGCTTCTCAAGCAGCATTTTGAAAATGTATTTAAAAAATGGAATACCACCCCTATATTTTAACACAGGACAAGGTCCAAAGTACATAAAAATCTTTATCAACCTTCCTCGATCTATGGATTTTGAAGAAGCAGAAAGAAGTGAACCAACTCAAGCCCTGGAGCTGACACCAGATGATATTAAAGAAGATGGTATTGTCCAGCTTCGCTATGTAAAATTTCAGAATGTTAACAGTGTAACTGTAAGTAAAGTTCCTGTTCTGAGATCTGTGCAGGCTGAAAACTTCGTAGGCTTTTAAAGCACTGTGCGTGTTTGGTGATTTCATTGCAAATGTTCTTGGTTTCTCTCTGCTGATTGCGTACTGTATGTTTATGCTAAAAGTATTTCAGGAATTTAAGGTGAGACAAGGCTATGTGCATGCAATGTCTCTTTTGACCTAGTATGAGACATAAAGTTCGCTTTCACTTCTTCATGAGCTAGCTGTTTAACACAACTTGTCTTTACTAACTAAGTTCTTGAAAGGCAGCTTGTCTTCACTTGAAGAGTTGAGGAGACAAAGAATCCAGTTTCTCAGTAATCTGATTGCAGAAATAACAGATTTCTGAGTATCAAGTGAAGTACTTGCAATGTCTTTAAGCTCAGTACCCCCTCTCTGTGAGGGTTCTTAAATGCTGTAATCAAAGCATCTTTGTCTTTTAATGAGCTCTCTAATTCTCTTGCTGTAAGAGACTTTCCACAGATTTCACATAGGGTTTTTGACTCTTAAATGCAGGTGCGGTTTCTCCTCTTCGATTTTAAAAATACAGGTTCTAGCACAATGTGTGCGATGACTAAATTGATGCTGGAATTACTTTATGCTTGGCATTGTCCTGGTACTGCGCTAGCCTTGTTTCCTGCAGTTTTGCATTGAACTATTTTTCCAATATGATCCCTGAATTCTTTGCTATGGAAATACTTTTCATGGCCTGAATTATGCATTTGCAAATGTATGTACTTACCGTTGATTGAATTAAACTATATTTTAGTGGGCTGGCCACAGAAGTCACCAGCTTATGATGAGTTACAGGTAACTCCAAAACATTGATCCACCCTCAATCTTTTCATCACACTTTCTTCTGTAAAAAGGTTTCTGGTAAATTTCTAAATTACTATTGTTGGACTACATTTTAGATCAGTTGGCTACTTTCATGTTTAGCAATGTTTTACTAGTAATTATTTTAAATGTAATGGGAGGTGAACGTAAATAACTCCTGTTCATGTCTGTTTCTGAGTTACCTTTGCGACCAACTTTATTCCCCAAATAGAATGGAGATTGGTCACATAGGCTTATATTCTACAAAGCTGTGCTTACAAGTTGTGTATTTGTTCTTTAATAAAATCCCGTGTCAGCTTTAGACAGGATGATGTGCAAACACCAGACAAGTGATAAGGTGATTAAATAGATGTTCTGCTTGTTTGCACTCTTTGCGTGTGGGCACTGCAGTAGCACTCCCCTAGTTTCCGAGCTAAACCTGGATTCTGTATTTGAGACCTCCTAAAAATGAGATGGCCAGTCATCTTGTTCACCACCTGGCTTTTCAGTGCGGGTGATGAAGTTCTGCTTGCTTACATAGTCCTGTGGATAAAAATCTTTCGTTTGGTTCCTAATGAACTCGAGGAGGCACAGTTGTCATACACAGATTGTCCTGCTTTTCTGCCATGTGTAATCAGAAGTACTTACCGAACACCTCCATGTCAGTATTAGCAAGTTTGTACTTCACTTACAGATATCACTGCTAGGTTTGTTAGTTAACTTATCTGGTTTTTTTATTATTAATTCTATACCCTGTAGTTTCTCATCCATCTAATTCATCATACCTAATGCTGTTTTTCCTCATGTGTTGTGTGTTTCTCTTCATTACTGCTACCAGTGGCATTTGTTTTCTCTGTACTTGTTGAACTTCTCATATCGTTACTGAGACAGATCTCTGAGCACATTGCAGTTCACCTCTGACAAAAGTCGGTCCTAACATGCTCTTCTGTTTCTTTCTGTCTGAAGAGTACTTTCTTCAGCGTTTCAACCCTCACCTTCCATACATCTTGTTCGTGTAGGAAAATACACGGTCTTCCAACTACAGTGAAGCTGCTTGGAGGGAATGTCTGTACTGGTCTAGACCCGCAGTCCATCTTGCTTATCACGCACTTGCAAGCATCCGGTGTTGCCACAAAGAAGTTTCTAAGTGTAGGGCAAGCACGTAGTGATGCGTACCCTCCAGCACTCGGTGGTCTGTGGCACAGGCGATTTCTAAGGCAGAAAGGGCATCTTCATAGATACTGGCTATGGTGTGTGGAAAGGGTGTGACGCATGCTGTCCCTTGTCCACGTGTTGTCCTCCCTCTCCTTTTTCACTTCTGTTCCTGATGCTTTCCTTTACTCACTTTCCTTCTCATTCCTCCTTTCTGCATGCTCACAATGAAGTGTGGAAAGATCCACAAACACCTCATTGCTCTTCGAACTCCAAGTTCCTTACTAATACTACTTCATGCAAAAAATTGTTCTTTCACTTGTCCACTTTAAAAAGTGAAGTGGTTCTAGCAACAATTCCTTAGTTCGTATTTCAAAAGAAGCTTGATATTTGTTTGAAACCCTAAAATGACTTCATAGATCTAGTATTCATGCTGTAAAAAACATAATTATGCAAGCTGTAGTAGTAAATCACGCATGAGTAGTCTTCGGGGCTTCAGCAAGTATAGTTAAATTGGTATTTAACTTCATTTCAAGTCAGATTCCAGTGAATAGTGAATTGTGATTTCTTAGATCCTGTTTTTGCTTGCTGGATGTGGTCTCAGGTCGAAAGTGGAAGCTGGGAAAATCCAAGCTGTGTGGGTTTTTTAACAACTACCGGGAAAATAATAGCATTCTATATAATCATTATTTAAAGTAAGAGGACAGTAGCTTCTCTAAAGGTTACAGAGGTCTTTATAATTGGAAAAAGTGTTAATTTGGTTAGTTCAAAAATCTTGGGCACCTAACATTTTTATGTATTAATTCAGGGATGGACAGTTTACCTAAACTATTGTGTTTGGGGTTTTTTCTTTAGTTGTTTGTCCAATCCAATCATGGTGATGAAGAGACAACAAGAATTACATACTTCACGTTTATTGGAACTCCAGTCCAAGCAACAAATATGAATGACTTCAAGCGAGTGAGTCCTCTTTCTTAGAAGTACTTTTGAATGTTTTAAAACTACTCAAAAATAGGTTGACGGAACAAATATACTTGGTTGTTACTACAATTCCACAACTTAAGGTAGTTTTGGCATCCAAAAGAAAATGTGTAGCTTTATCTTACAGATCTTTGGTCTTGCTTACAAGTTTCTGTTCATCAACTTTGTAAAAATAACTGATAAGAAGGTATATATGAAAACTTGAGGGACTGTCAAGTTATATACACTATAGACAATGTTTTTTTAACTGTGAGATTTATGTCTAGATTTTGAAACTTGCTTTCTGATGGTATAACTGAAGTAGAGAAGCCATTGCGTGTACACATTAGACTCCTTGTCATTGACTTCTACTTTGAAGGATTTTATTCACTGGGCAACATTAAGCTTGAGATCTGAAAAATATGTGGTCACAAGGTGTCTGTTATATTAAACATGCCTCCGTTTTTAAAGAGGAAATGAAGAAGCAAACAACTTCTTACAGTATGACTTTAGACACAGTAGTGCTGAACAGTAAGGCACTCTCAATTCTTGATTTTGTTGAGAATGTGAAACGGGTTTGAAAGGATTGAAACTTTAAAGCTACTTACACCTTCTTCAAAATGTAGTAAGTCTTTTTAAAATAAACTACTTTAAAACTTAGTAGCCTTTGTAAAAGGGCAAATACTGCTGTAACACATGCCTACAAACTACTGTGTAAGTGACCAATAACATTGAAAGCACCACAGAATTTACTATACAAATAACCTGTAACTTCAGAAGGTTAAAAACACTAACACCAAGATGTCACATCCTTGGAATTTTTAACGTCAAAACTTGATCTTAACTTCTACATGTAAAACTTAATATCTTCGCAGGTAATGATTAAGTTAATAAATAGAAGTTTAACAAGTTTTGCTGCCTTTCAATGAAACTTGAAGTCATTGAAAAAGTAGTTCTAATATACTAAAATTAACTGGATATCAATTTTAAACCTTCCTAATATAGCACTTCTAAAGCACTTCTAATTGTCCCAGAACTGGAAATATGCTAATTGATTTACAGTCTGCTTTCATGGTTTTTTATACGGCTTTTTTGCCTGTACTTATGGTATTAGGGCATCCCCTGCAATGAGTTGTGCAATTACTGTCTTAACATCATTAATCTGCAGTGCTTTCTGGTATTGAGGGGAGTGGGACTCTGATACAGTATTTGATCTCTGTTTCATTTTTGGTTTTCTGTGAACTCTGTAAACTAGTTTTGCTTTCAAAAGTACTGAAAGTTTATTTTCAACAAGCGCACTCTTTAAAAACCTGACCTTCTGATCGTTAAAGTAGTGATGTATTTTTTTAATTGATAATCCTGATTGGGGTGCACTTGGTAAAGCATTTGAGGTTGGTTTTTTATGTAGAACGTTACATGGGCTTGAGACTAGTGTTGAGCCTGCACAAAATCTGTTTCCTACAATATTTTAAGTTGCATGGACAAAATGTTAGTTTGGTGGACAAAGTACTGAAGTACTGCCTTAGCCTGAAACTGGCTGCTCTAACAGTCTGAGCTCCAGTCAGTGTTTGTGTGAGGAGTGGGCTTTTCAATTTGCACTTGCCCTCACGCGACCCTACAAAGGTGTTAAAAATAGGATAGGTCTCTAGGCATCTCAGCCCTCTGCTGCAGTTAGAGGGGGTTTGCAGATCTCTCTGTTCTAGATGCAGTGTGGATGCTTGGAAGCTGCTGTATGGCCTGGTAAATACTATGCCAGTTAACGGTTCTGGTTTCCTTGAAGTTTGCAGGTGGATGTCTTGGCACCATCAAGGAGTGTGCCTTTGTGTCTTGTGACATCCATTTAAATGGAAAGGGAGGGGGTGCAAACCTACAAGATTATGTATACACCAAAGAGTCCCGTGGTGTTAGCATTGTACTGCTAACATCGGGATGTTAAGGAACTGGTCCGAACAGCCTTAAATAGAGGGGCAGGTGTCACTGGGTTATGAGGGGCTAATCCTCTCTCAATTTAGATGCTCATCGACACTGTAATATTCCTATTTTGTTTCCTGAGCACGTAGTTTTAATGCTAGGCTGTTAAAATATTTCATCATAACAAATGGGATGTGTAGTCTGGCAGAGTGTCATGGCTTAACCCCAGCCGGCAACTCAGCCCCACCCAGCCGCTTGCTCACTCCCCACCCACCCCTGTGGGATGGGGGAGAGAATCTGAAAAGTAAAAGTGAGAGAACTCGTGGGCTGAGGTAAAGACAGTTTAACAGGTAAAGCAAAAGCCGCACATGCAAGGAAAGCAAAGCAAGGAATCCATTCACTCCTCCCCATCGTCAGGCGGGTGTTCAGCCATCTCCAGGACAGCAGGGCTCCATCACGCGTAACAGAGACTTGGGAAGACAAACGCCATCACTCCGAACGTCCCCCCCCTTCCTTCTTCTTCCCCCAGCTCTATATGCTGAGCACGATGCCATATGGTCTGGGACCCCATTGGGGTCAGCTGTCCCAGCCGTGTCCCCTCCCAGCTCCTGGTGCCCCCCCAGCCTGCTCGCTGGTGGGGTGAGGAGCAGAAAAGGCCCTGACTGTGTGCAAGCACTGCTCAGCAGTGACTAAAACATCCCTGTGTTATCAGCACTGTTTCCAGCACAAATCCAAAACACAGCCCCACACCAGCTACTATGAAGAAAATTAACTCTATCCCAGCCAAAACCAGCACACAGAGTTGTTGTGCTCTTAAGAATTTTAACTTTTGTTTCCTCTCTTCCAGTGATCCTGTCAGTTAGGAAACCTTAATACCTTGGGCATTAATTATATTTAGGTTCATAGATTAACTGGGAAACCTTATTTTTCTTTTCATCTCCTTGAGTAGTTACCCACACTCTTTTCATCTGTCTCATTCCCTCATCTCAGTCTCTCTACTGTTCATATTTCTCTTCTAATTATGATAGAGATAGTATTGCAATATGATTAACAAGATGGGGGAATGCTTTTTTCCCCCTGAGTTTGAGAAGTGTTTGTAAGAATCTGTTAAATATCTTATTTGAAGAATTAAGAAATGGATGTGAAATATGATTGCAGTCATGTTTTTATGATTGATCACATTGCTGCTGATTTTATGGATGTTCAGGTTCAAAGTAAAAAAAAAAACCCCAAAACAAAAAACAAAACCAAACCAACAAACAAAACCAACCAAAACAGACCAAAAAACCCAAACAAAACCAAACCACCTGCTGAAGATCAGGCTAATGTATCTTGCTTCCCAATTGGAGTGGGATCTGAACGCATGCTTTTAGTTACAGCAGCTTACTGCTCACCAGTTGATTGTTCAGGTGTGTAACTGCAGCTCCCATGTTGGTCAGAGAGTTGAGGAAGACTCATGTTTGCTCCTGCACTGCTCTGCTAACACCAACAGGGCTGTAGGAAGAGTCACCTCTTGATCAGGGAGTCAGTTCATGTGTTTAATATAAACGAGGCCTTGTTTCCAGTACTTACACTATCAAATGAAAGCTGCAATTCATCTACTCTGAAGAAAAACAGCAGTACTAAACAGGTGTAGTTAAGTCATCCTTCATTAGTGATTTTGGCTGCAAGTTAGTTTGGATGTACGTAGAATCACAGAAGAGCCCAGGTTGGAAGGGACCTCAAAAGATCACCCGACCCAATCTTGCATGGGAAAGGGAGCCCAGATGAGATTATCTAGCACCCTTTCCAATCACACCTTGAAAACCTCCAGCGATGGGGACTTGGCCACATCCCTGCGGAGGTTGTTCCAGTGATTGACTGGTCTCACTGTAAAAAAATTTCTTTCATTTTCTTGCATGTAGTTGGTATTGCTGGATTGAGTGAGTAAAGTTACAAAAGCTGCCTTCAAACTTGTTTTAATATGTTGTGTGTATCTTGCTCCTTGCACAACCTGATTTTTATCGTCTGGGGAGGAGGGAAGTCTTCAGAGTGATGGAAAAGGGGGACACCAAGGAAAAAACTTCTGCTTAGAACTGACTGCAGTGTAGCAAGTTAAGCACAGAGTAGTGGGGAGAGATCTATTCTTTGCCCTGCTTAAATGAAGAGGCCCTCAACCACAGAGGACTAGGATTAATATTCCCTTTCTATATGTTTAATATATTCTGAAATGCTTTTGGAAAAGCTTGATTTAAAGGCATGTTTGTTTTAAAAAATATCCTTAACACTAGAAGTGTTTATGCTGCTGTTTCTTGGCCACACAGGGTCTGGACTTAAGGTATAAGTGATGATGCACACGACTATAGTAGACTGCATTTGCGTTGTAGTAGATTGCATATGAGACTTGCTTCTGATGCTCAGAGATGCTCAGTGGGACTGCTTCGTGGCGCAGACAGCTAACAGTGTAGAATAAAGGTGCCAGTTCTGTGGGTTTTCTACTATTGTTGGATAGCTTAGTATTAGGCAGGTTCCTGTGAATCTTGTGATGAACTTGAAAATACGCTTTTGTTTTTGGAAGAGCATGCAACTGTTGAAGTCCAATATAGTTCTTGTTTATTTCTGGTATTAATGAATAAAATGTACTGCTGCTCAGTTTTGAGGTTGGGGCAGGGATGAATATCAACAAGTTGTGGGACTTTCCTTTTTTGTCTCCTCTTGAATGAAGGCTTTCTTTCCACTCAGAACTGCTTATTTGCACTACATGCTGCTGTTTTTTTTTCTTGTAACACTGTTTGTTTGTTTTTCAGCTTAACTTCCCACTTCTCATTTCTAAAGAACTAAAAAGGCAGAAGAAATTAAAAAGTAATAATAAGATTGAAGTGGTCTTGCACTACTCCCTTCCTTGCTCCCTCTGCTCATCTAGCATCTCTTTCACCCTTCCCACAATCTCAGCACTGATGCAAAATCCACCTTCTCTGCACCTTCTACCATCAGGAAAAACCTTCTCTACCTTCTGACTCATCAACTTATCTTTCCGCTCCACTCCCCACTCTAAATCTTATCTTGAATACCTCTTTACCTGTCAGTCTTAACCAAATTTCTGTCCCACTGTTATCCTGAACTTGACATTTTAAAGGCATACCATACAGTACTTTCACAAATTATTTTCTGTAACTAATTTTTCAGCCTGTATTGAATTTTGTGAAGCTGTTTGAGATGCGGCTTGTGAAGTGCTCTACCAAGACTTGACTTTTTTTTAATATCTTAGTGGAGCTTAGTGTTGTTCTTTGTTGTGACCCTTCAGTAAGCGGTAGGCAAGCCAGAGTGGGCTGCAAAAGTACGACTCTTCATTGTCCCTCTAGTGGTGCTGGGCAGCTGCTCAGGGAAGACACCGTGAGGAGTTGGTGAGTGTCTGCACGTATGTGGCCTCATTAGGGTTCTCCAACAGCATCCTACCAATGTTACTTGCTTGACCTCTTTATATATATTAAAACAAACAAACAAAACCAACTCTGCTCTAGAAGATTTAATAATAAAGTGTTTCCAGTCCTACTCTTGGTAATGAACCATAGAGTTGGTTGTGGTTTTGTTACTGTCAGGCTCTGAACTGATGCTTGGGAAAAAGCCAGATGATTGAAGAAAAACCTGCTCCAAAACCATCATCTTTTGTGTGGGAATTACAGGCTGTAACCACCACCTTAGAATGCACTAGATGGCAGTTGTTTCTGTAAAAGGAAGGAAAACGGATCTACTTCTGAGAAAAGAATAATGACAGTTGTTTGGTTTAAGTTTAAATAGCTCATTTCCTTTTGTGAAGGTGGATTGGGATGGTCGAAAATGGGTTTCTTTGACCTGTGATAACAAAATATCCATATCAGTGTGATTGGTTTTCACAGATCATACACATGGGCGAGTTGTCAATTTCTGCCTCAGACTGGTATAGCAATATTTTTCATTGATGTTCCGCACTTGCTAACACCTAATCTTTAATCTTTTAACTGTGTTTTTTCTTTATTCTTCTTGGTGGTTTTTTTTTTTTCTTAATCTGTGTGTGAACACAGTTTGATGCTTTGGAAACACACAAAGAGTAAATATTGCTTCTTGACAAGTTTAACTTTTTTTTTAACTTGATTAATTGGATCTTAATGTAAGTGATTGGGCTTCTGATTTTTTTTTAATTCTTTCCTCATGTTGTCACACTGGAATTTTCCTGACTTTAAGCATTAGGTTGAATTTACAGCTTGGTAAATGCTCCTGGTCAAGGGTTCCTTGGAGGTGGAAATAGTCTTTAAAAGTACTTTTCAGTAGATCAGTAGATCTCAATTACTTTGTGATGGTGATAACTTAGCTGACCAAGAGCAGCTGGATAGTGAAAAATTCTCCCTCTTGAAATTTGACAAGAAATGAAAAAAGGGGAAGGATCAGGAAGAATATTTCCAGTGGGTCCGTGAGACTTCCCTAGTTCAAGGTTGTGGGTGTTTTGGGTTTTAGGGTTTTTTTTGTTTTGTTTTCCCTTTAGTTCTATATTTCACTATTGACTGTATGAATCACGTGTGGTATACTGTCACTTAACTGCAGAGGTGATTAATACTTAAGACATTTGCTATAGCAGTCAACTGGTTAGAATACAAGAAAGGTTTTACTCTTTCGTTTTCAGCATTATTACGAGTAGTAATGGGAAATTCTATGCTTCATTAGTGTAATCTTCAAATCTCTGGTCATGTGAATTGTGACTACACCTTGTCAGAGCCTAAGTGCTACTCTAGTTAGATGGAAATTAATTGTGAATCAGTTCCTTGCCCAAGACCTCTCCTGCAGTTTGAAGTCTTAAACTTTCAGACTTAGTTTCTTTTTATTTTGGTTTGGCTTATAAATGGATATTTTTTCCAAGAGTCTGCAAGAACACTAGAATTATGTCCGAATCTTTTCAGAAGAGTGACTAAAATGGCATCGTTTTCTGCTCTCAGGATTTTGTGGTCAGTTATCTTAACGAAGGGGACTGGATACCCTTCTGCAGTGACCTACGCTAACTTTAAACCCGCATAGCAGTTTATAGAGTGCTGGAGTTGCACTTGCTGTTGGCTGACAAATGGACTCCCCAAAGTCTGGTGGCAGTGGTGGCCTTTTCAGAAAAGGGAAGCACTAAGCTGACTCTGATTCCAGGTGGAGTTTGCAGAATTGGAGATTGGAAGGAGACTTGGTAAGGAATAATATTTTGACAAGGAATAACTGAAAATCAGGTGACCTCCTGATTTCTTTATAGGTTTGAGCTGCATTATAAGGCAAATGTTCTCAGTGAGGTACATGGCAAGGGTGCCAAGGGAAATGCACAAACTTCTATTTGAGCACCCAGTGGTTCCCTTCCCACTATAATGTTTTACGTAGTGTATTAAGGTTGAATGCTTGGTATATAACACGTATATTTTTAAGTGTGGTCTGTTGTGTTGCAGTTACTATCTTTAACTCTTCTCAAAATGAGACTTACGGTTTGCTGTCTGTATGAGTACTAAAGATAAGGTCTCTTGTGTGTCTTGCATCCCTCTCAGCCCTTTAGAGGGATTCACAGCTTCTGCAAGTGCTACAATAATGCATGCTTAAATGCATTAACTTAATTGAAAATTCAGTTGCACTTGTTTATTTCGAGACTTACCTTAAAAAATACTTGGCAGGACTTTTTTTGTTAAGCATTATTTCTGTGTTTTTTCTCTTATCAGGTAGTTGGCAAAAAAGGAGAGAGCCACTAGGACGCAAAAAACACTGGAAGGCCTTATCGCAATCAAAGAGATCTTCACTTTTATCTACAACTCCTGGATAATTGCTTGACCATAACCAGAGACTGTCAATCTGTTTCATTTAATGCCATTACCAATAAATCATTGCTTTTGTTGAGATGGAGTTTCCCTAGTGTGTTTCTGTTGTAATCCTCGTACATGTATTTGTAAATAAAGTTCATTACTTTTGCCAAGTTTAATTTTGTTATTCTAGTAACTGTGGCTCTTCCTTTGTTCCATTTAAACTTCAAAACTTGACTGGCTTATCTTTAGAAACAGAAGACGTAATGTAGTTTGCATTTGTTCAGAGTGTTTAAAATGTCAAATATAAGTAAAACATAGATGGCCTTTGGAGGCGACTAAAAATAAAATCTGAGCTACTTTGTTACAAGACTAAGTAAACTTAGGATCATTGTTCCCACAAAATACAGATACTTCTCAGATAGGAATAACTTCACCTGTTTCGGAAACTTCCCTTTCCCTCCCCATCTCAAAAAGCATAGGAGGAGGAAGCATATTTTAAGTTACCATTGCATTAACTTGCAGATCTGGCACAAATGGCGTACTGATGCAAGCTGTTGGCACTGAGAATTCTTGAGTCTTTTGAAAGTGTTCATTTTTCTAATATTATTAGAAAATACTGCCCTTGTTTCCCAGGTAGACTCTGGCAAGCTCTGCAGTTACGGGGGTTTATATGTTTGTGCACCCCACCTGAACCTAAATTCCTTATTTCTTTTATTGGGTATTTTTCCTCTCTCTGGATCTTGATAAGGAAATGTTTATTGCAAATACTAATTCTACATCTTAATTGGAATTCCTATACTGCTTTGATAAATTTTCTTGGAAGTGTGCCCTAAGTAATTTTAATAAATCGGGCATTGATCAGCACCATATACATACAATACTGTATAAATTTCCAGTAAAACTTGCTAAGTGTTTTAATTGGCATAATTAATTTCTTTGTAAAGTTAAATTTGTTACATTTCTAATTACCATAAATCCCGCTAAGGCTTAAATCCTGTCCTAATTGGCATTCCTTCCTTGAACACAGTGGGGTGGTTCTCTTGCGGCTCGGCAGATTTGATGTTAATACCAAGTTAACTTTCTGTTAGCATAGATATTTTCTCCAAACAGAAAACTGGGGATTGTCTAGAAAAACATTCTTTGAGAGGCACTTTGTTGTTTTCACTGTATCACCGCATACTCCAGGATACTCATCCTCCCGTATTACAGTCGGTGGCATGCGATGATGATTTGGTTTCCTTCATACTTCCTCAATGTTTTGTTTAGTGGGGGGTGTAAGGCATGTAACACGCTGTATATAGAATATAAATCATTTTTAAATATAATTGAGGGCAATATGAATAACTGTTCCTGTTTATAATTTTTGTACACTAATTACCTTTTGGGTTATTGTTTAAGTGCCTCATCTTAAGTATTGCTTACCTCATAATATTTATACCTGAGAGATTTGATAACCTAGTGATTCTCATCTTTGTAAAAGATTAGTCAAATTTATATTGTTTATGAGACTATTCTGTGACTTCCTTGGTTGCATGATGCATACCTTCCATAACGATACAATGTACATAGATCTAAATAAATGTTTAGAGGTACCTGTCACACGTTTCACTTAATGGAGAACGGGGTAGAATTGTGCACAAGGAGCTGAAAGTCGCGAAACTGGAGTTACGCTGCCAGACTGCCTTTAAGTGGCATTGCCCTTACGTGGTGTTCTGGGCGCGCGTGGCTCCTGCAGGCTGAGCGCCTGCAACGCCACTGCTTGGCCCGGGGCTCCGAGTTTCGTTCTTCATGGGAAAACTCGCACTGGGAACGTTGGTCTCTTTGATAACTGGGTAGGAGCCCTAAAAGGGAACCGTAATGCTGCTGGTGATCTGAGGCTGTGATAACTGAAACTTGTTGCTAGTCCCAGCTACAGATTGATAATGTTCACTGTCGTTAGGTTAAATTGGTTCCTTGCTCTGTTTTTTACTTTTTATATATCCTAAGGCTGACGTTCATTTGGGATCGGAGGGTGAAATAAGCTGTTGGATTTTTCAGAAATGTTACTGAGATAAGTGGCGTGTGTGTGCAAAATTACGTGCTTTGACGCATCGGCAAGGTCTGACCCAGCTTTGGCAGCAGTCCTGTCCCCTATCCCCTTCCCCTTGCCGCTTTCTTCCCAGCAAAGGTTGATCTGTCGAACCTCCAGTGACGTTCTGAGAGGTTGCTGGAAGTCTGCGTGCGCGTGTGTTGGATAGCAGATGTCTAGTTCAGCCGGTAGCTTAGAGAATGGTTTTAGCTGGAACCTTCTCTCGCTTCCTTCAGGGTTGGCAAGCAGGTCGTGAGGTTTGCTTAGTGTCTTCAAGTGCCAACAGGCTCTTCAGTCGTGGGGTTCCCCAGGACTGAGCATATTGGCCAGGCTATCGGGCCGGGGACTGCATAACAGAATTAATCTGCAGTGCGAGGCCTTAATTAGAGTATCGCCGTGTAAAATGTTCCTGCGTGTGAGCACTGAAAAGACTGAGAAGGGGCGCTTGAATTGCTAGCTGAGACTCTACACTGGGAGCCTTTGATGTAGGCTTGCCTCGTCTCCATCCTTTATCTTACTTGTGTATTGAGATTAATAAGCTGCAGCCAGAGAGCTGCAGGACTTGGTCTAAAGACTGCTAGAGGGAGCAAATACAGCACTAGGGAAGCTGTTTATTTTCATGTTTATCGTCTTCAATGTTTTTATTTCTGATAAGAGTTTGAGTTACTAGAAGACTAACCTCTAAATATCGTTTGGCTTCTAAATTAACGGAGAGAGTATAAGAAGTAGTAATGGTTAGAAGCTAAAGCCTGAAAAAGTGCTTGTGGTCAAGGAGGTACATCTTTAATCTGCCCGATTCCTTCAAAATGCCACTTTTGCTACTTCCGTCATCTTCTCAGTTAGCTGAAGATGCTTGTAACGTTTTGTAGGCAATAGGGGAGCTAGCGTGACACATCCTCTTAGAACGTGGTGAGATGGAAACCAAGAATATGGTCAGAGGCGATAGAGAAGCAGAAACGCGTAGATTCCTCTCCTCCTTTTCCTTAGGTCGGCTTTGCAGTGCTGGGAGCAACGAAATGGCTCAGTAGTGGAACTGGTAGGTGAAGTACCCGTGGCTGCTTTCCCGTAACGCGTCTGTAGGAAGGTCTTACACAGGCTTGGCTTGGGAGTAAATGTCCTGGGCTAGTTAAATCCTGTGGGGGGGAATACCCCGATGGACCTTGCATAGCTGCTGTTGTGGACGTGGTGCTTTTTCAGGTATAGCATTCAAAATACTTTGTATGTACGAGGAATGCCGAAGTAATAAAATGAGAGAAGACTTCCAATGTCCAAAGGGTTAACAACTTAACCTGCAGCAAACTCCACTTTTGAAAAAGTTAGGGTTTTTTTCTTTAACAGCCCGTTTGTATCTGGATTTAGAGGAGTATTTTTGAGATATGCCAATAAAATACCCAGGTTCTGACTCAAATACCAGCACTTTGCATAGCATAAAATTCACTTGTGTTAGGGAATGTGAGTATTTATCACTGCACTTAGTTCCTGGCCTAGTCTGGCATGAATTCAAGTGAATTCTGTGCATCTTAACTATTCACTTCTAGGTTTCTTAAATATTTGGCTCTATGATACCAAATATATCTTTTCCTGTGGCTGAAACTCTGAAGGGTCTTTTCTGCTTGGGTATTTCTTAATAAAGTGTCTTCCTTTGCATGCACTGAAAAGAAAAGTGACTTGTTCTCTGTGTAATTCTCAAAACAAGTATTTCTTTCAAAGTTCAGGAGAGCATTCTCCTGCTTGATGCCAGCATGTTGCAAAGGTTGTTTAGAACATACAAGTATGTGTAACTTTTTTTTCCTGTAGCCTTTAATGACAGAATGGTTGTCTTGATATTGAACCTCCAGTAAAGTTCCCTTGAAGAATTGCACAACATGAAAGTGTTGAACGATGGAATAAGGTTTCTTCTCTAGTGGTGAATGGGAGGCGAGATTTATGTTGTGTAAAGAACGCTGTGGATGCACTGTTGCTCTCCTGCTCTTCCTCACTGCCACATTCAAGGCTCAGCAAGCTTTGT
This sequence comes from Pelecanoides urinatrix, assembly GCA_013400755.1. NCBI lineage: Eukaryota > Metazoa > Chordata > Aves > Procellariiformes > Procellariidae > Pelecanoides > Pelecanoides urinatrix. The sequence continues at coordinate 101,804 of VZTQ01006075.1, read as the reverse complement.
ACCTGAAATAAAACATGCAGTCCAGACCATTCCGTGCTTTACCCTTAGGTGCTTTTCGCGCGCTGCTTCCCGTTACCGGGATGATGTTACCAGGGATGACCCCAGGCTGAGCTCTGAATCGCTGTGCAGGGCCCGTTTGACCACCCGCTCTCTGGGGAGCTTCTCTGTGAACATGTGCAGGAGGCCATGAGTCTATTCCAACTACTTCTGAACTATTTTTTTAAAGTACTTGTTTTACTGATGTCAGAATGCCAGTTTTTATTAGAAAGCTGAGCAGGATAGAAGAAAAAAATACCTAAATTGCCTTTCTGAACATGGAATCTTGCTAAAAATGTGTATATAAATTAGTTTGCCTAGTAAGGTCTTATTTTTTATAAAGCTGTGTTGACTGGTATTAACTGTACCCCTGCCTCTTGATTGTCTTTTGATAATCTTCAAACTTCTGTTGTTTGGGGTTTTTTTTGCATTGGGACTGATGTCAAAGCACTTCCTACTTAATTGGCCTTGAATATTGGCAGAATTTTGAAAGTTCTTCACTTCTTGATTTTTCTTTATTGAAATGCAGGGCATTCCTGAAACAAACCTAGCGAGGGTGCGCAGATAACACACCACAGCACTGTTTTAATTTGTGTGTTCATGAAATGTTGCTTGAACGCAGCTACCTGATGCCTTGTTCTGGCTTAATTGAGATCTTATTTGTTCGTGCATAATTCTGGGTGGATACTGTTTTTCTAAAAGTTCAAGGAGCTACAGTTTTCTTGTCGTTGTTGACCTTACTTGAACATGAAAAGACAATTTTTTTGTTATGGGAAATCTGTTTGAGGAAACATTATTCCCCACAAGGACGCAAACAGCACGTTTGCTTCTTTGCAACAGTTGAGGGCAGCTTTGCCGGTGNGATTCTGTGTCCCTGCCCGGGGCAGGGGACGGGCACAGGCCCCGTCCCACCCCAGCCCTTGGGTGGCGCAGCCGGCCAGGCAGCCTACGCGCAGCGCTGTCGGAATCGATCCCTTTACACCCAACGCCGAGGGTGCGTTTTGCTCTCCTGCGGCCTCGAGGCGCTCTTAGGGCCGCAGCCCCGCTCCCCGCCAGGCCCGCGCTGTCGCGATGCCGGCCCGCGCTGTCGCGACGCCGGNCCGGGGTGCGGGTGCGGGCGGGCCGGGGGTGGGTCGTTCCCGGCAGGCAAAGCCCGAAGGATCCCGGGGCCCGCGCTTCGCCGGGCCCGGTGTGGGGCCGCCCTGCTTGGCTCGGGGGCCCCTGGGCAGAGGGAAGGGCCGCGGAGCCTTGCCGGGGTCTTCGCGGCCCTGCGCCGCTTGATACAACGGGAAAGCGCAGCAGAAGGGGAAGCGCAAACCTACATCAGTTACAGACCAAGTCAGGGCAGAAGCCAGAGGAACCTGTCTCTGGTCGGAGGAGTAACTTCAAGTGGCGTTTTAACTGGCCACCCCCAGCTTGGGCAGAGGAAGGGGGCGCAGACACCCAGCTATTAATTACCTCTTGCTTTCCCCTACTTGTGCGTTTGAGGCAGAAGCTGACAATGTTCCGCGCGGAGAGGGACAATGGCGGGAGCCGCGAGGCGGCTGGTGCCAGGGGACAAGTGTGACTCGTCTAGCTCCACGTGAAGATTCTGTTTGCGTATATAACGAAAAACAAAACTTCACCTGAATGATGGTAAACAGTAACAAGTAGTTTATGCAAGCTGATCAAATAAAAAAGTTCAAAATACTCAAAATTAGCAGTCAGTTCTCACACTGAAAAATAAGTCCCGCGTAGCGCTTCTGTATCGAGCAGGGGTTGGGACGCGTCAGGAGGCCGCTCAGCATCCTTTTCTTAGGCTTGTGCGTAAGTCGTGTGCCTCTTGGCGTTCGGTTGGAGTAGCAGAGTGTTGCAAAGGTTTAGGTGATTAAGTTCTATCAATTGTGTTGCCTCCATTCATGATACATTCATATCATCTGAATCTTGTACGTTCTGGAACTTGGCAAGTGTGAAATTTGCTGTACAATTCATCCCTTCTTGTGTTGAGTTTTGCACTAGGTTGTTGTTTCCTTTCCCCACCACCTCCAGTGGTTGGATGTGAACACTTGAAAAGAAAAAAAGCCCCAAACCCATCCCATAAAGCGCCTGCACGTGGGCGATGCTGTTGGAGCTGTTACGACCTGATCGGAAAGAACCCTCCGAAACAAGTGCGCTGCTTCGCTCCTTTCACTGTGCCGCTGACTGAAGCCCAGTGCCGATAACCGGTGAGCCCGTGTTTACAGAGAGATTTTTCTTGCCGATTGCCTTACTGGAAATATTAATCTTGTATTCTTATGCCTGAATCTGAAATTGGTGCTCTGACAGACATTTGCCAAAATGACTTTTCCCTGATAAAATGCGTTCTATCTTTTGTCATTAGTTTTCAGAGTACTGCAGAATGTAGAGGGCCAGAAACAATAACCTGAATTCTGCAGCAGAGGGTTTTGGCCATATTTAATTCAGTAGAAACCTGAGTTTTAATCCAACAGAAGCTATCGCAATTAATCCTTCCCGAGGTGTCCACTGGCACAGCCTAAGAGACTTGCCCTGACGTTCAGCAGGTGCCTCCTGCTGCACGTTTGCAGCCCTCTGCTCGAATGGAAATGCAAGTGGAAGTCGGGAAGCATCACTTCTGTTACCCATCAGGTACTCCTCAGTGACAATGGGGTTATTTAATAAGACTTGATCATTGTTTAATTAGGACGTGATTAACTTAAGGGTATTATTCGCAATGGATGTGAGCACTGTGGGGGTGTGTTTGCATGTATTTATGCAAAGGCGAGCATGTACACAACTAGCTCCGCAAAAATTCCCTCAATCAAGAAATTACGCTATTTAAGATTAAATTTGTAAAACTCAGTCTAGACAATACACAATTATAGAAGATGCACATTGCAGGAGTTTTAAAATGTTGAACATTGGATACTAATGGTGCCGAGGAATCTGCAGCTGTCTGTATTGGATGTGAGTAGAACCAGTCCTTGGAGAGTGGAAAATGGCAGGAACTGCCTCTAACTATTGTAATCTACAAGATTATCCCATTAATCATATTTGTCTCCGGGAGTACCTTAGTTCTAACTCTAAGTGTTGTTTTTCCCTTGGTGCGTCACATGCAAAAAAGCCTCTAATTGAAAACAATGCAGAGACAGAATCAAAATGTGTAAATGTGTGCTGAGTTCTAGCTGCTGATGGGAGCGGAATGGATGGCATACACAGACACCGAGCTGAAGGCTTTGCCGATGTCCTTCCGCACCTGTAAAACGTTATTTTTCGTTTTGAGTATTGCCGGTGTTCTCAGCGTGCAGAAGGAGCTGACGCTGCTGTTCCGACAGAAAAAGGACCCAGTTTAGGAGGGGGAGGTGGCAGAGATGCTTTCTTCAGGGCCTGCGTTCTGTGCAGGGGTGAAAAGTGGGAGACGCAGGTAAATCTATGGAAGTCCTCAAAGCTACAGCACCGTGAGAGCCAGAGTTGCTGTCAGTGAATGAATGGTGAATAGCCCTGGCTCTATTACCATAGCATCTCCTTTCAGCCGTGCTGTAGCAGCTATGTCTTATCCCGGAAATTTCCTCTCCATTCGGAGATGTGAAAGGGAGAGAAAATGATACGTATCTGGTTAAAAGGTTAACTTGTATGATTTTGCATGTCTGTGGTGTTTTAAATTAATTCATATGAATTTCAGAGGTATCTGAACTATGTGTCTGTTAGGCACCCTGACAGATCGTCCAATTGTCTGTTCTAATTCAGATCTGTAACTGCCAGAGTGAATCCACATTTAGATGGATTATCCAAAACCTGGCTGCTGCTGCAGGACCTCTGGTGCAGCGGGGGGGAAATAACTTTCTTTTTGTTCCCGTATCTGCACACACAGCCATGAAGAGCAGCTCTCTCCGCTGATCCCCTCCGGCCTGCCTGTCGCCTTTTGTTTCGCAGGCTGCATCTCTGGTTCGAGCAGAGCCCCGCAAGACTGACAGCTTAATCCTGGCGCGCTCCTCCGAAGGGCGACTGCCTGCGCAGCCGGCGTCTCCTGCTCGCCGCCCCGTGCTCCGCAGGCTCCGCGGCAGCAGGAGCGCTCCGACGGTGGGTACGGGACTTGCCCTGTGCCTCGGTACCGATGACGGGGTGGGGAAGGTCTTCCCAGGTTCTCGGCAACGCCTGCCCGGCTCCAGCACCGAATGCTGGGGTGTCCGAGGCTGTCGGAGGGAAGCTGCTGGGGTTGGCGTTGCAATTGCATCGGAGAAGGGAAAGTTGTTCTTTACCTTGGTCAAGCAGGAAAACTCTCTGCTGCAGTATTGCTGTTCCCAGCATTCCAAAATTGAGTTAGAGGTACTCCCTAGAAAGCAATAGGTCGATAAATAATAGGTAACATTTAAAACCCACGTGCTCTCTTGTATTTGGCCCTGTCTCTGAAGGTAGAACAAGCTTCTATTTCTAAACATTTTCTCTTTGGGCTGTGAGCAGGTGTTAAAGGTGACTTGATGTGGGGAGTTGGGGCTGTCAGGGGCCACCAAATACTGGACTCTCTGCAGCTGGGAGTGACGAACGCTGCACTCATACGCCTGCTGCAGCGTAGCTCATGGCCTCTGCTGCTGCGGCTTGCGAAGGCAAGGTTAAAAAACCAGACAGACAGAGGCTGTTTCCATGCACTCGGGCTGCTGCTCCTGCAAAACCTTCGGCCTTCTGTCTCTGGTCAGGGCGCTCCAAATTCTGTCTCTGCAGCTCCTGTCCTAATCCACTCTTAACCACAGTCGTAGCCGCTTCAGAAAAGTACATATTTCATTAGAAAACTCATAAGCATCTTAAAAGCTGAAGATTGGTGCCATAGGTTGCAGCCTTCCCTCCTCCCTGCTCCCCACGAGCTGTCTGCATCCTCCCCGGTTAGGGCGTGCTGCCCGTGCAGCTTTGTCACGAGGTTTCTCTCCCCTGCAGCTCCTCTCATGCCCCAGCTAGCAGAAGAAAAGCAAACTTGCCTTCCCGTCAGCCCCAGCGCTGCTGGCCATGGAGGAAACGGGCTGGCAGATACGTGTCGGTGCTTTGTGCTGCACGCCAGCCTCTTCTCTTGCGAAATGATCTGCTTGTTGGATGTCTGGCCCTCGATGGATCCTGTCCCAGCGGCTCGCTGCAGCACGCTCTTACTGCTAACGGCAAATCCTTCATCCAGCTCATCCCAGTGACCCATCGGGCCATCTCTGAGCGGGATTCCAAACAAAATGGGTTCAGTGGGGCTGGGCAGGTACCTGTGTCACTGCGTTACATCGTCAGTGTTCTTAGCTAAATCCAGCCAAATCCACAAGTCCTTATCTCTACTGTCATTCCCAAGCCCAAGTTCATCTAACCGAAGCCAGCTTTCTTTTCCTCAAAATTAGCAAAATGAAAACTAACTTGATACATATGCGTGAGTTTGCAAAGAGCAGAGTACTTGGATAGTGCTGATACAACAGATAAAACACAACACTTACTGACAAATGCTTCTGCATGCAGAGAGTTCTGCTGAAATGACGACCCTGCAGCTGTTGGGGACCATTCAGGGACATTTATGGGTGAGGTCAGGACCTCGGATCGCAACCAGGAACTGAAGCAAGAGCTGACAGCAATGGTGGTGCAGCCTCAGTAATGTGCTCACACAGGTGTGGAAGTCGTGTGTGTTTGTGTGTATACATATATATACACACACATCTATATAAATGTTTGTGTGTGTAATATATATAAAAAATAAAAATCAAATATGGTCAAATTACAGAAATATTTAAAAATTATAAATAAACCCAAATGCATTCAATACATAACATGAGTTGACAATTGTTATCAGACACTGATAACCACAGCTAAGCATTATTTTTTGAATGCTGTGGCTCAGGGCTGCGTCAGTTCCGATTCTGCCTGAGCAAGAAGTCTGCTTCATCTTCAGATCCATGACAAAATACACAGAACGGGCAGGAAAAAACAAGTGTTTTGAAACTGAGGCGCATCCTGTTGGGTCTGTCTTGGAGGTGCGAATTTGAGTGCAGATGAAGTGATCCTGTATGTACCGTGTCTGTTTTCTTTCTCAGAACAAAGTGACCAGCTGGAAAGCCTTCAGCGACTCAGGAGGTGGCCTTGGCCATAACACCTTCAACGCCAAACGGGTGGAACGTGGACCCCTTTCCAGGTGTAGGTACGTCTGCAGTACATAGTTAAGGCCATTGTATGTCTTTTATCTTGGCGTGTGACTGTGTTTTTTCTTATTTCTTACTCTTCCCCTTTCCTCTAAGTTTTCTGTGTCCTTGGTTCTAGGAGCGTTATGTGAAAATGGTGGTAAAGAAGCTTGCTAGGGCATAACGTAATCTTCGCCTACCTGCAGAGCCAGCAGCCGTTCGGACCGTGCAGGTGAGCTCCTGGTAACTCCAGTTTTAATCTGAGTGCCGATATACACAAGTACAGGGGCACTTCAAAGAATAACGGGGTCAATTCTGCATTCTTCATAGAAACCCCTTTTTTATCTCTTGCTCAAGGCTCTTGGTTTCCCCACGGATCTAATGGGAAGCCCTGGCTGTGGCTGCTCTGCAGCCCCTCCTTGTCCAAGTCCCGGGGCCTTGCTGCATTAAGATGCCTCCTTACTTGGAGGGATCTGAAAGGATCTGGTGGGCTCCAGAAGCAGGAGAGCAGAAGAGGCCATGGTCACCTCTGTGATACAGTTGCCTGCTCTGCTTCCCTTGCGCTTGCCGTTCAGCAGAGATCTGGTGGGCTTGATCTTCAGGTAGAAGGACCGGCTGGAGTTCATGCCGTAGATGTTGCATGAGCTGCCGGGGTTGGCAGGTCTGGAAGGGATGGGGCCAGTACATGGATCATCTCTTTGTTTCTTGACAGTCCAGCTCAACCAGCAGAGCAGGCTGCCTGCAGTAACCAGGTTTTGGCAGTGGGAGTGTGGATTCCCTCAGCAGAGGAGAGAGTCATGGTCTTGGCTTGCTCTGCTGAGTGTTACCATATTTCTTCCAACTTCCATTTCCTCTGGGCTGAATTTCAGCTCAGCTTTCTTCCTCCAGATGCTCGTATCTCACAGACATCTCGTTACTTGTGATGAAGCTCATTGAACCAGATGAGAAGATGGTGTGTATCCAAACACCCATGTCAACTTGGTGGCATCGGAGATTTAGTCCCAGATCTTGAGAAGGAGGAGGAGCAGGGGATTGCAGCGCTTCACATGTCTCTGGACAGTAAAAATCACCTTCTGTTCCCTGCAGTCTGTCAAAAGGAAAGTGAATGATCCCCTTCAGCTGTGTCTTATGTGGGAATAAGTAGTGTACATGGTGTTGAAAAGCCCAGGTCAGGTCCTGTTTAGCTGAGAACTGCCTGTCCTCGGCTGTGAGTCGCTCGCAGGATTTAGAACACAATTAAAGGATCCTTCACCTTTTGGCATAAGCAGCATGGCATGCAACTGGAGTATGCTAATACATAGGAATAACATAAAATATTAGTGCCAAGCCCTGAAATTTGGGTGTCCTGGTTAGATGCTCCGTTCAGCTCCACGAGGCACCGAACTGCCCAAGTTTTCGGTTTACCCACATAATGTGAATTTTCTGAGTGCCTGCTCAGAGGGCCAGCCCTGGGCTCCCTCCGTGTGCTCCCCCTGCATCTGAGTTGTTCCCTGGATTCAAAATGCTTGAAAGCACATGCAAAACTGCAAGAGCTCAAACGGATTCAAAGCATTGGTCACGCAAATGGCTAATGTTTGCTATTCTGGACGTTAATTTCATAAAATTAATCTAACACATCTTGAGGGAAATTAGTGCATGCAGATGCTATCATTTATCACAATTATTTTAAAAGCCCTAATCTAGCACTTCATTGGATTCTTCACATCCACTTGCATGTCAAGCGCTGCAGGAGTGTCTTTGCCCATGGAAACGTTGCATCCTTTCGCCTGACCGGCTCTGAGGAGGAGCAGCCGGGCAGCGAGCGGCTGGGGGGGCGCAGGGGCAGCAGGGCTCAGCCCCCCTTTCACTCCCCAGAGAGACGGTGGCAGCGCGGGGCGTTACGGCAGCGCCAGGGAGGGGGAATATCACCCACCCCATCTTAACTATGGAAACCTTATTTCTGTGTGCATGCAGCCCCTCTCTTTTCAATACGATGTCGGAGTTACCTGTCTTGTCTTCTCTCTCAATGCTACAGTGAGTGCCTTCAGTGCAGTTCTGTCTGCAGCTATAAGCCATGAATTTCTTTAAAACCTGGGCAGGGAACGCGCTTCTGGTCCCACTCCAGNCTGGGGTTAAACCATGACATCTAGGTTCCAACAATGCTGTTAGCCCAAATCAGGGCAAAAACTGCCCGAATTTCCTATGAAACAAATCAAAGGAAAAAAACATTGAAATCTATCAAAATGTTCCTCTATGAGCCCTGTAGCACGTTATTTGAATTTTGACCTTTTCTTTCAGGGGAAAAAAAATTTTTATAACTAAATATGTCTTAAAAGCTGTTGGTTTGAAAAAGCTGAAATAATCAGTCTTCCCCAAGAGAAAAAAAAATACAGATAGGAAGCTACTTCTGTTTTCTGAATCTTTGATTAAAATGAATAAGCTTTTTGCAGTGATTTTCATTTTTTGGCAAGCATCTTCTGCTTATGTCCACTTTTTACGGCTTTCGATGCAATGGAGAAACGCTCCTCTGCAGCAAGCTAAATAACTTTGCCTGCTGCCGTCAGGAGGTGTAGGTTGAGCAAAGAGGAGCTTCTGGCAGGCTCGAGCGAGCAGCCGCTGTTTTCCCAGGTGCTTGCGGGGAGATGGAAGGTGGAGGCCGAGCGCAGCGAGGGCTGATGCCGGAGCAGCCGCAGGGGTCCGTGGACTGGGTTTGCGATGGTTTGCTGATCGCGAGATACAGCTGCACAGTCACACTTTGTATTAATCTGTACGGCTTGCTTCTGTCTTAGAAGTCTCGGGGCCTGTGGATTGCGCCGATAGACAATTACCTGGCACATAACCGACGACTCCGTTCAAGGCTATAAATACGCCAGGGTACAATAGTCCTTTATTACTGTGGAATGAAATAAAGATGTGATTTCAAATGTCATCCTTTGGATATCCAATCAGCACTTCCAATATGATGCATAAACAATAAATTATCATATGATGTAATTTAATATAGTTCTGCTTCCAATACAGGAGGCAGAAGGAAAAAAAAAGCTATATTCAGAAATTCAATCAAACAGCTTGATTTTTCAAAGGCACAAAGCACCTGAGAGTTCCCAGTGACTCCTCATGTTAGCAGAGATTTTCCTCTAGATAAAGAACTCATGATAATGAGCTGTGAGGCTAAATGGTTAAAACAATTATCCCCAAGAAATTCCCAGAGCTTTTTTCAACAAGTCAGAGTGGTTAAAGCTGGCAGAAAAGAAATAATTTGAACAATTTTTCACTGGAAAATATACTTTTGCTGAAACTGAAATGGTTTATGGGAACGTTGCACTTTTCATAAAATTGTCAGTGAAAGAATTTTGGAAGGATTCACAAACAAAATGGAGAATTACCTTTCCAATTGATTTTAGGATGGCATTTTGTACTATCTAATATAATGTATAATGGTCAAAGTGCTTCATTTTCATAAGGTGATGTTGATATTTTCAAACTGAAATATTTGGGAGTTTCTGTGACACAAACATTTTTAGTATTTGGATTTTCCTGATCCAATACAAAGCCAAATTTTGCCATGGAGGAATTCCTCTAAAGGCAAAAATGTCACTTTTCTGGATGCACTTAATTATTACGGTGTCATGTTGCCTGCCCTTTGTCCACGTGTGGTGGGAGTTTTGGCTTGATGCTTTGAAGGCAGGCAAAAGGTGGACGACTGTTGCGTGATTACTGAACCCCGCTCTGCAAGCACTCTTGGGGGAAAAATAAAAAATCAGCCTTGCTAGTATGTTTTTTATTTAAAAAAAAAAAAATCAGGACAGACTTTAAAAACAACCGGTGTGGTTTCTTCAGGTTTCTGTCCAAGGGAGCGCGTAAGCGTGGACGTAACGTCGGGCCGGCCAGCAGTGCCGTTCCCGCGGTGGGGCTCTGCGCTCGGGCACGTGCTGCCCCGTGCCGGGGACGTAGCAGATCTGTTTGAGTTACGCTGCTGCCTCTCTGGGTCGCTCCTCAGTGCTCACTGGATTTCCTGTTTTCAGCCCCTCTTGGTCTGGCTTGTGCCAACGTTTGCATTACTGACATGCTACACCTGGAAATGAATGGTTTCTTTTGAAATCGGTGCAAATGTGTAGAGTCTAGAAGCAATGGTACAAAAACGAAACCAAACTGTATGCTTCCTAGCTGGGTAGTTGCAGAACAAGATACTAATGTTCCTCAAAAATGCAGGCTTTTGCCTAAATGACATGCTTTGTGGGAGTAATTAATTTGTATTTAATTATTATCTGACTTGTGAAGAAATGCTCTGAAGAAGTCGTATCTTCAGCACAAGTCTTTCAACTTTTTTGTTTAAGATAAATTGCTTATTTAGATTTGCAGCGTTCTACATTTTGTATGATAACGCCAACAGGAGACTCCTTAGCAAAAGTCACTGCTTACAGTTTTTGCCTTTAAGGCTATCTCATAATTATGTATTTAACTAATCAACACTCCAGAACTTCCAGATGCAACAGATACAGAGTTTGTGAATGATACCCCTATATACATCTTAATTTTCTAGTAGCAGCTGTAATTTATGGGATTCCACGTGGAATAGCGGGGCTAATGATGGGCAAATGTGTTTTTGAAGTTGTACTGGATGCAAATGCTGGTATATGGTGAAAGGGATGAAAACAGATGACTTCTGGGCGTCAAAGCTCCCGCCTCTTGTCTGTAAATGCTCCCAAATCCCGGGTCGGCAAAGCGGAGCTCCGGAGTTGTTCAGAGTAAAACTCCTGGCCCTGTTTCGATGTAGGCGAGGTGGGGCTCATCTGTTGAACTGGCACAGGGCTGCCTGTCCGTACCGTGGCGGGATGATCCACGTCTGGTTGAGCCTGTGTTCCTTGGAAGAGCGGCTGCTTGTGGCAATGACCTTCCTGAAAGAGCGGAGGACACCCTATTTATACTTGTTGTCTGCGGTTGTACTGGGTTTGGCTGGGATAGCATTACTTTTCTTCACAGTAGCTCTCATGGGCTGTGTTTTGGATTTGTGACCAGGGCAGTGTTGGTAACACAGGGATGTTTTAGCTATTGCTGAGCAGCGCTCGCAGAGTGCCGGGGTCTTCTCTGCTCCTCACCCTGCCCCGCTGTCGAGCAGGCTGGGGGGGCACAAGGGGCTGGGAGGGGACACGGCTGACCCCAATGACCAAGGGATGTCCCAGACCACGTGGCGTCACAGCGGTTACAGCTGGGGAAGGAGGAGGACGGGGACACCCGGAGCGATGGCGTTTGGCTTCCCCAGTCAGCGTTCGGCGTGACGGAGCCCTGCTGTCCTGGGGGTGGCTGGACGCTGCCTGCGATGGGGAGGAGAGCAGGAATTCCTCCTTTTGCTTTGCTTGCGCGTGCGGCTTGTGCTTTACCTGTTAAACTGCCTTTATCTCCACCCACCAGTTTTCACACTTTTACCCATCTGATTCTCGCTCATCCCACTGGGGGGGTGTGAGCGAGCGGCTGGGGGGGCTGCGCTGCCCACCGGGGTTAACCCACAACAACTGTCCCAGGTGAGACTTGAGACATGGCACGGGGACAGAGAGAGAGGAAGGAGAGTAAAGCTCTCCATGGTGTGTTCGCGGCTGGTGTAAAGCCGGGGCAGGTGCCTGGCTCCGTGCTGGGCTGCAGCCTTTGCACAGCCGAGCGCTCAGCCCCAGGACCTCTCCCCCAGCCGTGCTCGCCATACGAACGCTGCTTTTACACAGGGAAGGCTGGGGAAGATGAATTTCCAGGATCTCTTCTATCTTCAGTGAATATTAGCCCAGAGTTTGTTGGTGCTCATAAAAATAATATTGTTGTATCTGCTAAAGAGCATGTAAATGCTTAAGTTAAAACTAATTTTGCTGGAAATGTTTCCAATTCTTGTTAAGTCTACTGGGCCTTTCTATTCAGATACACCGGTATAAAACCAACATAGCCAAATACAGAAGTTGGAAAATATTTAGTGTCAAGTGCAGAGGGAAATTGAGTTTCTTCAGTTCCCATGATGATGATGATAACATGTGATGTGGACTTTCCTGACAGCCCTGGGTTTACGGAAGGCAGGAATCATCCCGGAGGAGCTGCCAAGGAACCCTACCTGCCTGATCCTGCGAAGTGAGGAAATCTACTGCTGGGAGCACACGGAGAGCCACCAGCTCTGCCGACCTTGCCTCGGAAATCCCTTTTCTTACTAGAGTCCGTTTTTCTTGGAAAGTCTCAGCAGTAGATTTTTCACTCCTGAGCCCCCACATCATCAAACCAAATGATCTGGACCCATCTGAGCTGTGTTGGTTTATAGATGAGCATCTGTGCATCAGTCTACCTCTCGGATGCAGTTTGTTTTCAAGCAGGGATTCTTTAGGAGTTTTATCTTTGAAATACCCAGTCCCACGGTTTCCCAAATTTTCCCCTCAGAGCAGATATTCCTGTGGTATCTTTTGCAAATGCTCAGAGTTCAAAATAGCGCTTGGTCTGCGTTAAGGCTCCTGTCATGCTAAGTACTGACCGGTATTGCAAATTATGAAGGCTTTTGTTTTCTTAAATTCCTGGCGGCTGGAGAAATTCAGGTCTGAGTGAGCAGGAGTCATGTTGGTTTAACTCCAGTAAAGCAGTCATGTGTAACTAATACTGTATTATTAACACTGGGGGAAATTTTCAACTTTCAGCATCTTGACAAAAAAACAGACAATAAAAATTGCTCAGTGACTTTTTCTAACCTTTGCAACATGTATTTTACTCACCAAGACCACTGCCTCTCCACTCTGTGGTCTCAGGCAGTGAAACAGAGAGATTATAAGTATGCCATTCACTAGGAAAATGCCTTTTTTTTTTTTTTTTCCTGAAGTGAACTTTCAGGAAATACTAATTTTTTTTCTCACATTTTTAATCTTTTGCTCTTTCGTTTTTCATGGTTCATATCTTTGTAAAAGTCTGAGGTCCTGCGTGGTGATGTAGGTATCAAGGTAAGGTAAGCACAGGAATGGGATGATCATCTCACCATCGATCAGATCACCAAAATGCAGACGTACCTTGTGTCCTGCAAAAAGTGAAGTTTAAATAGCCAAATACAACTGTGTGACTGGTCATCCAACCCAGCTTTCCTCCCTGGCCCACCTTACACGCTGGGCTCTTATTTCTTAAGGGCAGTTTGCGCTTAGGTGCAGAATTGATGATTGCAAAAGTCTAATGTCTTGGGGCTGCTTCTTGAGCCAGGAAAGGTCAATAAACAGAAGCGACACAGTCCCACTGAGGGACAAAGAGTCTCTGTCCTAGGGCTGGGAAGGGGCCTATGACTTCAATGATAAGGAAACCGGGAGACTAAAAAGTTGTCTGTGAGAGAAAACAAAAAAAGTGGTTTTGGAAAAGGATGGTTTACAACTGAAAAATGGAAGTTTTAATGGGAAGTTCTCATCCTGCTCTATTCAGAACAGAAATACTGTTCGGAGGAGGATATTACAATTATGACTATTATTGTACTGCTTCACTTACGTGAGCGATGTGGAAATAATTCTTGGTTATATTCAGTCTTTACACCATCAAGAAATGATAAGGGTTGTGTTCTCTTGCAAAATGGTGAGTAGTGACAACTAGAGAAGGAACAAGAAGAAACTTGTTCAACTGGCAGATAGCAAGAGGAGGAGATGATGTAGCAGGAGAAGAACAGTTTAGGATTCTTAATTGATTAGCTAACTTAAATGTGAAAACAGCAATGCCTGTGAATTTTATTAATTTTCTTAATGGAAAACTAATGTTTTTGCTCTGTTTGCCCTTCCTCAACTGTCTGTCCAAGTTGCTGAGTTCCCCTTGGCTACACTGCAGCCTGCCAAGACACGCTGCTGGGACGGGTCCTGAAGGGGTTGAGTAGACCATGGCCACCGGTGTCCCGCTATGGGACTCTGAACCCCCGCTCCTGCGCCCGCTTGTGCGGGGTTTGCTCTGCACGGCTACGAGGTCTCTCTGCAGACCTTGGTTGACGTGGGAGGAGGACCACGGGCCGGCCGTTCACGTGGCCAGGGCCACTCACGGCAGTCCCACCTGCCGAGCTTGCCCGGGTATGCTGCACCCATGCTCCCCCTCCAGTCCTTCCCTTATTACTTGGTTAAAAGCTGTTGGCGTTTCAGATGAAATGGATTTCAAAGGGATATTTGACAGCGGAAAGTACTTTATGTGGAGAGGTGGGGAGAACTGAGTGGGTGAAGGAGGGGCTGGAGAGAGGAAAAAAATAATTATGTGTGAGCACATGTGTGGAATATTTTCCGAAGTGCTTTAACCTGGGGAAATTTTTTCCTGAAGGGGATGGTGCTAAATCAAAGACTCATAATTGTGGGATTAGTTTGTGGTCTATTTTGAGATCTGGCAAGATCTATTTGGAGGTAGGTATTTTATCGGTCCATTTTTCTGACGAGCTAGACCTTGCTTGCAACTGTAAGTAATCTGTATTACAACTCCCAGTGAAACACGTTTCGTACATCATTTTAGTTCACCGAGTGACTCTAGTGCCTTGTGCTGAACTGTGTTCTTCACAATCAGGTGATACGTTATTTATAGTTTAAAATAACGAGTGATAGCTTGGGAAAACACATTCTCTGAAAGCTCCCAGGGCACATATTTCCGCGGTGGGTTGTATCTTCACCCTGGTTCGTTCCCCATGTCTTGCCAGGCGGCGTTAAGGAGCTGTTGGCCCCTCTGATGCTGTTCCTGAAGCGGATGGGATGTGACGAGGCCCCGTGTCCTCCCAGCCCTGCCTCGGGAAGCCACTACCACGTGTCGCCAGCAACAGCCCGGAGGACAGAGGGGAGAAAACGCGCGTGGGGATTGCGTGGAGCGGGATCGCCCGTGTCAGGGCCTCGGAGAGGTGCGAGGGGACGGAGGATGTGTGTGGACGTGGCGTGGGACAGTGTCCCGTGAGCCAGCAGAAGGATGGCTTCACCGAGCGGCTGCGGCGTGGGCTCAGCAGAGCCAATCCCGCCTCTGGCGCACGGGAGTTTGATCCGGTGGCTGGGAATCCATCACAGCCCGGACACGAGGGGTCAACCATGTCGTGAGCGAAGGTAAACGGCATACGGTTCCCTCCGCAAGCAGGCACCGGCCGTTGAATGCGGAGCAGCCGTTGTGCGTCCTCCCGCAGCAGCTCCAGCGGGCTGGGACCTCGGTCGTGGCACTTCTGAACTCGGCGCTGTCGCAGCGTCCGACACTTCATCTGTGTTAATACTTTTTTAATGCGGAACTACTCTTTTTGAAGTTCATCTTTCTTGTGTGCACGTGCACGCGTTTTGTATGCGCTGCACACAGATATGCGGGTTGCTTAAAAATTTATTTGATCTAAGAATTTTATTTTTCTCTGACAAATCCTCCTGGCTCTGGTTTTCAGTGGTGGAAAAAGCCAGCTCTAGCCCTGGAGAGCTGGAAGAGTGAGACATCTCCTGTGTACTCCAGAATGGGAAGAAATTGAGACGTCATTTTAAGGCCATGCATCATTCCTGGAAAATAAGCTTGCATATTTTACATAAGGGTTGCATAATTACTTTCTACCTCTGCACAAGGCTAGTTCTTTTGCATCTCATAATACCAGGAGGTTTTAATAGACATCTTAAAGACTCCGTTATCTTTGGCAGCATCCTGGCAGCTTGGCACACAGCGCAAGCTGTAACAATGACACCAGCTCCCTTTCTCCCCCCTTAAACACCGCGTTACCGAGAATACATGAAAATCTGGCAGGAGCCGGCGGTTTCCTCCCGGGTGTGCGGGGGGGCTGCCGGCCGGCCAGGGCGAGCTGTTGCACCCCGGGGGCAGGAACGACCTTGTCCCGGGGACCCTGGGGTGCCTCTGTCCCCGTTACGAGCAGGCAGAGGTGCATTTACCTCCGAGACCTGAGACATGTGCGTTGGCCAGAGACAGACCAAAGGCCGGGTGTCGGGGTGCGTACGTGGCCAACGAGCCCAATCGCTGGGTTTCGTTAGGATTTTGTGTGTGTTATTTTGGCCTGCAGTTTGCTTCCGCTCTCTCTTTCTAGTATTTTTACACCATGTAATACTGGGAGCCGCTCCTTGTCTCGGATACGGCCACATAGCTTGTTTCTAAAACACTTGCAATATGCCTTTCAGGCAGCAGGGGAAAAGGTGGGGGCTCCAAATGGAGCTTGTGGGGAAAATCCTTCTCCTGGCCATTCCTTTCACTGGCTTTGTGCCCCCCTGCAGCCGCGAAGGCTCTGGCCGTACCTTGGCAGTTGTTTCGTGAGCGGTTGCGTTCCCATAGCTGGTGCTGTTCGCAGGGGCGGCTTTCGCTTTGTCCCTTTGCGGGGCCAGTTTTGGTTATCGAGGTCTGGTGATGTCCTGGGAGCTGCCAACGTTTGTGCAAGCCGTCCCCGGCGCCGTGACCGCAGGGTGGACGCCTGGGTGATCTGAACTTTACATTCAATAGTATCATTCTAAACATCGAGTCCTGCAGGCCTGGGCAGTGTCCTGCGGACTGGGCAGCGTCCCAGTCCTGCTGGGTTTGTGCGGGCGTGGGCAAACCCCACGTTTCTTCAGGACTGAGAGCGGTTGGGTTAGAAGTGCTCGTGCCAGCCGTGGTTTCGGTTACGGCCCCGGCAGCAGCTCACCTTGCCCCGGTGCCGCCGTGTCCCCAGAACCGGGCACTCGTAGCCCACGGACAGCCCGAGCGTGGTGGGGCGAGCACCGTCTGCCCAAAGCACCCACGGGGGTGCGAAGCTCCGGCAGCTCAAGCGGTTGCAGTTACTTTCTGTTCGACTGCAAGCGGACCAGAAGCCAGCGATATTGCCGTAGTTTTCCCATCAAATTTTTAAAACCCTGGACTCGTTTCCCGAGGTTTTCCAGAGGTCTGCGGGCTCTTTCTGATTGCTCTGGTGGTACCGCTGCAGCACGAGGCAGCGGCTGGTGACCAGCAGCTTCTTGCTCATTCGTACAGCCGGGGAGGTCGTTGCCCTCAGAAGTGCCGGAGGAGGCTTGCGAGGGGCACCGCGTGCTCCGCAGGGTCTTGACGGCAAGTCATCCCACGGAGCGAAGCATCGGAATGGTACGATGTACCATTTAGGGACGTGGTTTAGTGGCCATCGTGGTGTTGGGTTGACGGTTGGACTTCATGATCTTAGCGGTCTTTTCCAACCTTAGTGATTCTACGGTGTATGTGTAAAGGACAGAAGCATGCATTTGCTTAAATTTCTCTAAAATACCCTGAGAACTAACTGTGTGATCGGGTTAAGAAAGGTGACGGTCCTTGTTGGGACCTCTCTTCCCTGCGTCGTTGATTGCCTGACCTCGTTGCAGCAGGATGCGTGCGCAGCCCGGCGCGTCCCGGGGCTCCGCTCCGGCCCGTGCGGATCTGCAAGCGCAGCGCTGGACGCAACGTGCTCTTGACTTCTTCATGGCTAAACACACGCCAAAGCAGAGCCCGTGTGTAACCTCAGATGCAGCAGCAGAGCAGGCAAAATTTGTTGGTATTTTTTCCCCAAGCGTGATTCTTAGAAATCTTCAGCAGTTTTTAATAATTATTTTTTATTAACAAGCAAGAATAGCTCTCTGAATAACTTAACACAAAAGAAACAAAGTTTGAGGTGGTGTGCGTTTCTGAATATCTGTTTATCACTTTTTAATGTTGATGGGAAAAGGGAGAAAAACGTTGATGGCATTTTTGTGAAATTCCACCCGTTTATGACCATATGAAATTAAAGCTTTTATACACTTATAAAGAAGCTCCAAAGGGAACAAATATGTTTTTCCTACTGAAGTCTGCTTAAAGCATATAACAAATACGATTGCACAGCTCAATATTTCATATAAAACAATATGCTCTACCATTTTAATTTTCCTGTACAAAATTGTTTTTCGTATGAATTCATGTTGCATTATTTTCCGATTCCAACTAAATTAGAACTATATAGATATAAATGATATGCATTACATTTATTATACATAATCTAGGTAAATATGAACTAATTCATCAACCACACCTCAGCTTTCATGTAAATTATCTTTGTGGCATTTTTGCTTTTATATGAAGTCTCACAGTTGAAGGAGTATTTGTAACTATTGCAGCATTAATTTCATTGCGTTTCTACAGAAGAATTTGCGAAGTGCTTGATGGAGCAGGAGAAGCCGGAGCCGTCCCGGCGTGCCCCCCCCGCTGCGAAGGGGAGCGGAGACGGGGTGCAGGGGCTCGCGGGGGGCTCTCGGGTGCTGAGCCCTGCTCCGCCGCGGCGCGGGGGCAGCGGGGTGCGACAGCGTCTCGCGGGCGAGCTGCCCAAACCGGCCGGGGCGCCGGGCTGTCATCTCCATCACCAGGAAATCAGCCTTTTGGTGTAATTTTCTGCCAGTAATTAGTCTCTCCGTGGTTTTTAGGCTTTGTGTCATGTTGTGAATGCAACATGTTCGACAGCAGACCTGCCGGGGAAAATATCTTCTGTGATGGGTAAGGAAATACCATTTTTCATGAAAGACATCAGAAAAATGGAATGTGAAACTTCTGAACAGTTGGCGGCACGGTGACTTTCAGTGACGGGGAGGACTCTGAGCCAGTCGGCAGGTGTCAAACTGCGCTATCCTGCCTCTTCCCCGGCCATTTGGGCTTGAACGCCCGCTCCTGGGTGCAAACGGGACAGCTACGGGCAGGGGACGTTTCACTGCACAAACCTGTAGCTGTACCGGGAGAAAAGGGGCAGCTGAAAACCAGAGAGAGCAGAAAAGTGCTGCGCAAATGCAGGCCTCGCTTCTTTACGGGATTTCATCGCATGTTTAGGGATGGGCATAGATCAGTTGACTTCTGTGCAGATGATTGCAGTTAATTAAATTTAAGCTTCAGTATTGCATTGGGTCACAGAATCACAGAATCACTAAGGTTAGAAAAGACCTCTAAGGTCATCGAGTCCACCCGTCAACCCAACCCCCCCATGCCCACTAAACCATGTCCCCAAGCGCCTCATCTCCACGTCTTTTAAATCCCTCCAGGGATGGGGACTCCACCACTGCCCTGGGCAGCCCGTGCCAAGGCCTGAGTCTTACAATAGCGAGTGAGGTGAGTACATACGGGGTGTTTTAACACCGAGCCGACCTTACGGGGAAGCGGTCATTGCCAGCGGGCAGTGGAGCGGGAAGGGGACAGGGCAGCCCCGCCGGAGCTGCTGCTGGGGGGCTCAGCGGGGGCAGAGGGCTGGAAGCAAACCGCGCTGGCCGCACCGAGGAGCAGCCGCAGGCGCCGGAGCCGCCCCCGGGACCGAGCGGGGACCGCCGGAGGGTCCGCGCCGCAGCGGCGTGCGGGGATGGTGGCTGGAAGAGCTGCACGGGGGAGGCTGCGGCGGGCGGGCGGGTTCGGAGCCCCTTCCCGGGGCCGCCCGTGGTGCAGCTGGAAATCATCCCGGAGCGCCGCATCCATCACGCCCAAATTGTTCAGCAACCTCCAGGACAGCGTGAGCAGCAAGTAGCATCTGTTCCTCCCTGCCGGAGCCGCGATGATGGACTGCCAAGGACAGAGCTTCCTCCCAACTTCTCGCTGTCTGGAAGCCAAGGTGAGATGGAGCCGATGTAAGAAATGGCCAGGCTGGGGCTGCCTGCCTGGGGAGGGAGCGGGGCGGTGGGTGCAGACCCCGCTTCGCTCCAGAGAGAGCTGCCCCACGACCACAACACCCGCCGAAACTCCCGAGGTCTCTCCCAACAGGTTCGGTAGGGACTGGGTGAAGGGCAGGGTTTTGTCAGGTGCAATTCCGGATTTAAGTGGGAAAAACGTGTGCTCCCATGCGAAGCCGCGCGGGACAGGACCCGTCCGCTCCCTCGGCACGGCGGCCGTGGCAAGCGGAGGACGGAGGCCCTTGCTCCCCGGTGGGAAGCCCCCGTGCTGGAGGGGCTGAGCGGAGGAGCGGGAGGCAGCCCTGACCCCAAGCCGCTGCTCTGGTGGAAGGCAGGCGTCCTCCGCTTGCCCGCGGCAGGGCTCCGGGGGGGCTAAAAACGGAGGGGAAGCTACGTGAAGTGCTTTGTGCCTCCGCGGTGCTGTGCAGGCCGTGCAAAATTCATCAGCGCAGCGAGAAGCCGTTAATTCCCCGGCAGAGTGGCTCTCCCGGGGCGCGAGAGGAGGTGCAGGTTCGCCTCGCCCGCGGCGAACGCCTCCTGAAATCAGGTGTAATACCGCTTTTATAAAGGGATGCGGAATCAGATAGTCTGGGATACTCTTACTTGATTCAGTGGAAGTTGAAATACCATATGTGTTAGGGCTCGCAGGATACTATGTTATTTTTAACATCCACACATTTGTAGGAATTGCAGCTAAACATGTTTTCCAACAGGAATAAAAGTACAGGCTTAGGTATTTTATGAATGGCAGCTGTGTTAAGAGTGATTCAATAAAAATATGTGCGCGGTGCTATTAACGCAGGCGGGAATTTTGCTGGCGCTGTGCAGGGTGTCTGGAGCAGAGTTAGTCCTCGGTGCTCGCGCCGCCCGAGCCCGCGTCTCGCCGGCCCTTGGCCGGAGCTCAGCACGCGCAGGGGCGTTTCGGGGGACGTTGTCGCAGTGCGTGAGCCGGACGGTGTCCTTGCAGAAACCCGCGGGATCGTCTGGGAGGTTTGCGAAAGGGTTTCGACTCCTCCTGGCTGAAAGTATGGGGAGATGTTGGTCTCTGCCAGCGAGGCAGAAAGAAGCAGCTCACCCTTTTCTACCTTTAAATTGCACCTTTTTTAGCAATAATTGGAAGAACTGATGTTTGCAGTTAGTTTATCTTGGAAATGACTTAAGTCTGCACCATGTGAAAGGCACGGTAATACAAACGGCAATACATGAACCACGTGGGGCAAGTAGCAGGCAGCGATATTAAGGCTAATAGCAGTGTGGCTGTTGCACCTGCATGCGTCGCACTCGCCGGTCTAGTTAGGTGTAAGCGTAAAAGAAAATATTATTGTTATTGTTGTTGCTGTTATTATTGTAATTATGACTCCCATTTCCCGCTGGGCAGCAGAGGTGTGAAGCCCCGGGCGGCTGAGTTTGTGCCCCGCGGGGGGTGAGTTTCTGTGCCCCTGCGTGGTGGGCAGAGAGCGGCCCCGGCCCTGCAGCCCCCCTCCTGCCCCCGCAGCCAGGGGACGGGGCAGGACCCCCGCCAGGTGCCCCGAGAGCTGCAGGAGGGGATGGGGAGAGGGTCTGCGGGTGCCCCTTGCCCCATCCCCCAGCACCGCAGCCGCACCAGCAGCTTTTCCCCCGCCGGGCTGGCGGTGCTGGGCTGAGCACCCACAACGTGAGCGTGGCCGCGCTTCCCGGTATAGGTGTAAGGTATATTATACCTGCGATGCCGGCGGGCAGTGCCGCTTGGCTGCGGCTGCTCCTGGCAATGCTGGCAGCGATGCCCCGCTGCAGTGGGGCCAGCGAGCCCCCGTCCCCCTTGGCGTGGGGCTGCGAGCCCACAGACCCGCGGCAGGAGAAGGTCTTTGCCACCCGTGGCCCCGTGGCAGGCTGCCCGCAGGCCGGCGGCGTGCTCCGCGCTGGAGCAGCCCAGGGGAGGGGGCGCAGGCGGCCGAGCCGGCTGCAGGGGAGGCTGTGAAGGCTTTGCCGTTGCACCTGCAAGGGGGTCGGAGAAAATGCTGTGGGGTGGGCGCCTGCTAGCACAGCCCAAACCCAGCAGGGATGGGCTGACTTGTTGGGGTCCTGCACCGGCGCTCAGAAACACCATGAGCGGGTCGGGCGAGACCCCATCATCTGGGCGGTGGCGTTGGCGGTGGCCTTGGCGGTGGCCTTGGCCTTGGCGGTGGCGCCAGGGCTGCCCTGCCGGGTGCACGCTGGCAGAGCTGCTCTCGCATCTCTTCCCAGACTGGATGCAACTCGACTGTCCCAGAGCTTCAAACCTGCCCCACAGCTCCTCGAAGCCCTGAGGGCACCAGGCACCCGTCAGGACCCGTGCGGGGGGTGGCCCATGCTGGCAGCACTTCCACCTGCCCATGGGTAGGGTCATCCCTGGCGCAGGCAGTGCCTCAGTTTACCGCGGAGGGCTGTGCCGCCCCACCACAAGCCCTCCCGGTGGGCGCTTGCCGGGGTCCGTGGCACCCCACGCCGGTCCTCTCCCCTCCGGCCACGGCGGCTGGGGGCTGGCCCACCCCGGGTGGGAGCGGGTGCCCCCGCTGCGGGAAACAGCAGGCCTTGGCACAGGCTGCCCAGGGCAGTGGTGGAGTCCCCATCCCTGGAGGGATTTAAAAGACCTGGAGATGAGGCGCTTGGGGACATGGTTTAGTGGCCATGGGGGGGATGGGTTGATGTTGGACTCGATGACCTTAGAGGTCTTTCCAACCTCAGTGATTCTCTGATTCTATTCTATGATTCTATGAAGCGCCAGCCTGCCCGCGCTCCCCATCGCTAAGCAACGGCGGGTGAAATATATCCCGATTTCTGCTGCTCCCATTTGGCACCTCCCACCATGTTCTTTCATGTGCAGTTGCACAGTGTAGCGGATAAAAAGCCCATTTTCTATCTTTGGGTGCCAGTGCACATTGTAGCCATCGTCGGGAGGACGGGCAAATCGATTGGCAAAGAGCAAGTGACTGACATTAGGACCCGGAGCGACTGCCTGTACCCAAACGCTGCTTCTCAGCTCGGGGCTGGGTGCTGCCAAGCAAAGTCCAAAAAGTTATTTTTTTTTTTTTTCCACATCAGAACTTCAAGCTGATCAAAGAAACAAACACTTTTAATGAAGCATATGCAAGATACTTAGAAGGAGAAGATTCACAATGCATCTGCTGCGGGACCAGAAGGCTTATCAAAAGTGTGAAGTAGGGGAAGAAAAATTACTAGTGTACGATGCCAGAGAAGATTACAGAAATATTAAGCAGAAGGAATGTAAACACGTATAGCTGGTGAGAGCTGGCGCTCAGCTCGCCGCGCACAAAGAGCCTCCGTGCCGTGTCGCTCCGAGGATGCTCTTGCCGTTGAGTGCGAGAGCCGGCGCCCCGGGGCTGGGTGCCCGCCCCGGGTGGCCCCGCGGACGCTCGGCCAGGCACCCCCGCACCCACTGCTCCCCTCCCGGCCCCAGCCCCGCCGGGCTGAGCAGGACAGGCAGGGCCGGCCACGGCCACGTTTCGGGGGACAGTCCCCCTCCCAGGAGCGCCTCTCGCCCGCCGTCTGGCTCCAGCTGGACGCCGGAACGTCGGCAGAGAGCTCGCCACGCCGTCTAGTTCAGCTCCCCTTCGAGCTGAGGAACCTTGCAATGGCCATTCATTTGCATTTCCCTTATGAAACAAAAACTTCACCGTAATATAAATTTTCTTGCAACGTGTTTTATCAAAAACATAATTATTGTGAAAACCTGTAATTTCTGCTGATAATATAGGAGGTTTATTATCAGCAGGAATATCACATAATTATTTCTGTTCCACACTCAGGAGTGTGCAGACATATGGCTTATCTGTTTCAGCCACTGGCCAAATTCTGCTCTCCCTTAACCCTTGCAACCTCGGTGAATTCAGCAAGGCTGCACAATTATAGCTGGCAGCAGGATCTGGAGCTCTTATTTCTTGTTAAATGAATATTTTTCATTTCAAAGCTGCCTTCCTGTCCCCCCACATACATGCTGCTATTCTTGCCGTGTATTACAATTTTCCTTCTCCCTCCACAGTGCGCAGTTGTGTGCAATGGGCTTTCTCTGCCAGCAAGTGCCAGCACCGGCTCCGCTGCGAGGCAGGATTGGGGTGTCCCAGGAGGGGTGTCTCTGCCCCCTCCTCGGCTGCCGGTGCTTTTTGGGGGGGAGCCCAGCGTGCGCAGGGGCAGGGCACGGTGCGCTGCGGGGCGCAGTGGGACGCGTGCGCGGGGCTCCGCAGGCAGCGTCGTATCTGGGTGCTATTAAATAATCAACTGTCACCGTCAGGCCTGACTGTCCTGTCTCTGTCGCTGTTCTTTCCCACCTCTTTTCCCTACACCCGCTCAGGACAGTGCCCCTGTTTCCCTGTCCTGGCTCCGGCCGGGACAGGGTTAACTTCCCCCCCATAGCTTGGGCTGGGCTGGGCTGGGTTTGGGTTCGATGAAAGGAGCGTTAATGGCCCATTGACGCTTTGGCTGTTGCTGGGTGATGCCTGCACCAGGGCGGGGGGAGCACCCAGCTGGCCAATGGGGTGTTCTATACCATGGGACATCAGGCTCAGTATAAAAACCAGGTGTGTGGGGGGGCTCGCCCCCGGTTCGGGACACGCGGTCGGTGAGCAGTTGCATTGTGCATCGCCTGCTTTGTATATTCTGTTGTTGTTGTTGTTCCCATTTGCTATTATTGCTGTTCTACTTCTGTTTCATTTCAAAAATAAATCTGAAAGAGTGTTGAGGCCTTGGCCCAGGCTGCCCAGGGCAGTGGTGGAGTCCCCATCCCTGGAGGGATTTAAAAGACGTGGAGATGAGGCGCTTGGGGACATGGTTTAGTGGCCATGGGGGGGTTGGGTTGACGGTTGGACTCGATGGCCTTAGAGGTCTTTTCCAACCTTAGTGATTCTGTGATTCTGTGATTCAACCCGGGAGCTTTCCTACTTGTACCCTTCCCGATTCTCTCCCTTGTTCCACCAGTGGGGGGGTGAGCGAGCGGCTGCGTGGCGTTTATTTTCTGCTGGCTGGGGTTAAACCACGACATTCCCTCTGCCCGGCACAGTGGACACTCCAGTTTCCCTCTCGGCACCGCTCCGCAGGCGCGGGGGGGCGAGTCGAGGGGAGGCGGCAGGTCCCAGCCCGAGGTCACCAGCCCCAGCAGACCCACCAGCATGTCCCGGGGCGGCCAAGGCGGGAGGTTTAACGTGTGCTCCTGACCTTTCCCATCGCGCTCCCGAGCTCTGCCTCGGCGAGGCTGCCTGGTCGCCCAGGAGGGACGGGTGCCCTCGCTTTGCCCTGCTGGGAGGTGAAGCCCCCGCCGCCTCCCCCATCTCCCCGACCGGAGAAGGGCAGGAAGAAGCAGCAGCCTCTGAAACAAGCGGCCACGTGGGCATCACGGCCACTGTCACCCCTTTCTGAAACTTCGGACAGATGCTCCCTTGCCTTTTGTGGACATGGCTGCCAACAGGAATCAGCCCGAGGTCACTATTTCAGCTGGAAGGGACCTACATCAATCATCTCGTCCAACTGCCTGACCCCTTCAGGGCTGACCAAAAGTTAAAGCATGTTATAAAGAGCAGTGTCCAAATGCCTCTTAAAAACTAACGGGCATGGGGCATCGACCACCTCCCCAGGAAGCCTGTTCCAGGGTTTGACCCCCCTCTTGGTAAAGAGGCGCTTCCTAATGGCCAGTCTGGGAGGTTCAGGTTTTCAAGGAAGGTTGCCGCGCTGCTGTCCATGGACCGTCGGTGATCCGAGGAGCAGAAGGTGGGGACACACGGAAGCGGGTGGGCAGGTGCCCCTCGGTTCCCAACCCTAGAGGTGACGGAGAGGAGCCAGGCCATGGCCAGCACGCCTTGGCTAGTGAAGACCCTGGTCCCATGGCTGCGGGGGGGCTTCCTGGGCGGCGAGACGGTGCTTTCCTGCTGCCGGGAGGGTGGGTGACCGCAGGGCAACCGGGCATCACGCCCCGCTCAACCCGAGCATTTTACAGGGGGGCTTTCCCGTTGTTCCCGAGCAGCTCTTCTGGGTTTGCAACACGGTTTTGAAGAAGCGCTTCCAAACGCTGCATTCAGGTAAAGCAGGGTCTGCTTTGGAAAAGCTCAAGCGTTCCTTATAAATGCGCTGTTTATTGTGGTTTATAAATAGCTCTCGTGGTGACATGCAAAGCCTGAAGTATCACATACTGCTCAGCACAGTGTTGCTTGTTGGAGAAGGAGCCCTAGCAAAGTCAGATTTCTCTGCGGTTTTCAACATTTGTAAAAGCAAGCTGGAAACAAAAATAAATGAAGGCATGCAAATAAAATTCTTTCCAAAACACCCATGCTTAAGTGGGTTTTTTTCTACCACTGTTTTTAAAAAAGCATCTGGCAAGCCTTTCTTCAAATTTATTTTAGCTAAATGCAAACAAACAACAACTCTAATAAGCATAGTAGCATATTCATTAACAGTTCTGGCTACAGCTTTTGAAGATAAGGCGAGGAAAAAGTTCTTTAATTTTACTTGGGGAAATGTATACGATCACCATGGAAGGGATTTTAATCTTAAATAGCAGGGAGTGTCAATGTATATAAAGCCCTGCTAGCGTGGAGTTTCTGCTCCTCCTTGTGAAGGTGGAGCTGCAGGAAGAGCCGCAGCCCTGCGGAGCGGGCGCTGCCTTTGCCCAGCCCTTCTGCTCTGCTCGGATGTTGGGTCGGACACGGCAGCTCATCCTGGAGGAAAGCCAAACAATAAAACACCCCATCAGAAACAACCGACCTTTTCCCGCGTCATACACTCTCCTGCCGGCAAAACGCCTGTGGTTTTTGATGGATCTATGATCTACGTGAAGTTGATCATAATGTTTAACTGCTCCAAACTCTCCCGTTTGCTTCGCTTTCCGAACGACAAGCCCTGGTGGGAAGGGCCGGGCTGGGGTCTGGGGCCGCGGCGGCCGGGCGGGGGTCTCCCACGTCTGCCCAGGGCAGGGCTGCGGCGCCCGGGGCACACGTGACACCCAGCTGGGGTCTTCCTCGTTTCAGACCATTTTGGTCTACGGATTCAGAATAGCAGGAGCTTGTGTTTAGTGTTTCAATAGTCGTCAGTAAATTCCCACTTAAGTGGGCAGCAGAAATATTCAAGGTTCCTTTTTGCAGTGTTTTCTGTATGCAACGAACGTCTCCATTACAGCAGGACTCTGTGTGCTCGTATCCTTAAACTCTTTCATTTGCATGCGCTGGGTGACTATGTTTTGTTGTTGAAAAGTTAGCCTTCAGAAATGAAATTCAAAAACTCATCAACTTGAAAAGAGCTGTCGGGCATGGAAATCGTTTGATCATTTCTCAGCAGGGCCTCCGACACCGGCAGTCTTGGCTCCCAGAAGAACCGGGCGGACAGGGCACCCCTTCTCCAGGAGCTCCCCAAGCCGGCAGCGGGCGGAGGAGATGCCGGCGCGGGCGAAGCATGAACCGCACTGGGGAGATGCGGCAAGTTTCGGTAAGGCCTTCGAATGCAAGGTGGCTGGCAACGGTCGGATGCAGCTGTAAAGACACAATTTGCTGAACGTTACAGTTATGCTTTTCTAAGGTCAGCGTTGCGTTGGCTAAATTGGCTTCATGGGGTTTTGTACAAGGAAAGATAAGAGCAAATAACCTGTAGGCACGATCCCTAATGAAATCTGTTCTCCCATGTAAATGGATGTTTCTCTTGCATACACCAGAGCCAGCACGACCACCCGGTCGCACGCAGCTGAAGCTCCCGGCTCCCTTCCCGGCTGCAGCCGAGCGATCAGACGGCCGTCGGCGTGCCAGGCTGCTCCGGCCAGCGCCGGAGCCGGGGGTCCCGCCTGCGGCGCGGGGTGGGCAGCAGCAGCCCCACGCCTCGCCTGCGCGCTGGGGTTCCTCAGCCCCTCTGAAGCTCTCGCACGTACTCCAGAGTTACGGAGAAATAATGAGAAAAATATGTTTGCAAGAGTATAAATGAGACTCATTAGAAAGCAAGCGGAAAAGACGGGGCTGATCTGAGACATCAGGACGAAGAGTTTCCCAGATTTGTTTAATATTCATCGTGCGTAGTTTCTAAGAAGTCACAGCATCTTTGCAAAAACCCCACTGCACACCTGCATATCACGACGGTTGTCTCTGGCCTCGACCGCACGATGCCTTCCCCAAGCCATTGACAATCGCGTCAGGTTACTCAGGAGAAGCCAATATTTTTGTGCAAAGCTCAGATAGTAGCAGGTAATGAGTATTCCCATCTCAGCAGATTTCTAATGCAAACTCATACAGAGAAATATTACACATTAGCCTCCTTTAGAGGAAGCTCATTAAAATAGGAGTGTTTGCACTCCCACTGCTGTATGAAGATGTTGCATTTTTCAAATTTGATTCCTAAACCAATTAGTTTTCCGTACTATAAATGCCTGCCTTTATACACGACGCATTATAAGGCAGGGCTGTCATTTCTTTAATGGGAATCATTATTTGAGCTGAAACGTTTGGTCTGGTGAGTCAAGTTGGTTTCCATTGTGTCAAGTAAAAACGTTGCTGTCATTTGCCTGCTGCTTCTTGCTGCCGTGGTTTCTGGATGCTTCAACATCCAGAGGATGCCCAGCCCTGGATCCATTGGGATCCACTCCGGGCAGCGGCACGCCTGGGCGGGCGACGGGCGCATCTGCGCCCGTCGCCCACCCAGGCGTGCCGCTGCCCGGAGGGGATCCTGCCCACGTGCTTTCATTTTGTCTGAGATCAACCGAAGTTTAATACCGTGGAAAAATGTCCTCGGCTGCAAAACGCGTGCCACGAGATGCTGTCCGCACCCCCGGAATGAGCGCGCCGTTGCTTTTCTTCCTCAGCAACTAGCGTCCGATGCTCAAAGCTGATGGAAGCTGGTACCCGGGCTGGCTTTTCTCACCACCCCAAATGTCTGTCTCGTGTTGGAGGATCTGCGTGGGCCCCTGCCACCGTGCCCGTCCCCGGAGCGGCATCGCTTGCCCTGGGCAGGGATGCCCGCGCAGCAGCGGTGGGAAGGAAGCTGCAAGGATCCAACTGCTACNCTTCTTGGAGTGAGGGGCCCAACGAACATCTGATCCGTGAGACGTCTGTGCATGTGTGGGGGTAAATAATACGTTTTTACTGTACGTTTCAGCCCTGTCTTTAAAGTACTGAGCTAGCATAAAATCCCGTTCCTTTGTAGATGGATGCATTGCAAGAAGCTCGAGACATTTCGAAGACATACACAAGGAATCTGTTAAATTACATTTGCATTAAATTAACTTGGGTGGTCCACGCGTTATCGAACATCTAAAGGACCGGAGAAAATGTATAGCTTAAGAAACGTATTATCGCGTCTAGTATAGCAGTGACCTGTTTCGTGGATGCCAATATGTTTTCTTTTAGGAGGACTCATTCATTTTTGCTCATAGTGAAACTCTCCAGCCTCCCCGAAACATCTCGATGGGTGGTTCTGGGTGTTTTGCAACATGTGTGGGGTGACGGCTGCTCTCTGCGGTGGTTACCGGAGGTCGTGACTAAGAGCCATCAGACACGTATAACACCAGCGCTGTCTTTGGGAAAGAACAATGGAAAATTCTCTTCATTTCTGCAGCAAAACAGAGCTATTGCCACATGATTGCTCATTAGCAGCAAACAGTAATTCTCTTTATATTCATCCGCGTTTAGTGCAGCTTTATAAGAAGTCAGTGCCTGATAGACTGCATCATTGAAATGAAGACAGCGAGCCAAATTTAGCTTTCATTTACTGCCCTCAGGAGAGATGACCAGAATGTCATTAATAAAGTAAACAGCAGTAGGTGGCTTACGAGTAAAAGACATTAATTCCTGAAAGCAGGACACACATGGCAACATGTACATTGGCCAATAGTTTAAAAATAATTACGTCTGAGTTGTTTATACAAACGTGGCTAGATTTTGTTTTTATCTGAACTGATCAGATCTGCCTTGAAAACCAATCTCAGTTCTGATTTCTATCCGGTCTAATGGTTCCCTGACCTATATCTACCGCTGACAGCGTGCACGGGCAGTAAGGGTAGAAAAAATGCCATTGCCTGTCCGCCTGTGCCTAGGGCAGAATACAGCTTAGACGTCAATGTGCTTTTCTTGGCAGTGCCGAGTGCGGTGCCAGGTGGATGTGACAGTGGCGGCGGTGCCGTGCGCTCCCCGGGGGGGGCCGGGTGCCCGAACCCCCCCGGGGCACGGCCCTGCTTCGGGGCACGTGGCAGGGCTGGGTCACGGCCGCTCGCGGCAGCGGGGGAGTGTGTTCCTATCACAAACTGCAAAATGGCTATCAGAGACGTGCTTCTTTTCACGCTGGTGATCAACTCCTGCATTTTGAGCAAGTCCAGGCGTTGAAGAACCCCTACAGAAAATCCTCCTAGCCGCGGGGACGTGTTTGCTGTGGCAAGTGTATCCCGGATGAGAATGTGCCATACCCCATACATCCCTATTTCAAAGAGCCACTAACTTCGTTTCTGTGGTTCATGTGCTCCCAAACCATTTTAATAATGCTAGAAATGATCAAAAGGCTATGCCCGCACCAACTGAGGGCTTCAGCCCGGCAGCAAGGCTTCCGCTTTGCCGGCTGTGGATGCAAAGCCAGTCCAATGCGTGCACCCAGGGAGCTGTACCGGGTGCCGCGGCACAGCCGCACGGTGCATTGCTCCCGGCGCGGGAGAGGAACCGCTGTGCGAGCCCTGGGCCCCTCCTGCGCTTTGCTGCGGGTTCAGAAACGGCCTCTTGGGAGGTTTTTACACATAGTCATGAAATAGCCTCTCAATACCTTTGGTGGAACTGTGCGTGGTGGTCTGACCGCAGTGACTCGGTCCTCAGGGGCCCCGACGTCGCTGCGGGTCGATACGTACGAGTGTTCTGCTCTTCTTCCCTTTCCCCCGCGGGAAGAGACGGCAGCACCCCGAGGGCCGGGGACAACAGCTGGAGCCCAGCATGCAGTGTGCACCCGTATGTTGTTTGGACAAGCCCCCTCGTTTGCGGCCACCTTAATGACAGAGAGGGTCCCCTCAGGGCGCCGAGAAGCCCCGGGGGAGCGTTTCCAGAGCCCCTCAATCCCTGCTAGCGGGCGGGGGAAGCTGCCGCCGAGCTGCAAGCCCCGAGGAGCCACCCGAGCCGGGCTAATTATTCACTTAAGTGAATGCTTGATAATAAGCGTAATAAACTTGGAAACTAGGTGTAAATAAAATATAGGTTATTAAAGTACTGTAAAATGATGGTAAAGACCTTATAGGTTCTCGTAATTAAATGGGCTACATGTAAACAACGGTACTGGCAGCTTAACTGTCCTCAGCAGCCACCAAGTAGGGGATTTCTTGAGTGAGCCAAGAGGAGAGACACTGTTTGCATTATTATCTTTCTTATTTATTAACTCCCAAATACACAATAAACTCACACAACGCATTAGTTCGCAATCAATAGCACTCTTTGGGCATAACACTTTATGTCTTCTTCCGTGCCATCCGAAACAGGAAGCCAAACCGAGTATGACGGCAAGCTCCACGCGCTGAGTTAGGAAAGTCATTTTTCATTTCAGGAGAAGTCCTCTCCAATAATGGAAATGCTGAAGGTTATTACAATAATAAATGAGTTGGCAGTGCAATTTATATAAGAAACTAATGTACTTTCTTACAGAGCACTGTTTAATTCCTTGTAAATCTTGCACTTACCGGACAAGCTCTGACTCCCGAGCGTCTCTGCCGAAAGCCGGCAGAACCGGGAGTTCGTGTGGTTCATTTCTTGTTGTCCAAACAGCTGTTCGTGATCGTCCTCCCTGCAGGTATCTGTTTGGGGATTAGTAATGCTTCGCGTGCTCGTACATCACAAGAAGTGGATGTGTAATTACATTAAACATGCTTCATCTCCTCGGACTCACTTATCCCGAATCGCTGATACTGGCTCAACTCAACGAATTCTCTTCATAGACTGTTTTTTCAGCATCGTGTACTATTTGCAGATAGGAAGCCCTACACCCGGCACTACCTTTCAGCCCTCTCACCAGCTGCCCCAGTTTTCAGCCTAACGCTTCCTCTTATGTGGGCAAAACCGCTTGTTTTCTGGGCATGGCTGGCTCAGTCTGGCCAACGTTGTCCTGGCTGGAGATGCTGGCCCCTTCCCACTGGGGCCGCCCGGCTGTCTCTGGGGCTGGTACTGGGAGATGCTGGCCGGCTGAGGTAGTCGCTGCTGCTGCGTAATCCTGCCGGAACGGTCCCACCGCGGTGCCGGAGGGCAGCCGTGGGGCAGCCGCGTCCAAACGGGAAGCTCTTGGCAAAGCAGCGCACTTCCACCGTCAGCAAATCTCGAAGCATCTCGATGCAAGGATGTCGCGTGTGTCACCCCGTTGGACAGATGGAAAGAGGGTAGGAGCGAGGGTGCTGCAGGCTCTGGGGCGCGGGGTGGGTGGGTTTGACATCCCGGGGGTGTTTCCAGAGAAGCAGGAGCTCGGGAGGCTCCCTGCCAGCGCGGGCGGCGGCGGGGACATGAGCCACCGATGGACTCGATGATCTTAGAGGTCTTTTCCAACCTTAATGATTCTATCTTGCTTCGCCATGGCCTCTGTGGTCTGAGGGGTGTCGGTGGGACCGCAGCGATGCAGGGGGCTTTCTGCGGGCCGCGTTTCTCCCTCCGTCCGGCTTTAAACCGCGCTGTGGGCTGGCGGGGCCGGAATGGCTGGGCTGGGGTTGCTGCAGCCCGGCCCAGGCTCTGGGAACATCCAGCGGCGGGTACAACACACATTGTCTGGCAGAGCACGGTGCCTCCTCTCCCTTCATCTGGATGGCGCACAAATCCTTGGAAACCCGAGGAAGAGGAATGCTCTGTCCTGCGTGATGCAGGAACGAACGAAATTTTACGGATTCTCCCCTACCAACAAACTAACGAGCAACAGCACTACTCTGCTTCATAGCATTTCCATTTTTAATTCAAAGCCCTGAGTGCTGTGGACAAGACAGACATCAGAAACCAGTAAACCTTTGCAAAACGGGCCAGTTAATATCCCCTGCTGCTCGAGTCGGAGGTGTGTGCCTGGCTCTGGGCCACCTATGCTGCATGACAGCACATCTGTGACGAATTCCAGGAGACACTCCTCCACCACCACTAAAGGCGTACTATTGGTTTTAGATAATATTTTGTATTATTCTACATTCAGTATTCTACCCTCATATTGAGTCCGAGCCTGGAAATGTTTCCTGCAGGATGGTCTCCCTGACTCTTGAGGTGCTACCCTCCGTGGGCAACGACCGCCCTGGCACCGCACGCTTGAGGGTGAAGGCTTCTGGAATGACTGGTGTGTCGTGGATGAGGAACGGACACCTCCCTGATATCTACAGATAAGAAAGATGCAAAGGAAGTTAGGAAGAAATCAGTAATAAGGGTTAAAAAAGAGCTCAGGAGCTCATTTAGGAGATGTTGCCCCGCTCCATCCCCTGCCCCTGGTCTCTGAACTAGGGAGCTCCTTCGGGTGCTGCTCAGCGTGTCCCAGGGGCTGCTGGCGGATGGAAAGGAGAGGAGCCCTGGCTACGGCTGGGTGCTGGGGACCGGCTGGTGCAGCCCCCGTGCCCCCAGCCCCGCCAGCCCACGGGGGCCCAGGCTTGGTGCCAAACTCCTGCTTTCCTAAATACAGCGTCTGCAGCAGCTACCGCATAGCTCATCAAATGCACTTTCCTGCTCTAACTTCCCAGGAATGTCAGGTGAAAAAGGAACTAGAGTCCGAACCGTAAAACTTCCCGGGAAAGTCCTGTAAAGGATGGGCACCTCCTAGCCGGATGGCAGAAGCATTTTCCCAAACTACGCTGGTTTCTGACAGAGTATCTGCTGAACACCCACATCTGCAGCGCTCTGGTGAGGGAAACAGGAGTCACACTTAGATGCCCGATGCATTTTTCATTTTCCTTGGGGGTCTAATCAGAAAAATCTATGATTGAAATAGATGAAGACAGTCACTCCAGTCTTTATTGCAGAAAAAAAAAAAAAAAAAAAAAAATTAAACGGGAAAGACGACAGGCATAAAAACTTTAAATGAGAACCTCATGCCCCTGGAGTGATTCACATCTCTGCCTGTTTTGGTCCCCCTGTAGCTGCACAGCAAAATCCATAAAGATTTAGTGTACTCCCAAACACACACACCCCCTTTCGCACTCGTCTTTCATGACCGAGTCTCCTTGATTAAATCACGTTTATTTTAGTTTATCTCAGTCCTAGGAAACCACAGATTTGCCTACATCAGAGTCCTAACAGAATAAAAAAAGAAGTCTCAGACCTGGGAAGCTGCCCCGAGACTATCTGAAGTTTTTCCCAGGGAAGATGCTGGATCCCAAGCGCAGAAGCGGTTCACCCGGCTGGGACAGAGGCCCAGAGAGCTCCTGCTCCGCGGCCAGGGCTGCCCCGCTCCGCTCGTTTCTGCGGCGATATCGAGCGAGTCCTTGACCCCAGGCCCGTGCACTGACTTCTGTGCCGTACAGCTCCTCGCTACCCTCGCACTGGCTTCCAGCCAGCCGAAGCCAGGGGCAAAAAAGGGATTTTCTTCTTTCTAGCAGCACCCTTCCTGTGCTGTGCCTGTTCGTCACGGTACTGACCCCCGCCCCTCGCAAAGCACCAGCAACGTCCGCCCGGGGAAAATCAGCACCTTTCTTACGGAGCACAAGAGTTAAAACCATCCCACAGCCCCAGCTCCCCATGGCTGCGTTTCAGTTATTGCTAAATCATCCCTCTGACTCCAGCGCGGCGCTTCCTCCGTTTTCCCCTGAAAGCACTTGCTTCATTTCCCTCACACGTTCCCCCGGCACCGTGGGGCTGCGCCTGCCGCCGGCCGGGGAAGGGGCTTCCTGCGGGCTCCCCCGCATCCTGACCCCCTCCTCCCGCCCGGGGGTGCGCCCCGGGGAGGCGGCAGGAGTTCAGGAAAGCTGTTTTTCTCATGCCGGGGGATGAATTCCTATCGCGTGCGCTGTAGCCCGGAGCGAGGAGCGCTCGGTGCGATTTCCTGCGGAGGGTCAGCACCAGCAGCGCGACGGATGCCTCGTGGCTCGTGCCCCGAGGGCGTCCGCGGGCCCGGCAGCACCGCCGCTCCTCCCAGAGCCATCCCCGGTAGACATTGCACACTTCCCCACCGAGCCTTTCCGATTCCCGTACGGTATTTCTCAAAAAAAAAAAAAAAAAAATCCACTTGGATTCTGCTTTAACTTCCATGGTGCTTAGATCCACCCCTTGACATTTGGGATTTTTTCTACTCTGTGCTGCAAAGATAATAATTAAAAAAAAATCCTTCAACCTAGATATAACTACATTGAAAATCCTAAATGAGTGCTCTTAGTCCCTCATTAGTTGTATTTAGCTGTAAGGTTCGTTATCCTTCTGCTTCCCACAGAAAGGGAAGCCTCTGCAGCTCTCCGCGTCTGACCCCCGGTTCCCCAGGGACGGGGCTGTAGCTCAACGCGTTTTTCCTCACCTTTGCTCCCCCCGTTTCCAGGCGGCAGCGCCCCGACACCGCCTGCCGCTGCTGCGGCCTCGAGGCAGGAAAGGTGGGAAGCGGTGGCGGGGGGACGGGAGCGGTGGGGAGCCCCGACCCTCCGGGCGCCGTGCGGCCGCGGGTGCCCCCGCCCCGGCAGGGTGCCCCCACCCCGGGGCCGTCTCCTGGCGCGGAGCCCCCGCTGTCCCCCCGCTTTGGCCGCGCTCCCCTCGCCCCCTCCCCGGGAAGGGGCTGCAGAGCTGGAGGGGAGTTCGCGGCTGAGCCCTGACAAACGCGGCTTAAGAGACTTAAAGGCCCTGAATCTCCCCTTCGGTGGGAGATTAGCGTGCATTTCTCCTCCAAATTCGCACCAGCAGCAGCGAACTTCTTTAATCTCATTCAGGGCCTTGTTATCCTCTTTTCCGAGACTCATCCCGTGGAACGCGAAGCATCTCCAGACGTTTCCCGGCGATCCCCGACGTGGCGGTTATCCGCCCGGGAGAACCGGGGTGCCCCCCGCCTGCACGGGAGCTCCCGTCGCAGGGGTCTGCTGAGCACCAGGACCCGCTGCCGACACCACGTCCGAGTTCGGCCGACGGGCAGCCCCCGGGGTGTGCGGGCTCAGGGGGGTGCCGGGGGGGAGACCACCGGCTGCGGGCGGAAAATCCACAGCAGCTGGGACCTCGTCTTGAATTTTGGTGCTGTTGTTTACATAGAGACTGAATCTGCATTTAGGGAGGAGCGCTTGCTGTTGCTGCGTGGTTTTTATTAATGACTAGTTTATTGTGAATATTACTCGTGCTCTGAGGCCAGAAGTTGTAATAGATAAGTGGAGCCTTGCCTCCGGCTGGGTTACGTGGGTAGGCTGCAAGACCTCTTCATGACTCGAGATCTGCTTTCATGGAAACTGTTTGAGGCCAATTAGCAGTTAGTCCCGAGTTTCAGAAAATGCTGAAAATCAGCATTGGGCGAGCGCAACATCCGGGAACTCGCCTCATTTCTTTTTACCTTAGTCCTTAAAAACTAGCAAGCATTCCGTATAAAAGTCTCACTCGTCTTAAGAAGCATCTTCTGAACACAAAAGCCTTTATTGCACTGATCTTGATCATCTTGAGGGGCAGCTGCAAGCAGCTCTGGTGAATTTAATGTGAATTCACCTCCGAGCGAGTAAGCGCCGGGGCGGACAGGCAGCAGCACCCGCCTGGCTCCGACTCCAGCAGGAGCCTGTGAAGAGAAGGGCTGGAAATTTTGAAACTGAAAATTCACACACTCAGGCTAGAGAGAAATTGCAAAGTTTTAACAGCAATTTGTTCTTAACATTTAAGTAATGAAGTGGTAGTTTTTCTTCTCTAACCTTTAAACGAAGATCACATCTTGGAGCTCAAAGAGAAGTTATATCGCATTGCTGGGCAGCTGTCTGCAGCCTGCGATACAGGGGTACTTCCTCACCTTCACGCATGTGATCTTATTAATTTTTCCAGTGATCTAGCACTTCCTATGGGTAACGGACAAGATAGACGGCTAATTCCCTTTTCTTTCTTTCTTTTTTTTTTTTTTTTTTGTGGAGGAAGAACAGAAGAACAGAGAAAAGTGGGGAAAAAAGGCAAGGTGTAATAAGACATACTTTCATGTAGTTGTATTTAAAGAATCACAGAATACATTTCTTCCATCTTCTGCAAAGCCGTGTAGCATTTCAAAAGCACCCGCACATTCAAACGGACGGGAATATTGTGGTTCATACCTCTCTTCCATTGATCTCTAATTCTACCATTATCCAATGAAAAATACCAATAGCAATAAAACAGAGAACTAGATGTGCCACAGACAATCTTCAAACGGATGGCTTGGCGAGCGAGAGGAGGAAATGAAGCACTTAAATCTCTCATCAGATGTTCTGAAAATTATTTCAGCTGCTAAAAATGCTAAACAAATTTTTATTTCAAAGGATATGTTCCAAAATCTTCCCCTTTGATAATTGCTTTTTTTTAAACCATCTGTCATATATTTCATTCCAGTCTCAGAGGGGCAATGCTCCCCTCCCCTGAGCGCCTGGGCGGGTGAGCGGCAGCCCCCCAGGTAAGGCTTCGGGGCGCAGCCCTCGCCCCAGCATCCCGCTGCCGGTTGTTTGCAAATCGCACATGGCGGGAGTTGGGGATACGGGCTTGGCCTGGGGCGGGCGCAGCTCCTGCTGCTTAGGGCATCTTGCTCTGCATTCCTGCAATGTAAACTTCTTTCTTTATTTTAACAATTTTTATTATTTATCGTGAATCATCCAGATTTAAACCCTGCCACCCCTTTCAAAATCCTTTGAGGCTACATCCTTGGCCCATGAAGTATTTTCACGTACTGGTAATCTCAGTCAAAATGTTGGGCTTTTTTTTCTTCTTTCTTTTCGTGGAAGTTCCTTCAGTCACAAAACAGCTAAAAAAAGAACCAGTCTGCCTGGCTGGTTTGGCAAGGCAGAACTCGCTGCTTTCTGCATTTCTTTTTGCTTCTCCTTCCCTTTGTCTGCTGAAAGACAATCTCTCGCAATGCCCACGGCAGGGACGCGGCCTCACAGCCTGTACCCACCCCAGGTAAATAGCAAAGAGGTGAAGATCTTTCTCCGGCAGGATTGGAGAGCAGCCGGCGGCCAGGTCCCTTGGCCACCCCGACCCGCATTTCGGCAGGTGCGGTGGTGCCCCGAGGGATGCCAGCCCGCAGGCGGGATGCTCGGGGGGCACCACCGACGCGGGCGTTCTACCCGCGCTGTGGCATCGCACGGTTGCAACAGGCTTGTGCCTCCGGCTTTTGCGTTTCTCCAGCCTACGTTCTGCCACGGCTTTGTCCGTTTTTCACGTTTGCATTTTTAACGCCCTACGCCCAGTCAGTAAAATATTCTAACAAAACTGTGAAATGGTAAAAAGCGAGCAGCGGCCGCAGCCGCAGGTGCCGGGCGTCCTCCCCCTCGGGAGGGGAGCGAAGGCGGCGTTTTGCTGTGCCCTTCCCCCGCAGCGCCGGGCCCCAGCCCCCCGGCCGCCGGCAGGGAGCCACCTTGTGGGGGATGCGCTTTTCTCCGGATTCCACCCCAAAAAGCCGGCCGAGGTGCCCTGGGCGGGCCGGTCCCGCGGCGGGGCCAGCGCAGCAGCAGCGGGCGCCCGTCTCTGCCCGGCGGCTCCCCGGGCCCGCGGCGGGACGGGGCGGCT
>VZTQ01006075.1:0-63428 GCA_013400755.1 Pelecanoides urinatrix | reverse complement strand
CAGCCCCTGAAGCCCCCGCAGCCCCGCATCCCCACAGCCCCCGCAGCCTCCGCAGTCCCGCATCCCCTGCAGCCCCGCAGCCCCCGCAGCCCCCCGGGGGCCTGAGCGGCCTCGCCGGGCCCGGGGCCGCGCTCCCCCAGCCTGGTCCAGCGGCGGGGGGCTCGGCACCCGCCTGCGGGGGCGCGTGGGCCCGCAGCGCTGTTTGACACGGTGGGTTAGCACTTCCCAGCTAAATTGT
Organism: Pelecanoides urinatrix; assembly: GCA_013400755.1. Lineage (NCBI taxonomy): Eukaryota > Metazoa > Chordata > Aves > Procellariiformes > Procellariidae > Pelecanoides > Pelecanoides urinatrix. The sequence goes on along the minus strand of VZTQ01006075.1, from coordinate 63,190 downwards.
CAGCGATGGCTTCTGTCACTGACAGATCGACGCTCGCTCAGTCAGGTTTTTTTTTTTTCTCCAAAACAATATTGTGAGAAGGTTTCAGATTTGCAAAATGCTTTCAATTTGGTGATGTTGTTGGAAAAATATTTGCTTCCAAATCAGTGTGCAGTGTAAAACAGAAGGGCTTAATGCTCGGTGCTTTGCATTACATGCTTTGCGAAGGAATGAGGAGTGCAGCTACAGCAGCCTTTTCCCACTGCTGGGGAAGCTGAACGCTCTCGGCAGAAAACAGGATGTTATTGCCTGACTTAATTTTCTTATGGGGTTAGGATTTCAAATATCACTCGAAAATACCAAAGCTTGTGCTATTCATTGACAGATTGATAGCCCACACGGTGATTTGTAATACTTTGGTGAACATCTTGAAATACTTATGTCATGACTGAGGTAAGATTGAAAAAAACATTTGCTTATTTTGTTACACTTTTATAAATGTTATGATTTATACTAATATTAGCGAATTGCTAACCCAAACAGTACCGCACTCGGCTGCTCGCTGAACCAGCACCTCTCCTTCCCATGGGAGACCCGGGGCCCTGCGGCTCCTGCACCCTGCGCTGGGCAGCAGGATGCGACCCCCGGGGCTCACAGGCTCAAAGCCCCATCGCTCAGCGACACCCCCCATCCACAGGCTGGTGCTTCACGGGGCCTCCTCTTTCGTCTTTCCAAAAAACGAGTGCAACGCCAGCCCGACGCAAGGCGCAGGTGAGCGGCGAGGGCTCGGCAGGGTCAGAGCTTCTTTCTCTGCAGGACGCAGGGCCACGACCGCCGTCCCCGCACAGCACGGCTGGTCCTTGCCCGGTGTCCCCCGCGCTGTGCCGCGGCGGTGACGCTCCCTGAGGTGGCCGTGGGGATGCTCGGCCCCCGCAGAGGGCTCCGGGGTGCTCCTCGCCGGGCGCTTGCGCCCCGAAGCAGCTGGCAGAACGGCGGTGGAGCTGTGCTAGAGAGCTGATTTATCATTCTTCTCGGCTCTGATGCGTTTTGCTTGGCTAGGTATGCTGAGGTCCTTGGGCTTTTTTTTTTTTCTAAGTTAGGCCTCTGAAATGTGATGATCCTGAGGGTCTCTTTTGACATTATAGCAACATTTTAAATGAATTTGTAGGGGAATACACGGGAGAGATAAAAAGTCAGGTTACCGTGGCACGTGCTGAAGCCATCTGACTGCGTGTAGTGGCAGGTGCCAGAGGACCCCCAGGCTGAGCCAGTTGTGAGCTGTGGGCTCTTACCCGCTCGTAACTCACCCCAAGTGCCAGGGGGGCACACCCCGCACCCCTCCAGCGAGAAAGCGCTTAGTGGCAAGGCTGGATGCGGCCGCCCTGCCGGGAAAAAGCCGTCGTGTTAGGACTTTCTTCCCCGCAATGACGTGAGGTGCGCAGCGTGCGTGGTACAGACGGGACACGCTCTGCCACTAGCGCAGATGCTCTGCAGAGCTGCCCTGGCACCCCAAGACCCCTCACTCACGGCTGTAGGCTCAGCCTGGTGCTCAGCAGAGACGTTTGCCACTTGACGGTGGGTCTCTGAGGTCCAGGTGGGCTCTGCTGGAGGTCCTGAGGGTCCTTGGTGCCCTCCCACCGCAGAGGGCTCCTGCACATCCCCCTGCCCGTGTGTCACTGCAAAGCAACTGCCAGCGTTTGTCTCCCCCGCTGAGCTACTCGTGGTCGGGTTTAATGGGCAGTTTTTTTGCCCGGGGAGTGCACGCCTCGGGGAGGTGATTACCTCGCAAAGTCGTGCTCCCCGGCCTGGGCATGACACGGGTGTCTGTGTCATCTCAGGCCACGCTGGACTGACCCGAGCCGTGGCTGCGGAGCCACCTCCGCTTCTGCAAAGCTCCAGACGTGGGCACGAGCCACGACGGATAATTTTCATGCTCGCCGGCACAAGTGGAGGTCTGGGGAGGGGGTCCATCGCTGCTGGGAGCTTCTAGAGGAAAAGAGTCCCTTGCTTCTGCAAACAGCTGACGGTGAAGTCTTGGCAATATATTTCTGTTTGCGTAAGAAATGTAATAATGACAGTTTCAGGTCTGAAGCAGCCCGGGGCTGTTCTGCCACTTCAGCAGTGGCGGGGGCCGTTCCTGCTCCCTGCCCGTCGATGGCAGCGGCAGCAGCCAGCCCCGCTCTCGTGCCAGGCTCAGCCGGGGCGCAGGGCTGCTGCCTGGGGCACTTGGCTCAGACGGACAGACTCGCTGCTGCTTCTCCCCCAAAACAAACCCCCAAACCCTACACCATTCTCAAAACTGAACAAGCCCCCTTCCCTTCAGCTGGGGCTAAATCTCACGTTGAAAGTGGAAACAAATGTGCCCTGCGCAAGAGGGTATGTTTAATTTGGGCGTGCGGCGGTGCAGGGCCAGGACCGGCAGAGCCCGGCGCGGCCCCGCGGCAGCACCCCCGAGCGCCGGCGTGGGCTGGGGGCTGCCTGCGGAGCCGCCGTGCATGTTAATGTCTCGCTGGCTCCCTGGTGCCAGCAGTTGCAGCTCATCTGTTGGCAGTCGGCAATGTGCTGAGAAAATGTAGCTATTGGATTAAAAAAAAGGCTATAGGGTGACCAGATGTTCTGGGCACCAAACCAAAACAGTTTGAGGGAGGGGGAGTAAGATGTCTCTTCTACAATCGCATTAAGTTCTGGGGTTGTCTTTGCTCGGTGCAAAGAGCTCAGTCCTTCAGGGTACGCTGAGTAGCCTGGAGGCTGCAGGAGGCATCTTTCTCAAAGATGGGATGTTTATGCATCTCTCTCTCCATCTGACCCGTGGCAATAAGCTGTACCTACATTAAACCTGCCTTTGCACTGGGCATCGACCTCTCCTTAAGGGACGGGGACACTCATGACAGCCCTAAAAGCCTTGAGAGCCATGCGTGGCAGGACGACGGCAATGCTAGCTGGATACACTCGCTAAGAGTTTCAAAAGGGTGTTTGATGCTGGTGGGGGGCACTGAACTCACTGTTTTGGAGGCCAAGGCGGTCGTACACAGAGCTGTTTTGCCCAGTTTCCCTCCTGTCCTGGTTGAAGATGCCCTTGGGGGCAGGAACATCTCCTCTCAGTCACCAATTCCTCTTCTCCTCTAGTTCCTGGGCACTTTGCTGTATGGGACCAGAGCCAGGGCTGAGCTGGGCTTTGTCCTCACACAGGGTTGAACCTCATTAGTTCAGGTTTAACCTCAGTGCATGATGTGGCTTTTGGGGAATGCAGCCCAGTGGCTCCTGGAGACTGAAACACCTCTCGGACTGGCCGTGTTTTCAAAGTGACACCCTGGGATATTACAGAGGGAGGGGAGAAAACTGGTCCTCTGGAAACACTGCTGCAGATATAGGGGAAAAAAAGAAGATTCTTATGCCTTCCTCTCCCTTCAGATGCTGCACAAAGAGCAGGATGAGCATCAGCAGGACAAGTCCTCACCAGTTTCTCCAATTCGTTCCCAGCCCCGCTCTTAACGCTTTGCATCTCTCTCCTTCCTTCTCTCCCCTTCCCAAATCATCTGGGGTTTTGCTGCTTGGCCCCTTCTGTTCACATTTCCACCCATTCTTCTCAAACCATATGTATGGGTTGGTTTGCAAGAATGGAGCCTTGCGTGACTCCTGGAATAGCAGCAAGCCCAATAGCAGAAGAAAACTCAGCTTGAAAATGAATAGTTCCCCCTTAAGATGAATGCAAATCAGGGAGCCTGAAGAATAGTGTGAAATCAAGTAAAGTTAAGTCCTGGAAACTATTACCTCCTGCTGGTAGTTTAGGACTGTACAAGAGCCAAGTCCACAGACATCAAAGTATTTACAAATTAAAATAAAGTCAGCTCTCATGGTGCTGTAGGAAATGGGATGGGCTGATGGAGACCCAATGTGGGTTTCTTCATAAAAGGGGAAAATTAATATGGGAAGGAATTTTATCATATGAAATTGCTGCATGCAGCCAACACTATATTTCAACGGTGGTTATAAAAATGACCCTTTAAACCAACATCAGCATTAGAGTATCTTCACTTTGCTTGCTTTCGTGTGCAGGCGAGCAGCTGATGAGCTCCGGCAGCAACGTCAGTCCCGCAGGGCCGTTCGCCCGCTGCACCGCGGCCGGCGCGCGGCGGACAGAGCGTCGCCACGTGTCCCACCGCGGCCGGAGGCACTGCCGGTGCACGCGGCCGGGTACCTCTCCAGGGCAGGCGGGATGAAACCTCCTGGGAGGAGCCCAGGTCTTTCTGACGACTGCAAAAGCAGCCCAGGTGACCAGGCTAAACCAGAGACCAGCTTCTGGATGCCTAAAATCAGGTCAGATGAAATCCTCCTTTGTTCTGTTCTTTATTGGGAGCAAACAAGCAACTCAAAAGTGAAAAGCTTTTAGACTATAAATAAGTCAGCTGTTCAAGTGGCAATTTTTTCTTGTGAAAACAAAATCTATTTCTATCATTTTCTCTTTTTAACAGCCTTTTCAAATTACATTTTTTTAAATAAACTGTTTTGGGAAAACGTATTCTGAAAACATTACGCCCTTCCTTGCTTTTGGTTACCTTCAACCTGAGCAAAGCAGTGACTGGAGGGTGATGGGGCAGTGGACAACAAGCCCGGATAGGCTGGACATAGTTATATCAAAGCGGTGATCAGCAAGTGGGATGGAGTCCTTCACCACTAAGTCACACATTGAAACGGAGCTCCTCCGAGCGATTCGCAGCAGGCTCGCTGGCGAGCTTCTGCAAGCTGGGGCAGCAGGACATGCCCCTATTTCTCATTTCTGGACATCGTGGCTTGAAAGGCCAAAGGGAATTTCCTCCTTCAAGGTTTTCAAAACCCAGTTTACTAACTTGAAATATTGATACCCCAAATTCCTGAATCCTGCCCTGCACAAAGGCATAAGTGATTGGCATAACGGAGAGAACCTTTGGTTACCTAAATGGATGGCACTCACTAGAAATGAGCAATTGTTTTCTAGAACTTACATGCGTGAGAGAGATGCCCCCTACCACATAAAGAAATGAATATGTATACACAAATATATCTATGCAAATGCTAAGATACCCACCAGTTCTTCCAGTCCAAGTCCAAGATAAAATCCCCATCCCCTTCCCTTACACCAAACCGAGAGGGGAAAATCTGCTCGCGCTGATGAGCATCCCCATCAGCTCTACAGAAAGACCACAGAAAAGATTACAAACCTCGACAGTGCTAGTAACAGGGACATTATCCATAAAGCATGTAATCCTATCCAAACCTTCCGACAACAGTTTCACAGTACGCCAGAATTTTTTTAGGATATTTTCTATTTTCATCCCGTGATCCCATGTAATACATAGTCTTGGCATTTCTTATCACTTCCAACCATGCATTTCTCAATTTTTTTTATGTTTGTTCCAAATTTCAGGGCTGTGCATCCTTTTTGCCTTAGACCAAAAGCATATCACACATTCTCATCACTTTAATTAAACTAGGGCCAATCCAGGGCAAATGTTTGATTTTGACTCAAAAGGTGCATGCAAATCACAAATTCCATTTGATTCAAAATGGAAAAGGCTCCCTGCTACATCCTTACTGTATTCGGAATTAAGCAGTCTGCCAAATTCATGGCTGCACATCACTTTAAAACGTGTCTGTGTTTTTGAAATTAAAAAATGAATTCATACATTAAATGTAAGTTGTGCATGCATTGTTTCTAAGATCCACAGCGAATGCTACAGTATAAAACTCAGATCTTCTCACTCGAGGCAAGCGCCATTTAAATTTATCAACTCTCAACAAGCAAAGACTTCAGTCTGGATACCGACAGAAATTTGCATTCAACGTCTACTGAAACAAAATTTCCTAGCCTGTGAATGGTCTCAGAATGACTTCCTCTTGCAATGGCTTTCCATGGAACGCACTTCCAGTGCAGCTGCGGAAACGGCACCCGTGGAAGGTGTGAATGTGCCCCTCGAGCTGGAAAAGGATGGTCCTGGGTGAAGATTTGCTATTTATATCTGGACAAAGCTGGAACCATTGACAACGTACTTGCGAAACACCAAAGCCATGTCTCAGAAGCAGTCTGGTGGGGGAGGCACGGAGTTTGCCATCCCGACTGCTTCCTCCTCTGCCCGATTTGCCCACAGCGAACGCTGCAGACCAGGGGTCAAGGACCAGCGCTGAACCGGCCAAGCACAGCCTTGAGCTTTGGCTGCCGCTGTCTGGGGAGGATACTCACTCCAAGGTTAGTCTTGGATGTCATCTTCATTGTAAAACCCACCTTACAGCTACAAAATACTTCAGCTCAGTGTTTTTCCAATACGCCATGCGCAGAGAAACTTCTCATCAGCTGTTGCCTGATGCTCAGTTCTTCCACCATCAGATATCACTGGTTGGGTTGCAGCCTCTGCCAGGCCTACGGCCATGGAATAGGGCTCATACTCTTTTCCTTTCTCATGGAAGCTCCAGAACTTTGCTCGTGGCTGCCCGCTTCTGCTGTCCTTCCTGCAGCGCGTGTGCAAGTTAGCGAAGGGGCGAGCGGCTGGTCCCCTCCAGCGCAGCTGCCTGACGGGGTGAAGGACTCGCCAGCTTTGCTGGAAGGTGGAGGTGGGTGCAGAGAAAGAGCATTCCCCTCAAAGCTGGAAGCCATCCATCCCCACACGGACATCCTCCCAAAGTGACCAGTACCTGTTCAGACGTGAGACGCCACAGAGGGAGGAGATGCTCTTTGGCGCGAGGGAAAGTCTCCCAATCCCCCCCGAAACAACACAGAGAAACGGCTTTGCCCTGTGCGGGGACGGCACAGTGCAGTGTTAGATTGGCTGTTCAGTGGTATCTGGAAACGCAATAAGGCCTGGCTTTGCCGTCTGCTGGAATGTCCCCTCCACCCTGGGAATGCAGATCTTCGTGCTCTGAGAGAGGTCATCTTTATCATGAAGTTGTTCCTTCTTCCTGTTTCCCATTACTGTCAGGATGTCAGTTTTGAACCGCTTCTTTTTCCCTTTTCATAGAAAGTTCCTCGATGTGACTTTTTTCTTCATGCCTGCTGGTTCAGCCAGGCAATCGCCTCATCGTGGGAGCAGTCTGTGTCCTCTCCCGGCTTGGAGCTTGTCCAGAAGACAAGAGCATGTTGGCTGAGTTGGCTTGAGATTTCCACGGCTGCATCACGTCGCCGTGCGATTTCTCATGCTCACAAAGCAGCCTGTTGACTTATGAGTTTGAAAAGTAGCTGCTGAGCTGCAGAGCCCGTAATGGTGTGAGCTCTGATTACGCTTCGGACTTCATGCTTCCTGAGCTCGCATTTGAACTGCGCAGGTGATTGCGTTTTCATTGTATTGGCTGAGTGGGCGTCTCCGTTCGTGTGCTGCAAAGCCATAAAGTTTGCTCATGTACCTGTTCCTCGGCTCTGATCATCCTTGCTTTCCTGATTATTTCCCTGTCTCGCCTCCTTTCCTCAGAGCTCCTCGTAAGATTTGCAATTTTGTACTTTCAAATACATTTGGATGAGTCTCAGTTATTTCTTTGTGAAGAAAGGGGCAATTCTTGAAGCTGCTGCTCTTACAACGAGCGTGGCAATTGTCCCCGTTTCATGACGGTGATCCTCTTGGATGCCCAGTCTCTCATCCAGGCAGAACACCTCCTGACAGTTAACTAAGAGCACAGCCTTTCTGATGTCGATCCTGGTGGCTTATGTGGCTCTCAAAAGCAGCCCGAGCTCTTGTAGGCATCGCTCATGTGAGCGAATACATCGCTGCTCATCACTTATCATCTCCCACTATGAAAACCTGAATGGAAGCTGTGGAGCAGTCCGGGCTCTGGTGCATTAACTCTCCGATCCTGACATCTGGGTAAGAGCAGTGGTACCTACCTTCAGTCTTCCTGCGCCATACCTCCTGTTGCTATCGCCTGGGAAGCTGCCGTTGAAGGTGAGCCCCGGGTCCGTGTCCCAGTCCAGGACCTCTAGGCTATTCAGCCCCGGATCCTGAGATACCATCTTATGTTCCCCGTCATTGAGCCTCCGGATGAAAAACAATTTTTTGTTGCTTCTCCCATTGGAAGGCAAAACCTTACTGCTCTGGCAGTGAGGTATCCCATTTCCAGGCAGTCCGATTTTAAAGGCTAGCTGAAACCCGTTTCTCTTTGTATGAAACCTTATCTTTTTGTGTAGGGTGTTCTTTTCCTGCCCAGTACTCACCTCTGGTACGTTGCTGGGGACAACTCACATCCTGCTGTCTTCGGTTCCTTAGAAGAAACGAGCCAAGCCCTGCAGTCTCCGTGCATGGAAGACCTCCCAGCGCCTTGCTCATCCTCATGGCCACTCTCCACCTGTCCCCTCTGCGTTCCTCCCCGTCGACCCGAGTCCCTCCAGCTGTAGGTGCATCTTTTACACCCTGAAGAGGAATTTTTGATGGCCTCTCTCATAGTCCAGAGGGGGTTTTTTTCCCATAAGTTGCCACACAATAGGTCGTCCATGCTAAGCTGCGGTGTTAACGCAGGTGTTAACACCCTGTTCTGCGGGATGCTATCAGCAAAGAGCAAACATTCGGCGTTTTGAGCAGTTCTCATTCCATTTCCTCCCTCGCTGGCTGCTGTTCTATGTGACATCTTGTGGCTAGATGCTGAGGAGCCTCACCTGCCCGTGCAGGCAGTGCCGCTGCTGTCACCTTTATTGACTGCTGGCACGGATAATGCTTGGGAAGCATCTTAGCGAGTAGGTCAGGCAGCTTCATACCAAAAAGCTCTGCATGGGCTGGCCGGAGGGTGCTTCGTGCCTGCTCGTCGCAGCTTGCAACACGGCAGCCGAAGCGGGGGTTCCTCTTCCCCGCTCACAGGAGCCACGGAAAGCCCGGGGGTAGCACCCTGCCCGCAGATCCGCCCGTGGTCACCCTTGTGAAGGACACAGATGGCATGTACAGCACAAGAACTGGGCTCAGACGTTCAAGAGAACCATTAACGAGCCCAGTATTTGCTTGTTGCCTCCCTGTGAAACCTGAGGGTTAAGCACTGCCTCTCTCGTGCGTGGTCAGGTCCTTCGGAGTGTTGCGGCACCGACCTGAATCTGATCGAACAAAGCTACACACCTAATTTCTTCAGTCGGAATGAGTCTTTTTGGACTGGGGGTTCATCAGGGCGGAGACAGTTTAATGGGTTTATAAGCCCAACTCAGTGGGAGGGGAATCGGCTGCGGCCGAGAAGGCTCAGCGGGCAAACCCGGCGGGCAAAGGGGCTGGGTGCGGGTCCCCACGGCAGAGCACACCTCAGCGTGGGTCTGCGAGCGCTGGAGCCTCCGCCTCCATGGGTAAATCCCCGGGAAGCAGAGAAATCCCCTGGAAAAGTGATCGGGAAGGCACTCGCGGTGGTACCTACCGCTGGCGCAGCCCTCTCTGCGGTGGGTTTTCAGGTCCTCGGCCCCCTCATTTTCCTTCCCTGCGTGTTTTCCTCAGGATCTAAATGTTTTTTCAGAGAAACTGTATTTGAGTTATTTATTGATAGTGTATTTTCACATGAAAAAATCTACAGGGTTGTAATTTGGATGTAATGTTCCCCAAAAGCCATTCAGGCAAAATTTCTTTTTAACTGTGGCTAATTACATATACTCGGTTGCTCAATACCAAAAATAAGAGCATCCAATGTAATGTTTATTATTTCTCTCACAAAGGGGAAAAATCATAAATTCTTTCTAATGGGATCTTTAATAATAAAAAAGAACATAATCATTACTATCAAAAGACGTATGGCTTCCATGGGGTTTACTTACCAGCATTTTGTCTGATTACATCTCTGTTACACTCACAGCATTAATTATTGGAGACTAATTAGGCAAAATTGCAATGTAAACCCTAATGAAAACTGGTCTCACAAACCCCTAACTCTCCTTGCTGCATCCTTGCAGCTAGGCAAACTTTTTCCTTGCAGCAAACAACAGATCTTGCTTGTTCATTTATTTGTCACTCCGAGTCTTCTCCGAGCACCCGGGAGCATCGCGCTTCCCGCCGGCGAGCGCTCGCACGGTATCGGTCGCACAGTTGGCCTGGTTAAAATGAAGCGGGACTATTGGCGGTGCAGGTTATTTTCCAGCTTTGCGAGGAGCGGTGCGCGGCTCTCCTCTCTTTTGTGAATTCCTGTAAATGCTTTGATTCCCTTCGCCTCCTCCTGGCCTCTCCGGCTCTTCCAGGCGGCTGCGCGGTGCCCACGGCGAGCCCCCGCGGCAGGTAGCCCGCCTGCACCGTGACCTCCGTTCCAGCTGGGCTGGAAGTGCTTACAGCGTCTTTCCTCCAGCAGCTGATGTGCTGGCTCAGCTAACCAAGGTCACAAATTTCTTCCTCCCCAAGGGGCAACTGTCCTGGGATACAACCTTTCACAGGATATCTGAAATACAGCGAATTTCTGCTCACTCGCGCAGTTTTTGAGAAGCATGAAGGAGAGATTAGCCACCTCCATGCTGAAGTTCAGCTCAATATGCTCTGCTCACTCCCTTGGTCTGTGGTGGGGATAAAAAAAAGCGAAAGAAAACAGGTAACTGAGTTGCTTCTTTTTTGGATAATAGATCTATTTAATTAATTTCCAATATCTCTAATTTTAGCTTGGCAGTGATATAAACTTACATCTCAGAGGATCTGAAGGCTTCTCACAAACAACATGCAGAGGTCAGTGCGGACAACTCAAGAGCATGGGCGAACGCTGAACAGAAAAGTTCTTTTATCTGCAGCAGTTTCTCTTCTTCGCTTGAGACGAATGGAAGGGACCATGTCCACCTGAACGCCACCTTTTCCTATCACGGTGCTGTCTAGGCTGTTGCTGCAGCAGAGCCCGAAGAAAACGCCACGGTGAGACGCGCCAGGGCTGCAGCTCTCCCGGGGAGCGGCTGGGGAGGCGCGTTCTCCCACAGTCAGACCCAGTGGGAAGGGAGCGGAGATGGACGCTGCAGGGCATGGGGCTGCTCAGCAAAGCTCTTCGTGCTGCGGGGCCGGGAATCGGAGCTGTTCCCTGGCGATGGGAGGTTGGCCAGTATATGACCTGATTGCGTCTTGCCCTGTTTTGGGTGGGCATTGAGAGGAGCCCATCGCCTTCCTCTTGCAGCAGCCTCAATGATATTTGAAGTGTTTTTGCCCGTCTTCCTTCACTCACCTCTTCCCTAGACTAAACAAGCCCAACTCCTTCCATCGTTCCTCTTAGGTCACTTTTTTTTGGCCTCTGATCGTTCTTGCTGCTCTCCCTGGCCTGTCTCCAGTTGGTCCCCAGCTTCCTCCAAACGCTGTGCCCAGCCCAGAGACCGTTCTCCAGCCGAGACCTTCCCCCCGCTGCCTGGAGCGGAGGATTGCTTCATGTGTCTTACACATGACACTCCTGTTTATACATCCTGGTACGATGTTTGCTTTTTTTGCAACAGGATGACATTGTGTACTCAGCCCAGACACAACCCAGATTGCTTTCCTTGGAAAGAGTCCCTTGTATAATGTTTTCCTAAATAAAAATAATCATTACTTGAAGCTGTGTCCTTTCTAGTTTCCCAGTGAGGCACATCTGAAGTTTTCTTTTTCTTTTTTTTCAGTGCTTAACAGTTTTCCCCATCATCCATAATCATTAATGTTGCACAGAGACGATCTTCAGCACAGAACACTGCGGATCGCTCACCATCAGAGCCACGGCTTCTTTTTCATATTCATTTCACTGGGCTTTTCGTATCAATTCAATCTCATCCGGCTAAAAATAAATGTGGAAACTGGGATTTCTGTGCCTATCTCAGGCTGACACAGCTGCCAAGCAGATGTAGCTGCTTTTCAGTTTTCCTGTTTGTAAAATGGGTGCAGCTAAATCTGTCTGTAGCATGATTATTAGCATAAATGACAGGCTATGCTGTAAAGGATGCGGCACCTATGGCTCCTCGGGCATGTTCACATGCTGTTCCTTGATGCACAGGCTCATATTTTTGCAGGTTGAAGGCCAAAACCATTGAAGTTATGTTTTACAGGAAATAAGTTACAGGAGTGCAAAGAACGACCCCTTTTTACGTTTGCTAGAGATCCAACCTTGGATGCTGCTTATTTTTTCCCATTTTTCCAGGAAGTCACATTCATTAGCATCTCAATTTACTTATTATTTGGATAATGCTAATGCATTCTGAAAGGCTTTCTGAATTTCCAGGTTTTAGACAGAAAGAAATTATTCTGTGTCAAAAGAAGTCCTTGTTCCCGGCAAGAATGCAATTTCAGTGCTAATAACTCTTTCCAATACTCTTTTTGGAGTCAAGTCCATTTCAATCAGTACAGTAGTGCCTGCGTGGAAGTGGACTTTTCTCCCACGGCCGCTGGCTGCACTTGCGTTTACTCCACAAACGGGGATCCTGAGCTCCCCTCTCCCTCCCCTGTGTGCAGCCTGCGGTGTTTCACATAGCAGAGGAGACGGACGGTGGTTCCTTTACACACGCAATAAAAAATACTCGGTGGAAATACAGGGGTTTGTGCCCAAACCCAGGAGAAAGGTGTACCTGGCCCAACTTTGGTTGTAGACACTGTTGAAGCACATCAGAGCACGGTCACCAAGTACCTGCTTAATCCCTTAGGCAACCAGGATAGGAAGCTTTTCACCTCTTTTTCGGTATCTACAAACGTGGTAGGCATCTAAGCTTGATTTCCAATCAGTGGAGAAGCAGTGAGTACTTCTGAGGCACATTTTATCTGCCGTGGTTTGATGTCTACTTTAGGATGAGATGAGCTGGGATGCTGTAGGCTGCTAAATCCCATCCCTGAAGTCTGCTGGCAGCTCAGGTTTTAGCAGAAAAGTTCTCAAAGTTCATAAAAGTGGGTTTTTTTCTGTGCATGTGCAAAGACATGAGCCTTTTTGGTTTGTGCTATGTCTTTGCCATACAGGTAGTGAGGAAAGCTGCAACACCCCCAGCGCAGTGAAGCCTTGGCTGACATGAGATCCCAACTAATGGCTGTGTTCTCCTTGAAATCCTGGGCAGAAGATGGAGTAAGGACAGCACCACCAACAATAATGTCAACAGCTATACATCATGGACGGTAGGGACTGAGGGCAACTGATAATTACTGCGCAGCTTTATTGGTAGTTAATTAAAAATAGATCCAAAGATGTCATGTAACCATTACTTTTGTTTGTAACCAGGATTTAACTCTATTGGACTCTCTGTACCTCCGGTCACACCGCCAAACAATTTATTCTTCCCTAGTACCGCTCTGTCCCTGTAGGCCAATTAGGCAGAGATACCACCTCACGGAAGAAACACATGATGAAGCCACATGTCTTTGCTGCAATCAGGGCAAGTCATCACTTCTGCTGTTTATTTCTCATCTTCCCCGTGGATTTCCTGGGAGGGTTTTGCCCTGTGATTTATATTTTGAACCTTATAATTTATGCAGAGAAGATGATTCTGTGAAAGATAATATTGCGCAATTATCTGCAGTTATTACAATAATAGTGAAATGGTGATCTTAATAATTATACTACTAAAGCTAGCATTTCATTAAGGGGAGGGCAGCTCTGGCTCTAACGAGGCACTCTGAGGCGCTGTTTCTGTGATTTGCTAATTGCACTCTTGGAATCAAGCACTGATTCAGTGACCATAAACTCTGCTTCCTATAGCATCATTAGATCATAAACCCCTAAGAGCAGAAAGTTTTAATTAGGGAGCACATTCTCTTTACAATAAATATTTCCCCGTGTGACTCGCGGTGTGCAAGCCCCGGGAGCCCAAGGGAATTGCAAGCGGGGGGTTCGGGGGGGGTGAGCTTGGGCGTTGGAGCAGGAGCAGCCCCCGCCTCCCCATCAGGTGCAGCAGCGTTAATGCACCAAAGCCTCCAGCCTCGGCCGCTGCCGCCGGGCTCCGTTACGACGTCAGCATGAAATTGCACCGTAATGCATCCAGACTCGATTAGAGCAGATAAATAAAATAGTCACAGAGAGACTGGGAGGTGATGGTACCGGCAGCTTCTGTAAAAGTGAAAATTCTGCATGCTTATTGTTAAATCCTTCTGCTTCGAAAGTAGGGAGGCGACTGCAATTGGTGACCAAGGTTTTGGGGGGCTGTGAAACGAGTGCCGTTCTCATGAGGAGCGCTGCCTGCTCCTCCTCGCGGCGGTGGGAAGGGGGGTCCCTGCCCCGCGTCCGGGGACTCTGCTCCCCTCCGCTCCCCGAGGCACCGGCCAGAGCACCCAAGTCCTCTTCCAGCCGCATCCTCGGCTTTCCCTCCGGCAGAAACGGAGTTGTTTTGGAGATGAGTCCTCCCCTGCCCGAGATCAGTCCCGCGGGGAGATGGGGTGCGGAGGGCACGGCCGCAGGCGGGAGGCTGGCACACCCCCTTTGTGTCTGTGGGGGTGAGCAACAACAACAATTTAAAAGAATTGGAAAATTGTGGTTTTGTCCTCGGGGAACCTGCGGTTTCCCGGGAGGCTCTGTGGGCAAGCTGGTGGAAAAGAACGTGAACACCACCGACGCGGCCGTGGCGGTGCCGCGTGCCCGGCCGGTGCCCACCCGTGCCGCTCGGCGCTGCGCCGCTGCCCCGTGCCCCCCGGGCGCGGGTCTGCGCTGGGGACCCGCCAGCCCCGCGGGAACCGCCGTCACTCCTCAGCCCCCAGAGCACTGGGGTTGTACCCCATCCACCTGCTGCCCCGCATCCACAGTCCCGAGGTTTCCTTCTCCTCTCCTTGAGGAATTAATTAACTGAAGGAAAGGAAAAGGCATTCTCTGCCGGCTGGTGTGTGTTGCTTCTGTCTTTTCAGCGCTGAAAAGGCTGTTTACAGGGGTGTGTTTTAAAAAATATTTGGGAACGGTAATTAAGTGGAGAATGGGATAAACAGAAGACCAGCAGAAGTTTCACTCAAGCCATCCGTTCGCCAGAGCTCCTTGTTCCCCCTTGGTGAGTTACATCATCATCTCCACTGCATTTTTCATCATTACCTAAGAAGAATAATGGATGCCAGCATGATTTTAAAAGTCCGGTCTCTCCTTGGTGTGTATTCATATTGTGTAATTCCATATTAAGTTTCACTCCAGCTTCCAGGGGAGAAGAGAGCTCTTACAGGAGCGCAGGCAGGAGCGAGATTTCTGCCAGATAGCCTTGTCAGATGTGTGGCAGAACTCCTGTTGAACCTAAGGGGATTTGCATACCAGCAATTGCTGGAATAATCTGGCCCCCAAAGCCGTTAACATGATACATATTAAGCGTACATAAAATAATGAGGAATAAAGACAAATTACTGGGATAAAATCGTTGCCTTCGGAGGAGTGACCCTGACCGGCCGCAGCTGGGGACGTGCTCCAGCCGCGTCGCGCCGTGCTCGGTGCCGGGGGTCTGCCAGACCGTCCCGCCAGCGGGATGGCACCCACCGGAGCAGGTGCTGCTCCGGCTCCTCTCCGGCAAGCGCCAGGAAGGTTATCTGCAGCCGGCGGCTTTGTGGATGTCTGAAGAAATTAATGTGGAAGTGTTGCTCCGAAAGATACTTTAAGGGTGAACAAGACTTCGTTTTTCCTACGTAGGAGAGAAGCGCGGCGGTCCTCGACGGCTGGTGCACCGGCTCTGCAGTCGTTCCAGGGCAGCTCCCGTCACGGCACCGGCCTCTCCGGCATCCCTGGCACCCCGCAGACCTTCCAGCGTGTTTCCTGGAACACACCCTGGCATTACTGAAAAAACCCTCTTGTTTTGGGGGTTTTTATATTACCATGGCACAAAACTTCTGTAAATCCACACAAGGTTAAAGTGTCGTTCTCCTTCAGGCTGGTGCCCGGCAGGCCCCAGCCGCAGCCGCAGTCCTCCTCCTCCTCCCCAGGGCAGCCCAGGGGACAGCTGCTCTTCTTAGAACTAGTTCTTGTGCCCTCGGGTTCTAGAGCTGAGTTCCCTACTGCTGCGGAGGAGACCCCGCCTGCAAGTCTATTCCCTAATTCCTTAAACTCTGGCTGAGAGAGATTGTCCCAGCATCGTATATTCCCAAGACAAAAAATTGCACATAACGTGGTTTTGAAAACTCCCAGAGCACGCAAGAGAAATAAATAGACCCACAGAATGTTTTCACAGAATCATCACGTATTTTCAACTCATACCTGGGCACTGAAACATAAACTAAACCTATTGTGCGGTCGATGCATTTGAGTATCTCAGAGATAAAGAACAAATTCTGGGATATAAAAGGGCAGAGAGCCTTCAGAGGACAGTGCTGTTTAAAAACAACTCAGCAAAGAGACTAAAGCTGAACCTGCTGGCTTTGTTATTCCTCGGGGGTTTCTAACAAAACAACTCAGCAAAGAGACTAAAGCTGAACCTGCTGGCTTTGTTATTCCTCGGGGGTTTCTAACGAATGGGGTATGTGTGTTATGCACGACAGACGTATTAAATATGGACGTGCATATTGTGTAGTTGTGTGTGTGTATACACAGCGCGGGAGGACCTGCCATGGTTAAGGTGATTACTTCAACATTGTCATCCTGCACGCCGAGCTGATACGTATATTTTGAGATGAATGTTGATATTATTGGTTTCCTCTCATGATCTTCGAGCCTTTTAGTTTTGATAACAAAATGTAGACCAATCCACAAGGAATTATTTGAGTGATTTTCCTAAGACCGTCCTGTTCTTTCTGTGGTAAGATATAAATGAGGATTTATATATACTGTCAGCAATGTATAATCCGCCTTCTCTAACCTGTCTGGCAGCTTCCATCAGAGTGCGCTGCGAAAAGGGAGAAGTGTGTGGAGTCAGCAGTAACTGTGAATGTGCAATATGTAAAAATAAATCAATAAAAAGGAAAGGAAAGAGGTTTAAAACTTGATGATGTGGCTCTGGAAGAATAGTCCTCAACTAGTGGAAACAGCCCCTCTGTCTTTCCCCGGCGGGCGGAGGACGGAGGGGGTGGCTGGGGGGTCTGGCGGGGCGGTGTGCTGCTGGGGAGGCGGGTGGCTGTGGGAGGACCCTTGGGCAGGTGCCCTCCCTCCCCTCCGGCGCAGGCTGCCCGTGGGCCGGGGTCTGTGGGAGCCGAGCCCCACGCGCCCCCGGGGGCTGCCGGGGGGAGCACTGGGTGCCCCGAGCCGGACCCGCTGTGGGGCTCCGAGCCGCGGGACCATCCCTCGCCCGGCACAGCGGCCCCTCGGCACCGGGGGCAGCTGCCTCCCCTCGCCCAGCCCCGGGGGCAGCCCTGGGGGCCGCGGGGCCACCGTCTGCCCGCATGTGGCTGCCGATGGGTGCCGCGGGCCCGTCGGCGCTGCGCTAGGTATGTTGCTGTTGCGCACACAGGCAGATTGTCCACCAGATGGTACAGCCTACTCTTTGAGAAATATTTGAAAGGGCAACAAAATACAGCAGAAGCCATTTGACAGTCCACATGGTTCGTGCAGAATTAGCCAAAATGACTCCACTGGAAGCACAGCCAGTGCTGAGCAAAGCTGGAGATGCAGCTGAGTGAAGGCACCCAAACCTTCAGAGATTCAGTACAAGCGTCGTGCTCTTCTCTCATCCGCGGTCCTCGTTGCTCCCTGGCACTGCTCTTCTGCAGCGCCGTGGGCGTTTGGGATGCCTTTAACCCAAAGCACTGCTGGGACTCGCTCCCGAGAGCTGATCACGCCTGGACCACGCAAACCTGCCGGGTACCGAAACCCCCGGACTTTTGCTCCATCTCCACCAAGGTCGGCGGAGCTGGAAGAGGGGAAGGAAACTGCAGCCGCAAAGGGATTCCTCCCCCGGGCTCTGCTCCCTCCCGTCCTCCAAAAGCATCTTACTCATCACGCGATTTATGTAAGAGCAGCCCTTTCATTTCTCAACCCGCCTGCGTTTCTTCACCCTCCCGGCCCCACGCGGAGTCTGGAGCTCTCTAACCCAGTGCTCGGCATATGGCACAACCCTGGGAAATTGGTTGGGGTGGGAGACTGGGATTGCTGTGAGCGGAAAGCTGACAGTCCTTGCTGGGACCTGAATTACTGATGCCTTCAGACGCTGCCTGCTCCCACGTGTGCCCGCCCGGCTGCACTGAAAGGGGGCGCATGGGGCTGGTCTCGGGGGGCCGGGGGGCCAAGCCCCGCAGCCAGCCCGGTGCGGTGAGGAAGGGGGGCCCGGGGCAGGGCAGGAGCAGGCAGAGACCCCGAGCAAAGGGCTGAGCCGGGGCAGGGGATGCGGGGAGCCGGGGGACGTCGGGAACCACGGGAAACACGGGGGTACCGGCAATCCCAAGCTCTGCGAACGTATTCCCCACACGCTAGCAGAGGTTTTATTGCGGACAACATATGACAGTAACAAAATACTAATTTTTCTCAGCTTTGCCTGAAATCCTTCCATTTTTAGTTCCCGGTAGGATTTTGTTCTGGGGTGGGGAGAGGTGGGGAAAGAGCGGAGGGTTGGAATTACACATCTCACCCCAAAGAAACATGTACCAAGGAAACCCGGCGTAACAGAGAGCGTCCCGAGCCGTTTCCCTCCCTGCTTTCCAGGGATGTGCAATGGGAAAGGAGCGAACAGCCCGTGCCGCGGCGGGCGAGGAGGAGGAGCCCGTAGGAGCGAGGAGGTGGCAGGGGGGACGCGTGCCCACCTCCCCACCATGGACACAGCGATGAGCCCGGTGGTGGTACAGAGATGTCCTCATGCAGAATAAAGAGCCAAGAAAGGAGCTACCCAGTGTCCTAACTGGATCCCGGCAAGAGTTACTGCATTGCCACTGATTTAGGCAATTGAAGGCACAGTCTCTGCTGCTCAAAAGCTGACATCTTCAGGTGGCTCGTAACAAAAATTAATACTGCTGCTAACTGTGCCACCTCGTCATGCTGTAAAGTAAATTAATTACTGCAACAGAACTAATAATAACAGTTCGGGCAGAATAGGAGCAATATTATGGTTTACCATCAGAGACTGTGCTGAGACTTTTGCCTCTCTGCTGCCCATGAGTGCAACCCGGCAACTGCTGACTGTAACATTTCTATTGTATAGTTTATGCTAAATATGCATATCTTAATTGCATTAGTCAAAATAATTAGCTAATATATTTTTGCATAATGACGAGGTAAGCAAATATCACCATAGCTCAGTGCTTCTTGCATGAGTAAATTTGGAAAATTAATAGACTCCCAATTTCCTAATTATCTGTCTTTTATTCCAAACTCAAACAATGAAATGCTATTGCACACTCCTGGGCATCTTGTAATTTAGTTTGCACCTTGAAAATTTTAAAGCACCTGTTTTTTCTTTTTCCTTTTTTCCCTCCTTTGAAAGGGAAAGGGGAACGATCCTTCCTCCCCTTCACTGTTCTAGGGAATGAGGCTGCCGCACTCGAAATGGGGGATCACACAGTTCCTGAGCTTCCTACTTTCCAGACAGAGCTGGGGGTAGGAATTAGAATAAAAGCTTCTTAAAAATATGTATTGAATTGGAAAAGTATTAAAAGAAAATTCCTTAGCTGGGGAAAATGGACAGTAATATCTATTAGGCATTTTATACCTCTGGAGGTGGGTTGTTGCTGTATGGGTGTTTTCAGGAGTGCTAGTCTGGAGTGTTCCTAAATCACTAAAAAACCCCTCCAAATCCTGAGATTGTGCTAAAAAAAGGGCGTTTTGGAAATAAGTATTTTCGGGCACCTCTCGTTTGTCAATGTTGCTTTGTCTTCTGACGACGCAGGATTCAGCTGTTCTTCCTCTCCTGGGTAAGAAGAGAGCGGACGAGACGATGGCCGCACGGCCGCCGCACCCGCCGCCCGCCTCGAGGCCCCGTTGCCGCCAGCCCCCGGCCCCAGCCCCAGCGCCGGGACAGATCCGGGCTGGCTCCGTCCCACGGGAGGGGGCCCGGGCACCGCGCCTGGCCGGGGCGGGCGGCAGGTCCCATCCAGCACCCACGGGCGCCGGCACACAAGCAGTCAGCGCACAGCTGGGTTTCCGAGGGGTAAGTCGGGCTCACGGGAAAGCGATTCGAAACGCGATGAAGAGAGCTCTCTGCCGATGAGACCTGTCTGCACCAGACCCTCCCAGCCCGTCCCCGTGCCGGGGGAACCGTGCTGCGCTCTCCAGCGCCCGCAGAAGCCGGAGCTGCTCTGCCGTAGACCCCGCGGAGCTGCAGAGTGCCGTTTCGGCACTCAGACCCACCGCTCCAGCTGCAGCGGCTCACAAACTCTACCAACTTCTATATTAACATGCAAATTGCAGCATTATGGCATGGGTCTGTATGTAAAGCTTGTAAATTAATAAACACGGATCGTTAAAAGAAAAAGCCTGCTGGAACGGCTAAGCATTCCCTCTCTTTAACCTGTAGACGACACGTAAGTGGAGAACTGGGAGCATCTCCGAGTACAAATGAAGAGCGCACATCTGCAAACCTGATTTTGCTGGAACTTTTTCATCACTTGGTCTGGAAGCCGCGGGCTGCAGACACAAAGAAGGCGTGCTCTGCTCTCAGCAGGGCCTCCTCCGCAGCCACAGAGGCAAAAGGCAGATTATTCCTTCCCTCCCCAGAAAGAAAGAGAATTTTTTTCCCACATTCTTTCAGCAACAGAATTTTTTTCCACTAACCCATTCCGTCTTTGCCAAGGTCCCTTGCGTGGGTGCGTGCACCTCGCCACCCTGCCGCTGCAGCGCGGGGCGGCACCGCGCCCTGCGCCTGCCGTTCGTTTAATTATCCAGTGCAAGATTGCGTTTTCCTTAAACCGCCCGTCTGTGGTCGTCCATGGGTTGTGTTGGCCTGGATGTCAGAGGCTGGAAATCCAGGTGGGAATGGAAATGGCAAAGGAAGGACAGAGGGGCCCGTCGTGCCGTCGAGCTGCTCACGCTCACGAGAGGCAGAGACGTCTGCAGAGGTTATTGCTGGGGATGAAGTGCCAAAATGCCTGGCGCAGAATCGGGCACATCTGGCTCAACTTGACAAAACGGGCGGCCAGTTAAGGCTTTGAGGGGCAGAAGAGCCCTTTTGGGGTCCCGCGGCTGCCACGGCCAGCGCTGGGCACAGCGGGTGCCAGGAACTGCCGCCCGTGCACCACGTTTGGCTTCTGGTGTCTGCCACCGTCGCTCTCCGTCCTGGTGTCCGTCAGCGCTTGTTTCCACTGTAGGCACCGGCACTTGCCATCCGCATGCGTTGTCAGTGGAGAAAGGTTTTATCATAAAATATCAGATCTGGGAAGTTTGAAAGGAGTCGCAGCCACCCATTTAGCAGGATCGTACTTGTCTGCTGGCAGTATTGCGTGCGATATCATAGTCGATTGTTTAGTCAAATCATTACAGACCTCGCTGCCCACCTCTTTATATATCATAGTATTTAGAATGCTCTGAGAAGAACAGTAATATTGCGAAACATCCTTTAAAAATGAAACAATGTTTGTCTAAAGGGAAGGAGGTTGTTGAGCCATTTTTATTTGTCTTCGCATTCAAAAGAACCCATGGCCTTTTCCAAAAAAGCTGAATCATAAATGTGAGCGGGAGAACAGTAACTCTGGATGGTCGGCCGCCTCTCCAGCGTGTCCTTTGTGCAGCACCCTGCAATGGCGCGGCTTGGAGAGGAAATACGGGGAAACTCTGCAAGCAGCATAATGTCTGCAGAGAGAAAAGACATTCCCGTCTTTAAAATCCCCCCGGCTGAAGGAGATGTGGCCGAGCCGCTGGGCACGGCACCGTGAGGGGATGCTCGCAGGATGGGCCCCATCGGGTGAGCCGGCACCCGGGGGTCCCGGGGGTCCCGTACAGAGCCTGGGGGCTGCTCCGTGCCTCTGGAAATGCACCTACGTTTTCAGAAGCGCGGTCGCATCCCGGCAATTTGAGCAAAATTGCTGGAAAGATGCAGCTTGGCCCCAGAGCAGGGACCCCTTATGCTTCTGCAGGGGGGTGGTGGCCCCTGGCCGGGGCACCCACAAGTGTTTTTTCCACAGTGGCATTAGGAAGCCGGTGCCGTTCTTAGCGAGTTATGCAAATGTTATAATTTCCTGCACACACAGAGGCCGCGATCATGGGGGGTTTAACCTGTGTTTAGTATATCACTGTCAGTAACTGTCTCGTGAAACTTCTGCAATATAAATGAACCAGCTGGTATTGGAAAAAGTGTGAAGATCTTTTTTTTCTCCTTTGGGTGGGGGAAGGGAAGGGGAGTGGGTGTGTTGCAAGGTTTGTCACATAAAGCTGAGAGAGCTGGTGGTTGTGAATATGGTTTACAGAGAGTTCGGGCTATTTTTGTTTTTTTTTTTTTTTTTGCTCCACCATGTTTCAGGAAATCTGCTGATCTTGTCGCACCTATTTGGTCGGCAGCTGTTATTAAGCCTCGTGGCACATTTGCATTTCGGAAACCCTCTGCTGGGAGTCCCAGTGGGGAGCGGGAGCCACACCACCGAGCCCGGCCCTGCGTCTTTGCAGTGTCACTTTGGGTTCATTTCCTAACCTGGCAGAATGCTAAATATCCACAGGGGTTTGCTTACGGGATGGAAACAACTTGAGCAGGGTTTTTCTAACGTTCATGTGGCTCTCGCCTCCCGTGATGGATGTGACCCCCACGCTGCGCTGGCTGCCGCGTCCGGAGCAGCCGGGAAGACGCAGAGCGGTGGAGAGAGCCGGGCCGTGCAGACCACCAGCTCCGTTCGCTGCCCTGCACCCCTGCCTCCGACACTCACCCCCGGGTTGTGTTTGCAGCTAATCCGGGGTGTGCTTCTTGCTTTGAAACTGCTGATTAAAAAAGGAACGTGGCCTCCCCATGGTTAGATTCACTCTTCCTTCTCGGTAAGATGGAGGTGTATTGGATCCCCTTAAAAACATCAGTCATTCACTTATTTTTCAGTTGACACAACCAGCAGAATAATTAAAACCTGGAGGAATCGCTCTGCAACTGCAAGGGTGCATTTCCCTGAGGGTTGATTGCCGCAGGTCATTGTCACCCGTGGCGTTAGGTGGCTCCTTTGAGGTACGGCCGCCACCTTCTCCTTCCCTCGCTTGGACTTCTCGGAAGTTTTTCCGGGGAAAGCATCCGTTGGGGGAGATTGGATGTGACATTTGCAGCCTTTTGTTTGCAATCCCAGCCAGATTGGAAGCGATCAAAAGTCATTTCCATCTGACGCTCGTCCTCCAGCCTGCTGGGATCAAGCTGGGGAGCTCCTGCTTGCAAATGGGACACGCAGCCTGCTCTGCCCGTCGGCCCAGGAGGGCCGGGGAAAAGAAGCAAATGCCATCTCACGTCTCGACGTGGTCCTTCGGAGGGCAGGGATGACTTGGGGCATCCCCCGGCGGTGGGGATCATAGAACCATAGAATCACTAAGGTTGGAAAAGACCTCTAAGGTCATCGAGTCCAACCGTCAACCCAGCCCCCCCATGGCCACTAAACCATGTCCCCAAGCACCTCATCTCCACGTCTTTTAAATCCCTCCAGGGATGGGGACTCCACCACGGCCCTGGGCAGCCTGTGCCAAGGCCGCAACACTCTTGCAGGAAAGAATTTTTCCCTAATGTCCAAGGATGGAGGGGTTAGAGCCGGCCCGCCTTTGTCCTGGAAGCAGTGGTGTAACCTAGGTCGCAAGGGACAGACGGAGGTCCCCGGGTCCAGCTCCTGCTCCAACACCGACGCCGCAGCAGGTCACTCGGGTTGGAGGGGGTGGCCTCGCCGGGTGCGCGGTGGGACCCTGCTGCACAGAGCTCCCGGCGTCCCTCGGCATGAGGTTGCAGCAGCGCAGGGTGCTGAGCATCATCTCCAGGCTCTGCAGGACCCGATGGGTTTGGGTGCCACCGCATTGACCTGCAAAACCAGTTCGTCCCGTGCCCCCCCGGGGCCCAGCCGCCCCCTCGGCTCTGGGCGCATCTCTCCCCCCGCAGCACCCTCCTGATTTAGAGCCAGCTGCGATGTTTTCTCAGAGTTGAAAATTGTACTGTCAGCAATATCACAAAAGTGATTTCTTTATCAAAGGTCATTACCAATTATTTTGTAAAGAACTGACGCTTCAGTAATTACCTGATTTTATCTTTTTTTTATGTAGGTCATTTATATTTCATTATTGTCATGTTATGGCCTATCTGCTTGCAAAGAGGCATATATTAAAACCAGCAACTTCGCCTTAGTGTCAGAATTATTGCCCTATATTTCATTTGCCGTTTTATCTACTGTTCTGGAGAAGATCATAGCTTGTTAGCTAAAGTGTTATATAAACTAACACACAGACACACACATATGCATGCTCCTCTCCCAACAGTTTCGCTCTGCATTTCCACCCTTTTCCCTACAGAGCCAGCAGTAAAGAATTTCCTGCCTATTTTTTTCTAAATGCAGAGGCCGATCGCCGGTACCTGGCTGCTCGTACACCACGTCCCCCTGAGAGGAACCCGACTACGCCTGCAAGGGAAGGCTGGACCCGGCAGTTTTCTCTTTCCCTATGGGCGGGCGATGCCAGAGGGTGACTGAGGCAGGGTGACACGCAGGGGCAGGAGCCAGCGCCGTCCCCGGCTGCCCGGCCTCCCGGTCCTGCCCGCTGCTCAGCGCCAGCCTCCTCGGCTTCGCCTTTCTGCCCACGGTGCAGGCGAGCACCCGTGGGTGCCGCAGGGAGGGGCGAGCGTGCTGCGTCCCAGGCGAAACGCTGTGCAGGTGTTGACGTCCCCACCGCCTTCCTCCCTCACCATAAAAACGGCCTGGCAAATTATTGCGCATGGGTCGTGGTTTAACCCCAGCCAGCAGAAAAAAAACACCAAGCAGCCGCTCACCCCCCGCCCACCCCACCAGTGGGATGGGGGAGAGAATCGGGAAGGGCACAAGTAGGAAAGCTCCCGGGCTGAGATAAGAACAGTTTAATAATTGAAATGAAACAGAAGTAGAACAGCAATAATAGCAAATGGGAACAACAACAATAACAGAATATACAAAGCAGACGATGCACAGTGCAACTGCTCACCGACCGCCGACCACGTGTCCCGAACCGGGGCGAGCCCCCCCCCACACCTGGTTCTTATACTGAGCATGATGTCCCATGGTATAGAACACCCCATTGGCCAGCTGGGTGCTCCCCCCGCCCTGGTGCAGGCATCACCCAGCAACAGCCAAAGCGTCAATGGGCCATTAACGCTCCTTTCATCGAACCCAAACCCAGCCCAGCCCAGCCCGAGCTATGGGGGGGAAGTTAACCCTGTCCCGGCCGGAGCCAGGACACCATGATAGTGGTTTAATCAATGTTTCGGGCTGAGGCCGGGCAGGGAGCGCGTAGGAAAGGAAAGGAGAGGAGATGTATCGCTGCTGCCCGGCAGCTCCCGCGCAGGCAGCCGGTGGGCTGTCACCAGGCGTGGGTGGCACGTCCCCCGCCGCGGGGCCGTCCTGGAGACCCTGCCTGCACGGCCCGGGCGGAAGCCGTTCCAGCCGATGGGTTATTTATCATCAGTGCTGGGTGGATAATTTGGAGCAAATAGTTGACAGGATGAATTAAGTCTTATTTAACTCACGGGGTAACCACAGGTAGATCCTGGCTCCCCCGAATTTGCATTCGTCATTTTTGGGGGTGCTCAGACGTGTGTCTCCAGTCCCGTACTGGAGGACCGCTCTGCAGGAGCCCTGGCACCCACGCTGCAGTGGGAATTAGGGAGTTTTTGTTGGTGAAATACATGACAAGATGTAACCTCCATGCCCTTTGGATGGACCCCTCTGGAAAATGACCCACCTCAGACACCCCCAGAGACACCTCTCCTTTCCCACCATCTCACTGGGAGCCTAGAGCAGCAGCCAAGACGATCCAGCGGTTAGCTGTTGGATAACTGGTGCTCAGGGATGAGTCCTGTTCCATGTGCAGAAGTGGATCTGCTGTAAGCGTATCACAATTTAACAGGGAATTTCGAAATCCTGGTGCGGCCGTGGGTGAGCGGCTGGCACAGATGCTGGTAGAGAAACGCGGCGGAAAGGGAGCTGCCGCGTGGGTCTCATGTAGCTGGTTTAACCTCGTTACGCAGAAACAGCAGCTTCAAAAAAACCTTGTCCCAGTGTAACTTTTCTAATGGAGAAACTCTCCTTAACATATATGCAGGATATCGACAGTTTCTTTCCAGGACTTTAGACGCGCCTGTGCCTGCGCAGGCCCTTTACAGCGTAAGCGTTACTGTTTTCTGATAAAGCATCCCGAGGGCTGCACAGACAAGTAGGAAAATAACTCCACACAGAGATGAATTTATAGTCCCAGCTGGGAACTATCAGCTAAAAACAACACCGACAAACCCAAAAAAGCCCCCACCAAAACCCCAAATCTAGGGGAAGACAGTAACATTGAGTGCAATCTGTTCTTTCCACACTGTTTGGTTTATTATTAACCACCACTACTTTTTATTTCTTGTCTCATCTCGCTGATTAGCAATTCCTTGAAGGAATTTCTGGGGTTGTAAGTTGCTTGTAAAATACGTGTCTGTTAGGGGGAAAGAAAACGAGGCCGGGTCCAAGAGGTGGGAGCCATGCAAGCGTCAGCTGAAGACACCCAAGCCCCGTTCAGGAGCCTGGTCTCCCCGTGCCAACCCCCTGGCTCCCAGGGGCAGCTGGTTCCGCTCGCCCCGAAGGCAGCGGTGACTTGGTCAGCCGGGAGAGGTGACTTGGTCAGCCGGGAGAGGTGACTTGGTCAGCGGGAGAGGTGACTCGGTCAGCTAGCACAGATGACCACTGGTTTAGGCGCGGGTGACTGCGGCACCGCGGGGCTCTTCGGGCTCTTCCCCTCCCTCCCGCGGGAACTCAGCCGAAATGGGGTGAGAAACGGGAGGGGGAGCAGGGACGAGGTCACGTACCCGGGTGCGAGAGGCCAGGGCTCCCGTCTCTGAGCCAGTAACCAAGGATGCAGTATCACATGGCATTACAGGGTTCAGGACAGTTATTGCAGAACCCTATTAAATGTATTAAATTCCTCCTTATTAAATCCTAGCGGGCTTAGAGACTCTTCTGCTGTTTATCGTATGGTTTT
The DNA here is from genome assembly GCA_013400755.1 of Pelecanoides urinatrix. Lineage (NCBI taxonomy): Eukaryota > Metazoa > Chordata > Aves > Procellariiformes > Procellariidae > Pelecanoides > Pelecanoides urinatrix. The sequence goes on along the minus strand of VZTQ01006075.1, from coordinate 36,376 downwards.
ACAGTTTATCATGACTATCTCCTCCACATGTAGGAATGAATAAGAAAGGGAAAATAATTTTCAAACTCATAGCTTATTCGGTCTGTATACATAATTTCGGTGTTTCTTTAGATAAGAACACATAGCAAAATGCAGGTTTTTCTCAGGCTAAAGAGAAAGCAACAGAACCCCCATCCTGCCACCTTCCTTTCCTTTTGGCAGCATCCTCCCGGTTAGCGATGGCAGCTCAGGGGTTGCTCCCCGTCCCTGCACACCAGGCTCACCCAATGGATTTTTGACATCCCGGAGAAACGCTAAATTCCATGTTTGCTGGTTGGAAGCTGCGCAGCGCCGCGGTGTTCGTGGCCGCTGCGTGCCAGAGCCGGCGGTGGCGAGTGCCTGGCCGGAGCGTGGCCGGCAGGGTGCTGGAGAGAGGGTGGTTATTCCAGTTAACGACAAATCAAAGCAAAACCCTGCTAGTAAGCTAATTCTGTAATGGGGCTGTCTCGTGTTATCATTTATGTTTCCCCATTGCCGTAAGAGTATTTTAATAATCTACATAGTGGAATCACTAAGGTTGGAAAAGACCTCTAAGATCATCAAGTATTTAATTATAATTCAGTTACCTGACAGAAGTAATTTCAGTGCCCTTTAGTATAACAAATCTCCGGTGGGAAATATCGGAGTAATAAGACCTGGCAGGTGGTTGTTACTGTTCTGCAAACCCGACTGTCCTCAGTGCTGGCAACGGGAGAGCCCGGGCTGCCGGCTGGCGTGGGGACGGGGTCCTGCTCCAGCGGCACGGCCGGGCTGGGGAGCTCGGGGTGCCCTGGCCCTGCCGCGAGGAGCAGCCCCATCTCGGGGGCGGCGAGCCGGCCGGGCTCTGCCAGCCAGCGGCGAGGTGCTGGCGGTGCTCACGGCATCACCTTCCCTGCTTGCTCTGCCTGGCTGGGGGGCAAGATGCCAGCGAGCTAATTAGTAGCAATTATGAGTTATTTTCTTCAGTATAGGAGCACCCCAAGGAGGAGCATGCCTGAGACCAGCACCTCCGTGCATAGAGCCGTCGAGGAGCTGTCAGAGAGCGATGTTCCTGCGTGACCTCACCCTTCCTCCGTCTGGATGCAAGGCAGGAACATTTAGGAGAGCTGGAAAATATATGTAATGGCTGTCTTTTGCCAGATGTGTGAATAAAACCAGATGTGACAGATAAGCTAAGAACAACTGTGTGTCAGCTCACCCAAGGGCTGGGGAAAGCAGCCCCTGTTCGGCTGCGGAGAGGCAGGGTGAGCTCCGACATCGCTTCCTGACCTGCTTAGAAAAATAGCTACAGAGAGGTTGCAGGGGGTTTATAAATCAGCAGTACTGATCGCAGCATGTGGGATGTTCTGCTAAAAAAATAAAATGTAGAAATAAATGGTGACCTGACATATGCCAAAAGAAGTTATGGCAGCAAGGCTGCAGATGATAGATGCTGCGAGTGTGAACAGAAGATGTGAGACACGAGACCGTCTCCGGGAAAGGTGGCAACAGCTCCCGTGTCAGATGAGACAGGAGAGAGACCCGCGGAAAGCAGAAGGGAAAATGTAAAAGCCGAAGTTTGCCTGTCGGTGCGCGAAGCCCACGGTCCGGCAGCAGGGACCGGGGTCTGCCCCTCCGGCCCCGGGAGCGGCAACGGTGGGGCTGGTGACAGCAGGGTGGCCATGGGGCTGGTGACGGCAGGGTGGCCGTGGGGCGGGTGACGGCCGGGTGGCCGTGGGGCTAGTGACGGCAGGGTGGCCGTGGGGCGGGTGACGGCCGGGTGGCCGTGGGGCTAGTGACGGCAGGGTGGCCGTGGGGCGGGTGACGGCCGGGTGGCCGTGGGGCTGGTGACGGCCGGGTCCCGGGGGAGGGGGCCGGGTCGCTGGGGGGGGATGGCCGCTGCGGGGGGGTTGGTTTGTGCGCAGGTAGCGCTGCCAGGCACCTCTCTTGCTCTACTCAGCATTTAGCCTCCCCTGCCACCCTGCATGTGCGGGCGCAGATGTTAGCATTTACCTTTCGTTTCCTTTCAGACTGGCAGGTGGGGCTCTGTCTGACCCTCCCCGCACCCCGACTGTGCCCCGTGCCCCTCCCTGGCATGGGGGTCCCAAGGGGGGGTCCCAAGGCACCCTGCCGATGGCCCGCGGGGCTTGGCTCCGGCCAGGGAGTGGAGCCGCAGAGCGGGTAGTGCTGCTGCGGGCTCCTGATTTTGTTTTTTCCCTTTTGTTCCAAAAAGCCCCTTATTTTGGAAAAGTTCATTTAAATAAGTGTATCCTCCTAACGGTGTGCGCTAACTGTTGAGAGCTGCTGCTCAGAAGCTTTTGGCATGATTTGTCTACTCAGGCATGATTTGTCGTCTCTTTTAACCAACTTGGTGTTTTCTTCAGGAGAGCGGCCCCTCGTTTGCACCACGGTAAGGGAGAGGCAGACCAGGTCCTTCCCCACCCGAGGAGGTACCGCGGGCGGGAGAGCCAGCAGCCCCCCCGGCCCCCGGCAGCAGGCGAGGGACCAGCGCGGCTGTGGGAGCAGCCCCCGCCCCGCCAGCCCCACCGGGGCTCGGAGGGGTCAACAGCGCAAGAGGCAAGTTGCCTCCAAAACTGCTGTCCTGAGAAATAACAACAGAAAAACTGCATTCTCCTATTTTGGGACAAGAGCCTCTTATTTTTCAGTTAATAAGTCAGTAATTCCCATTTTTCCATTTCCTGGGTGCAGCCGTAGTCTTGGAGGAGGAGGAAGGAGGGATGCGCAGCTCATGGGTGCAAGAGAACTCGTCACGCTGGCCAGCTAATGAGGGACTAACAATATTTATAGTGAGGCTTTTAGACTCCCCATCCCTCCCCTGATACCATGCCTGTGGGTGAGTACTGAGACAGTCCGTATACGAGGTTAAATATTGCAGCCCAAGTATAAAAGCACGAACTTGCTGTTGCACAGATAGCGGAGCTGGCGCTTACATCCCGGTTGAGAGCTTAAGCAGGACATAAGTGGTCCTGGGAAATGGTTCTCTTCTTGGGTGCACGGATGAATTCCAGCTCCAGGGAACAATACTCTTGTAGCTGACTTTAAGTCTTGCTCTTGTGCAACGCCTGCCTAGTGACAGGGTTTGAAAGGATAGCAGGGATAGTTTATTTAAATACATTTAATGAAATGAACAGATGACAACTAGTGTATTCATATTCCTTATCAGTGTCCATTGTAAAAACCTCTTAGACTACCTCTTTTTCTCATACCTTCCTGACATCTGCTGGGAGATGCTCTCGAACTAATGCAGAGCTGCTTTGTGATCTAGCTGGACTTTGCTCAGTTTTGCAGTGGCATTAATCAGGAGAAATCTATGATTTTTATTCCTTGCTTAAAAACACACTGCAAGAATTGTCCCCCAGGGAAGGTGGGGTAACAAACGGTAACCCGGGCAGGGATGGAGAGGCAGGGATCCGGGGAGAGCACCCGTCCCCGAAGCCGCGTGCGGGCACAGGGAGAAGGGTGCTGGTACTGGGGCAGCGCCTGGAGCTCAGCCCCCGGCTCCAGCCGTCGGCGTGGATGCAGAAGTGGTGGTGGTGGAGGTGGGACCGCTAGCACAGGATAAAGCACATTCCGCTATTTCCATTGTAAAAACCACAACCACTACAGACAAGCCTTCAGAAACTGGGTACAAAATCTATGCGCAACGAACAGCCACAAAGCCAGGCACTTCAGAGCTGGAGAAGATCAGATTTAGGATTGTGCATGTAACCCCCATTCCTCCCTCTCCTGTGGTTCCGCTATGACAGACTGCACTCTCCTGGTTTTGGACACAATTCAAAACGTCTTCCCTGAGAAAGGCCACCTTGCGCTGTGGCTGCGTGCAGAGGAGAAGACTGGCTGTCCAAGGGGGGAAGGGGGGAGCACCCCGTGTTCTGCACGGGCCGGCCTCGTGTCCTGCACGTGGGCCAGGACCGAGGGGGAACCGAGCCCACGTCTGACATTGCTTATGATTTATACGTGCTGGTATATGTGTTTGTCAGTATACATGTGTATATGTGCATATAAATATGTATATATGGATTTAATATGTGTATATATACACACACACATGCAATAGATGTAATAGGATTTCCATAAGACATACATAAAATGAAGAGACACATGTAGATAACTACACACGCACACACCCCCACTTAAGTTCAAGCAGAACTGTAATTATATCATCTTGCAAACTTTTCAAGTAAAAAAATAATTTCCTTCCAAATGGAACCCTTGTTAGATAACCCCACGAAGGAATTTACGCAGTTTAATTAAAGAAGCAGCTCTGCCTTGTCCTCCATGTACTACGAAATAAGGCAAATAGTTTTAAAATATTACACTCAATTATACTTATAAATCTTGCACAGGTAATGAACATATTCTTTAGATTGCAGAAAGAGCTGGACACTTATCTTACTCTTTAAGATAAAATACCACATCCATATAATGCATTGCTAAGCTTTCCTTTTACCATACACGTTGCCCAGAATCCCATTTTCTATTAAATAATAATCACTGTAATTAATAGACTAGTTATTTTATCTCCCTAATCTGGTTACAGTAATTTATCAAAGGTATGTAAATGAATGCAAAAAAAAAAGCAGTTCATTATTATTTTCTAAAGGGTACATGTCTCTTGCTGAAGCATATAAAATGTAATTCTCTTGAACTTAATAAGATACTTGACTTCGTGTAATTCTCGGAAAGAAAATCCGTTCAATACTTTACTTTTTAATGTCACACTCAATTTGTTCTACTTACACTTCCCTGGCAGTTAAGGCTTGCTAATGGGCTGTTTTCCACATGCACTCCTCACGACCACCAAAGATGCCGCCGATAGAGAGGTGGGACATAATTCTTCCCCCGCCGGGGCACAGCCTCTCGCCTCGCCGGGCCGCGAGTTCCTCCTGCGGCCTCGTTCCACCTCAGTGGGGTTTCTGCCCGAGTAAGGACCGCGGCCCTCGGGGAAGGTTGTGTGTCTCTGATTTCCCAGCCGTTAATTCAAAACCAGTTGAAAAAAGAGCAGGAAAACATTGAAAGGGTGTAAGGTAGCTGCTGCTGGAGGCAGTGTGGGCGCCCAGGTGAAAGGGATCTGATTAATGATAGCACCTGAGAGAAGTGGCACTTGAACCAACTTTAACTGTTGATGTATGATGACATAATGTCCCCTCCAATTAATGACAAGGATATAAAACACCTGTATTTAGCAGAGCAGATGTTGCTTTTATGGTTAAATGCACACAGAAATTGGCTTTTAAAGGACCAACGTTAACTTCTCCGTTATTTGTTTCTCTATTTGTTGCACTGTATTATGAACCAGAGTGCCACGTAACGCCACGTGCGAGGAAGGAAGAATACGTGCTCTTCACTACTAGTAATTTATAGGTCATCTCAGAGCGGTTTATGGAACACAGGGTTATCTTTGCTGTTACGTATCTCCAGAGGCATCTCTCCCGGAGGATCTCAGAGCAACTTCCAACTGGAAGAAGAGTTTTTGAGATACGTACAGGAACGGCGTTACCCACATCTTAACCAGAACAAAAGCATTATGCAGCCTTTACATCGTATTTTCTTCTCACTCTTTGTCCACAAAGCGATAACTGCCTTTGAATCCAGCTATCATCTCTACGGCAGCTTGAGTGACAGTTATTTATGCTTGGACGCTGAGGGAGCCAACTTCTACTGTTAGTCATTCATATGCTCACATCCATGTTATGCAATTCAGTTGCTATTTTCTGAGGAAAAGCCATTCGTTAAGAAAATCCCCATTAAGGGCAAATAAGGATAAGGGATGATTTATGTCTGGGGTGATCAAAGGATCCTACCTTCCTCCTTCGGCCTTGCAAAGCATTTTGGAGTGTTTTCTTCACATTAAGTACACAAAACGGGGAGAAGGTGTTGCATTTCTCCGTGGCTTTTCGCCTGGGAAGGTGTCACACCCATCGCTGCCGCCCGCGCCGCCCAGGCGCTGGGTGAGGGGCACCCGGCGGGAGCAGGGGCAGGCTGGGTCGGCAGGGAAAGAACACAGCAGTTATCATTCCCCCCAGCTCCCGCGCTGATGAGCAGCTCACCCTTCCCAGGACTGCCTTCTCCGTGTCTCCGGAGGTTTAAAATACAGAGGATGCATATGGGCTCTACGGAGGATTTATTTATAGAGCATAAGTGTTTCCAACTCTTCCAAGTTGATTGCAAGTCTTACAATATTAGGCACTGTTCTTAAAGTCCCAGCTTCTCTACTCCTGGCATTTCATGAGAATCTAAGATTTCAGTGGGTAACTGAGAAGTGTCTGAGCCCCAGGGGAGTAGAGAAATTGAATGCAACGTTTCCTAGAAGTAAAAACCCTGTGAACAACCCTCCCCTCCTTCCCCTCCTCATGGAGGAGAGACAGAGAACCACTGACCAAAGAAGTCACCCCTGGTTTTTACGTCAGCTGTGAGTTGCGGATGTGTTTTTAAACACCCGTAATTGGCAACGCCAGGTCCTACATCTGCTTCAGTCATTGCCAGGCAAGGTCATCAGAAATGCCTGCTCAACGAGGCCGAGACCCCCAGGCAAAGGCTGCTTCTCCCCCTGGGAGCTGCCTCTCAACATGCCATCGCAAGATGCTAACGTGGTGGCACGTACGAGAGGCATCGGCGTGTTACGTATTACGGGCTATATCTGAGATCCTAAAAGAGCATTTCTTCATCTTCTGGCTATTTGGTTTTTTAGAATCGAACACTTAGCATTACAAAGATTGCAATAATGACCTGTCTCTGCCAGTATACTAATATCACAGTTTTATATACTGGGCCTTTTGCAGCTGCTAAAACCATGTCTCAGGTGTCCTTGACACAGTAAAGAATTACCTAAGAAATATTGTCCCAAGATAGCAGAAGAGCATCCGTGCGGTTCAGCATCTCGTCATCAGGCCACTTAACCGCTCATTTCACTCCTCAAGGAGCTCCTCTTCCCCGCTGTGAAATGGGGCAAAAATTCGGCAGAGAAACAGGAGAAGCTGAAGGAAAGCAGACTATATAGATAGGGCTGTATCCTACGTGTCTCGCAGGAATTACTTTGTGTGAGGAATCAGAGTTGAAGTCAACAGAGTGATTCTTGTATTTTTCTGTACCGTGCATATTTATTTCACATCCATCACCCTAAACCTGCTTTGATTCTGACACCAAGTTCTTCAAATAGTATTTTCAGATGTTAAAATACAGCTCAGTAAGTGATTATAGCTCAAATACGGTGAGCGACCTTTCCTCCTAGAGAAAAAAAACCAACCTAAAGCTTGATATCCATACTGTGGTAAAACTCACTACAGACTTACAAAGACTGTCCTGATGTGTGTTGGACTTGTGTAACTGATCTCCAGTCCCACAACCGCCTGTTGGTGCTTGCAGACAACCCTCTGAGGGCAGGGGCTCTTTATACAGTCAGTCATGGAAGCAGGATCTTGGGTTGCAAGTTTGAGAGCCGGTACCACCTCTTTCTTCACTTTTGCATGCAGTTGGTGTGAAGATAAGGATAGTAAATTAATGCTTTGTTGGCTTGCTGTGTTTTATTTCACCTAAAATATGACGATTATTTGGGATGTTTTGTTTGCATGTGATCTCGTTACTTTTGTTTGGCTCATTTTTTATGCATCTCATGGCAAGATCTGGGGATGGTCTTGAAGCTAAAGAAGAGGAGGTAATGTGGCATTTCAGGAGTGACTTGCCATGTGTGGGAAACAGCCTGGGACCATCTCAGGCAACAATACAGGGAAAAGGAGTTTCTTTTTGTTATTAAGGACATCAAGTCTCAACACAGTGCTTATATACCCAAAACATTTCTGTAAATGTTTATTGGCCAAATAAAGTCTTTGGAATTGCTTGCATTTCCTTGGGGAACTCTGAGGACTTCTCCTGTGCACCATCTTCCCCAAATTTTCCCCATTAGTGAATCACTCCACATAACACCTAATATCCTGGTATTACCTGGGATTGGGTTTGCTCCTTTAGCCTTGTTCTCCATCTAAAAATTAAATAGCAAAAGTAAAGTTTCTTTTCCTTCACTTCTCCCCCTTGCGTGCAGTAGGTAATTGTTCATTTTGCTTTTCCCACCTTTCTGCTGCACTAACCCACTTGCAGAGCCCGGTGCTCCTCGGCAGGAGCTGGGTGGCTGCGTTTGGCCCTTGGAGGGCAGACACCTACTCTCTGCTGTCACAAGGCGTCTTGTAGAGGCTACGAGAAGGCATGAAAGCAAAGAAACATTCAAGCTCACATACAAGGAATGCAAAATCATGTCCAATTATCACAGCTTTCCTAAAGATCCTAAAATATTGCTTCCATAAGTCAGTCTGAGACAGAGAATTGCATTCATTTCATCCTCCTGAGATTAGAGAAGAAGTTCAAGTTTCTGTTCTAGATAAATAAGATTTCCTTAAAGCAGTTTAACAGCTGCAACAAAAAAAAAAAGAAGAAGTGAAGACATCCATTTTCTGCAATCAGTCACACAGTGGCAGGTGCAAGTCAAGGGGCATGGCCTTTAGCAGGACCCGAGGGTTGGCCAGAGCATTGCCAATTAATCATCCAGTAAAATGCACTTGACAGCTTGGAGAAGTCTCCAATTCTTTTTCTCATGATTGCATTGCTAATTTGGTCTTTAAACTTACGAAGAACAGGCAAGACTTAAGGAAAAGCTGTCAAGTTTTCTAATATAATTTTTTTTAAGGGGAAGCTTTTCTACGTTGGTTCAGTCAGTCATAGCTCAAGAGTGGCTAATATAGCTCAGTAAGAAAGCATTTGAAAAAGTATTTCGCCAGTGATGGGTATTCTCCATGGTGTCAATCTGCATGGGCTAATGCACGTTTTCTTTTAGGCATGACGTCAACCCCTCTTTTGTTTCATCCACCTGTTTTATTTTAGGCAAGACTGGTGAGAGATGGTGCCTGAAGGCACAGTGTAGGTGCCAAAGCCCATGTGGAAAGGGCACGCAGGCATGCCTTGATGTTTCAGAATGGTGCTCAGATGTTCAGAGTTACTTCACTGGATCCAAACCACAATTAGGGTCCTCAAAATACCACTGGCTTTCGCAGGAGTATCTGTATTTATAAGCCATGACTTTGGTGTCCCTCATTTGTCCGGGACCACATAAGCCCATGGGCAACGACTGTGGTGGGCAGACCCGCCCCGGTGTGCCTGGCGAGGCCCGGTTCGGTGGGCATGGTCTCCAGCCCCACCACAGCCCACCCGGCCGCAAGCTGACGTCCCCATCCCTGCCTGACCATCCCGGGCTGCGTCTGACCCTGGGTGCCCTCACCCAGCCCTGCTCCCAGGGACCCCCCGGCCCCCGCGATGACCCAACAAGAAGAGGGGCTCAACATGGAAATGGCTCTGTCCCAAAAGGCTCCCGGTTTGTTTTCCCTAGGCTGAAAATGGATCAGTGGCCCGTGCTGGTCACTGGCTGCCACGCAGGAGGTTACCCCCCGGTATTCGTCTCCCAGCACACAGTACTCAGGCATTGCTCTTCAGGCACGAGTCCGCCCTCCGTGGTCTCTGATCCTTATAGATCCCCATCCCACCTTGGCTTGGACAAAGCGGGGTTAACATTCACTACAAGTAAGGGGGGACCTACCCAGAGCACCCGGAGCATTTGCACGTCCAGCACTGTGATTCAGCTCCTGAAGAAAGCAGTGGCAGGAATCTCCTCGCCACGAGATGAACTCCAAGGCATCGGAGTTAGCTACAAACCAAATGGAGGTGCCAGGGTATCCTCCGTCCCTTTAAAACTCAGGAAGAAAAAAGAGGCAGTAGTCATTAGTGTATTAGAGTTGTCATCGTGATACTAGAGGTGAGGAGGGTGACTGAGAAAGTACAGTTTAAGGGTAAAATTGGGATGAAATTACGAATTACTGCAAAAGAGGGGCCTAGAGTTATGGTGGTGGGCTCCATGGGCTGGTACCCACCTCTCCTGACTGACAGAGGTTCAGTTCATGCTCAGGCAAGTGCTGGCCTGGGCTGCGTCTCAATTTGTGCAAATAAAAAGGCATAAAGGAGGCATAAAGTTGTCCCCAGCTCCATTGCACCATCTGCACAGTAGCTGGATGCATTTGGGTCTTGCACAAGGCTGCTTAGAAATGCTGGTCGTTGCCAACAGGAGGACACTGAAACACAGTGTGTGTGTGCGTGTGTGCGTGTGTACGTGTGTGTACATACATGTATATGTACTTGTGCGTGTGTGCGAGTGACGTGTCGGTGCCCATGCACATGCAGTACTCCCACACCCGCCCGGACCCAAAGTGCTCCATTATCTCGTGGGAAAAGTGTGTAAAGGGAAGCGATGACCTTGTGCTCACGGCATTTAGAGAAAAGCACCAGAGTAGCTTTATGCTGTGTTTTCCTATTTTCTCAAAATACTCAACTTGTTTGTTTGATGCCAACATCTCATAGACCGAAACAGCTCACTTGGGGATTTGGGCATGAGTTGGCACGTGTTCCTTCTAGTTTATGTAAGGTCTTACTGCAGTTTCTATTTTTAACCACGTTAATAAAAAGGATTGTTCATCATTATACCAGCTTAGCAGACACAAATCACATGCCTAGGCAAATCTTAAGGGGAAGTAAGGTGATTCATTCCATTAATCCTCTGCTGCACAAAGTCACAGTAAATCCTGGTTCTAATAAGTGGGTTGAAGGCTAAGACCTTAGGGTTCCTCTGTCTAGTATTTGGCTCTACTTGCTTTTGGGATGTCAGATTTCCATTTCCAATATACACTATTTTTTCTCTGGTAAAAAAAAAAAAAACCCAAACCCAGAAACAGAGCCCTTTATCAACTCGTAAGACTGATCTTAAATGAGTAATAGTAATAGACAAACATTAATAACTTGCAGTCTAAATAAGCATTGAAAAGTTTGAAAGCTTTTTTTTTTTTTTAAATATAAAAATAAACATGAAAAATGTTGTGTCCTAGAAACAGAGCCAGCAGTGTATTATCTCGGCAGGCTGCAGCTGGACAGCAAATGACATGAGATTGTATTTTGGTTCCTCTACTTGAAGTGAAACACGATGGAGCCAAGTACATGCAGAAGCTGTATTGGCAGAGGGAGGGGAGGAAACGTGGAGTTAACGGGGTTACTCTGGTGCAGAGCGGGGAGTCAGACGCTTCCCTGTAAACAGCCAGGCAATGGAACTTGCAGGGACACAACTGCTGTCAAAGACTGAGAAATTTTTAATCTGAACGAGTTAAGAAAGATATATTCTGTTTTCCAAAAGCCCCCCCTCTCAATCTTGATATATTAGTGGGGCTGTCTTTCCCCAAAAAAGATGAGCTCTTCAGTGAAAAAGGCAGATGTAGTGGCTTACAAGGAGAATAAAAGTTCTTGGAATATTCAGAGTATGTCAAACCCACAGGGATGTGATAATATTTGGCATCAATGCAGATCAGTGATAACATGAGTTGGTGTTGTCTCAAAGACTGTGCTTGTTAATGATACCCGAGTTGTCCACTCACCTTTCAGCTTCACAGCAAAGCTGTTGCCTCCTTGACATCTCCCTCAGGACCTACCTCCATGTGGAAGGCCAAGCAGTGCTGGATGATATGCAAAGACCATATCATCACAACTATAACTGCCTTCCAATCGCAGGTGCTGTTATATCAACATACAGATACAGGGAAAGAGGAATACAGTTCTGGTCGTAGGCACCTCTATGCTAGTGGGGAAGGAACCTCACCTGTGTTTGGGCTTGGACCAGATTCTTGTGTACACAACACAAGAAAATTCAAAACCTACCTGCAGATGATGTGAAAAGATTTTGGAAGTATCTGCAGGACATCGAATGACCTAAAAGCCCTTTGTCATAAGCGATCAAGAGCCACTGAAGAGCCAAAGGGCGAGTGGGAGATGCCCCAGGCAGGACCACGTGGCCACATCCTGCGAAGAGCCAGCACTTAGCGCTGGGGCAGGGAGCTCTGCTCACCACGCCAGGCTGGTTTCGAGACCTGAGCTCGTCTCTCAGCACAGCCCTTTGCTGCCCACGGGGATCTGCAACGGCCAGATTGGGTGTCCCGGCACTGGTTCCCTTCCCTGCTGTGGACCAGCCAACGCGGGGCTGGAATTAAAGTGCCTTGTAGTAATGAGGGTGATGACCCTGTTACAAGTGGACTGATGAGCGAAGGTTGGGTGTCGTTTAGGGGCTGCACTGTACTCGAGAGGTCAGAGCAGGCGAGGACCTTCCCTTAGCTGTTCTGACACTCCTCTGTGAAACCAAGAGTGGGAGAGGAGAAGAAAAGCAAGAGTCACTTTTTCTCTTAAAGGACTCTTCCCTCTCATTCCCTCACTCAAAATTTACAAAAAAAACCCCCATCACCTAGATTTGGATCCCTCAAACTGCTGTCAGTTACAGAAACATTAAGTATCTTACGTTCACAATTAATCCAATAAAGCACGGAAATTCAGAGTTCAGTCGGACGCCCTGTCCTGCAGTCATACCGTTGTACTAATAAAAAGGTACAATTATATAAACTGAGACCCAAACGTCGGTTTGATTTTCTCTGATTTTTTTCTTGCTCTTTATTTTAGAGGTGTGTTTGGCTGCAGTGCGACCTTGCCCCTCTCCCCCTCTGCAGCCCACTGGTTTTGGGGGAATAAATCCAGCAATGACAGTCCCTCAGATCTCCCGCCGCCTTTACCCCCCGGCAGACGTCCACCCGGCAGGGTTGCCGGGTCGCTGTCCTTAGCTAACGCAAGGGGAGTTTCTGGGAAAAGCCTTTTCCAAGGAACCCAACGGCTGTGCAGCACTAGTGCTGGCACGAGGTGGAGAGCTTCCCATTTCTGACCCTGCGCCTCCACGATCCCCAGTGGTTTCCAGAGTCAGGATTAAATTAGGATTACATTTCTCAACCTCTAAAAAAAAAAACCAGGAAAGGATGAAATGTGGGATTAACAGCTCTGGGCAACAATCTAGGAAAATCTGTTGGTTGCTCAAAGATCTTGAACTGGTAATACGGAGATTTTGTGAAATTAGGAGTTTGAAGTGCCGCTCGTAGCGGTCTGCGCTAGGCATATGGCTAAACCAATCCTAATCTCTCAGATACCCAACTCCCTGTGAAGAGCTGGAAGATGCTGCAAGGCTCTCCCTTTTTTCCCACAAAAATATATTTTTTGATGTGAAGAAATTCTATAAAATACCTAAGGATAATAATAAATGATAATACGTGTGCAGAAATGGCAAAACGAAGTCCTGTGGTACTTACTGTCCATCCCTCCTAGATATCTGGTCCAAAGCTGCAGAAAGAGGCGTTATGCCTTTGCTGCTTCGCAAGCCTCAGGGTCGTTGCCACCTGACGTTGGATGTCCTGTTTCCCCGGGTGGTGGCTGTGCATACACTTGTGAGCAGTCAGGGTCTCGTGGGGAGGCACAGGAGGGTCCAATTTGGTAAAAAGTTAAGGTTTTTTGGGTCAAATTAATTCTCAGCTGTTGCGTTCCTGCCACTGCATGACCAAGGGTCTGCGGCGCTTTGGTGGTGGCTCAATCAGCAGAAAATCAGGTGAGGAGGTGAAGTTTGATGGGATCCTTCTCAGAAATGAGATCTCATTCCGGCTGAGTGCTGGATGTCTTGAATTACCTTCCCTTGTTTCTGCCTGAATGAATTTTTCCCCACAGAACCATTTTCAAATAATCTCGGTGCATCCCTTGACATCTTCCAGAAGCAAGACCCAAGCAATCCTTTTCTCGCACTACACTGGGAAATGGGCCCAAAGATGAAAACTTTGGCCAGTTCAGGGCCCTTTGGCTCAGGGCTGCCGCTGGGAGAAAAGGGAGATGACAGTGGTGAACCGCATCCCGCTGCTCGGGGACGTCTGGACCCGAGTTGTTCCAGACCCACCGAACCCTGTTTGATGGGACAAGAATTGCACAACGACCACTAAAGCACAGTGAACTCCAGGACCAAAAGATTTTCCATAAAGTAACATCGTCCTCTCCGGGGTGTGGATGCATAAGGGAGTTATTAGTAAATGCCATGAATTCTTGTGTTATGGGTTACCCCAAATCAGAAATGAAAATGCAATGAGATATTACTTCCAGTTTCTAATAATGTCTCCCAGACATGTTACACTTTCTTTAAGGCTGATAGTCAGGAAGCACCTTGTTGCTGCTGCAAAGATTACGATAACACTCCAACCCATTTTAAAATTGAGGAAAAGTGTCACTATCAAAATGTCATTCCAGCATGCATGCCGGCTGCTTTTACGTCTTTACGCTGACTTTGCTACCAGGAAAAAAAACATTTTATGCATAAGCATAGTCTTTCCAACCTGTTTCCATCCAGCGTTTCAAGCTCGTGCAGCCTAAGGCATGTCCTTGGTCTCTAAACTGGGATACGGGCCCACTGCCACCAGCGAACGCCAGCCAGGCTGCAGCAGCGGGTAGCACAGCTCTCCGACCTGCCTTCACCCCCGATCCATGGACCGAGGGGCTGTGGCTGGTTGAAGGGCTCACACGCGTCACCACGGAGGCAACGCTGACAGACAGGCTCCCTTGTTACGGACAAAAAACCTGGTGCTTTTACAGCATCCCCCGTTTGGCCGGTCAGCTCTCACCTCAGCACGTAAACCCCACCTGCCTCATTACCTCTGGTAGGGAAGGTGACATGATGCACGATTCCATGCAACGGTAATGCAATAATAATAAATAACAAAATTGCACTCCCGTTGTCTTACTAGCGAGGTTCAATGAAAAGGGAAATTTTGCCGATATTGCTTGGCTGAGAAATGAAGCAGAAAGTGTTAATAGCAGAATAGTTTCTGCATTAATTCGGAAGCTACTGGCCCTATACGATAACGTAGCAAGAACACACGCAAGGCAAATAGGGCTGCAGACAGAGGTGTCGTTGTCTTTTGGGTGTCTAAGCTCCTACGGCAGCCAGCAGGCTCGGTGGCGAGCGGGTGCCCACCTGCTCTGGGAGCCCAGATGGGTGACACAAACCGCGTCTTTATTAGCAGCCTTGCGCGGCACCTGGGAACGGAGCGGGAAGGCCTGAGCAGTTATTCCGCGGTACCTGTCCCCGGGACAGGTGTCTCGTGCCAGGATGTTTCTGTGGCGTGTTCCAGGCTGCCGGAGACGGATGAAAATCTTTATCCTTTTGGGTAGTCAGCAGTCTGACACTGATGCCACATGATCTGGCGGATATTTTCTCCCAGGGGAATACAGACCAGAAACTTAGTGGAAAAACAAGGGCACTGCTTTAGAAACCTATTACTTAAAGATTTGGGGGAGGGGGCGGTGGCAGGTTTTTATATTTGATGACAGTTTTCAAGACTTTCTATACGAGGTTATGTAGGCAAGTTAATAGGAATTAGTAAAAGGTGTGAATTTATAATGAGTTAGTTAAATTAAGCCACTGTAGAAACGTGTGCATTTGGAATTAAAGTGACTAATCTGAAATAGCTTGATTTTCTGCAACGTGAGGTGAGTTAAACTGAATTAAGGCCATTTGAATTCTAAGTAGGGATGCAGTCAGACATTCACTCTAGGAAACACTGTGGTTTGAGACGTTACCACTTAATAAAAACACATTCCCACACGGTTTTGCAGGGTCTGGCAGCCCGGAGGATTTCTTTTGCTGGGCTAATAAATATGTCTCTGTTTTGAAATCAAGCTAGCAGGGAAAAGGCAAATGACCTCATTTTAAAAGTTCAATTTACACTCTCAAAGGTGTCTGCCAGAGCAGTTAATGCTGAGGGGTGGGTATGGGAATCAGGAGGAAGCCGAGGGGAGCATGAAGCGGGGGGATACATGTGAACAGTGAAGCCAAGAAAGAAACCAGAATGCTTTAGACGACAAAATGTGCCCCGCCGTGAGGGGTCTCGCGGGACGAGGGGGGTAACGCAGACTTTGCAGTGCAAAACATGAAATCTGGAGCTGTTTGATTTGCAGCTTTTACTTTGATTTCATGCAACAATTGCTTGGAGCAGCGAGATTTTGCACTGATGTTCCTGCTTCCAGGAGGGTGTTAGTGATTTTGTTAGCTTGGGTTTTTAAATAAATTATATATATACACACGTAGGTATGTATGTATTACCCTGCTCTGGCTGTGTGTACATGGGTGTGTCTGCCTGATTTTCTCTCCTGTTCTCAAACATCAAACACAAAATGATCACAGATGTATTCATATTCACAGACATTAACTACCAATAGCAATTACTATTGTACATTAGTTTTCAAGCATTGAGTTATTCCTAAATAACTGCTGATGCTATTAATGAATTTCAAACCAGCTTTCAAACCCAACTGGAATACTTTTCTCAGCGATTTCTGTACGCTTACGAATGCCAGGAGGGCAGAGGGTTGAGCAGGGCGGGAAGCTCCCGTCACCGGCCGGGCTGTGTCAGCGTCGCCGGCGGGTCCGGCCGCAGGAACGGCTCTTGCCTCTCCCCCGGCTTAGCGCAGAGGTGGGGGTCCGGCTCGGTGGCAGTGGGAGACCCCCAGCTGCAGCCAAGAGTGGGTCCGTCACCCTGGGGAGAGCATCTCCCCCTGCCCTCGCGGTCGTGGAGGCTTGCCATCGCCAAACTCGCATCTCCTGGGGACAAAGCCGGGAAAAGAAACCTCTTGGCTTTGTGTATTTTTTTTAGTTGTGCGATTATTGCTTTCGCTGCTAAAAGAACTCATTAAAAACACAAACTCTCGCTGCGAGAGACAGCCCACGAGAAGAGGTGTATGTGCCCATAGGTGGTTTCCTCTCTTCCCCAGGTGGTCCCGTCTCGCCCTCCGGCCACGCCGCGTCCCTGGCCGGCGGCCGGCACGCTTTGGGAATAGCAGGGCGTCTGCCTCCACGTTTCGCTTTCGGCTCTTAATGAAAACATATTGCTGTAGTCATCCAGCCACTGCAGTGTGAGCAGACGGAAGGCTAATACGGACATTATTGGGTGGAACATATATGAGCCAGGAAGACACGTTCCTTTCCCAACATATAAACATACCGGGATGATAAAGGTGTCTGCCATTCCCCGATAACTACAGGCTGTGCATCAAAGGCAGCGGCGTGGGCAGTAATACCATTCCCATGACTAATGCCACAGGAATATCTAATAGAATCAGGTCCCAAAATATCTCTTTTTTACCTGCATTTTTTTTGGCCTCATGTTTGTATTCTGTCATTCCAATATCCATTTTTCCTAATATAATTTAAAAACTTCCTGATATGATTATATTATTCATTGTAGCCTATTAGTGAAAACAAAATTGCTCCAATGAACCTATTAGGACATGACAGAAAACTGCTGACATGATGGAAAGTTTCTAGGGCTCTCCTATTTGGATTCATGTAGCCATTCTTCTTTATTACCGCCGACGCTGCCCGTCGCACGGCGGGTGAGCGCGGCTGCGCTGGGGGTGCCGGGGCGCAGGTCGGCTGCGGCTCAGCATCGGGCTCTGCCGAGGAAGGCGGCTGCTGCCGAGCCGCTCCTTGGCCCCCGGCGTGGTGGATTCGTGGGGTAAATAAGCAAAAACGCAAGTCGGAGAGGGCCCCCGGCCAAGAGCAAAGCAGCCCTACAGCTACTCCTGTCCGCAGCAAACCCCCTCCTCAGGAGGAGAAAGCCCCACCTTTCCTCCGTCAACCCTCCTCCAGAAGAGCTATTTCAAGCTCACCCTTCCTCAGGTATCTCAGCCCCCTTGGCCTCCCCAACCCCAGCTCTGCCGGCCCCCCGTGTCCCACGGGGCCCTCACACGGCCCCCTGCCACCTCCCCGCACCCCGGTGGGACGGGGCAGGGGGGCAGGATGCCTCCCGCACCCTGGCCCCGCGACGTCTGTGCTGTTACTGACCCCCACCTAGAGATGCTCTTCGCTTCTACAAGTGCGCCTTAGCGCAGCTCCGGCATTTATTCTTCACTGAATTATGACAGCCTGAGGCAATCAGAGGAATTTGCCCAAGCACTACAAGTTTAAGGTCCAGTTTTTTCCCCGGGTTCAAGGATTTAAAGCAATAGTTGATTCAAAAGAGCACATTGAAATGCTGGCTAGCCAACGCTTGCAGGAGGAAGGTAAATGTGTGATACCCATTGCAGAGGCAGGCTGGAGGTGACAAAGGAGGTGAGCCCAGCCACACAACAAACTTCTGGAAAGAGCTGATCGGCCTGAAAGTCACCCATGCTGGCTGAAAAACCCGGGAGAAAAAGGCGTAGGCTGTAAATGCTTGTGACCCCTTCATTTGCAGCCATAATGGAGCAAACCGTTCTCCTCCTTCTTCTTCTTGCCCTCTCTTTTTTTAGTATTTCAAAGACCGAAATCTCTATTTTATTCCAAAGCTAAAAGGAAATGCACTCTGATTACAATATTACAGAAAGGCGTATTATAGTTACAGAAAATAGCAGCCATTGTGCTTTCCTTGAAAGTTGCCTTAAAAGATTTCATTTATATTTTTGATGATGAGTGAAATTTTTTACTTTAAAAAAATTAATCAGCTGTCAGTGCTGGAAATTTTAATTCTCTATTCACTAATGTTTAATAATACCATTATATAATAATACATTAAGAAGCAAAATAAGACAACGCACTTCATTTTGCTTTGGTCTGCCTTGAGGACTGGCACTTGAATCCTACAGATGAAAGGCTAATACTTTTATCCCTTAAACTACTCAGTCAGCCCCTGAAACTAAAGGACTTAAAGCAGAATAATTGGCTCTTTACAGAAGAAGAACAGAACAATGGGCTCTCTGCCTCTCAAGTTCTGTTTTGCATCTGTCTCCATATTCGTTTCTTTGTGTAAATAAATTAAATAATGTTACCTAAAGAATTAGATCACAAAAATATTCTCTCTTTACACTTTGTTCAAATTTAATTTCCAGATGGCCGTTCTCTTATGTTCTGGCCAAGGAGAAGGAGAAGATCCTGGCCCTTGTGAACCACGACCGAGGGCTGAGGGGGGAACTGTCACTTCATCTTTGTATGTATTAATTGTAAAGACATCGCAAGCTGATGTCCATAAAAAACTACATGAGGACAGGGTAGTATTTGCTTTCAAATATTCCAAATTTGCAGCGCTCACAGAGAGAGGGGAAGCATGAGAAAATAGAGGCATATTTGTATGGTCGATTTTAATTCACGTCCTGAAATCTGTGAGAGACGCTTTCGCCTGGGAGAGAGCACTTGTGCTCTCCATTTTGCTTCAGCAAGGGCAGTCTCAAGCTCCTGAATGTTGGCTGTAACTAGTGTACACTCGCCAAACCTTGATCAAGGCTCAGTGCCAAGAGGATTTCATCTAGCTGCAGCAAGAATTCAATGTTCACTTGAGCTGAAAACATCCCTGTGCTGTGGCCAGCACAAGGTTATGAACACTTATGTCCTACTTAAGCCCTATTTTGAGACTGTAAATGTGACTTAAATGTTCTGCAGGCTGAATAACAATCCTCACTCATGACAAAGGTGAGTTTCAACCCAGGTCTTTAAGCATGTTATATCTATTTTTTTAGACTCCTTTTCTAAGTCGCTGCATGTGCGCGTTCTGCATTTGCTCTATTTACGGGGCTAGCTTTCCTCCCCTTGGAGTTGTTCCCATCACTTCTGTGTCCACAGGCATTGCAGCTCCCTCCTTACTCACCTGATGCACCTAACAAGCACCATTGGCTTTGCCAATGAAGCTTGCAAGTTCCTTTTTTCCACAGCTATTTGCAAATCCATCCTGTAGATCTTGCATGCTTGGATTGTAACTTGGCCATCCGAGCTTGTAAAATCTTCCAGCCAACAAACACGCACACATGTGCAGTAACCTTGATTTAGGATTTTAATCTTGGGGATGTTTATGTAAGCAAAGACACATTGCACATTGGTTGCCAGTGAACTTTAAACATATGTGAAAGTATAAGGGCATGTGTAACTCCAAGTGTGTGAGTAGGCTGCTGAAACTAATCTCATTATGGAGTTCCCACCCCAGCGCCATGATAGCAGCACCGAGTGGATTATATCCATCTTCACAAGTCATAACCGATTCAGGGGCAGACGGGGAGGTAGGCTGATGTTCTTGCAGTCCATCTCTGACTGCAGCAAAGGAGTCAAGGATAGGAAGTCGTCACTGCTCAGATGCAGACAGCCAGGGGGAAAACGTGAATCTCTCTGCTCAGCACTCACGGCCCCGAGTTTGCCCTCATGTTGACTAAACGGGAGGATTGCTTCCTTTAATGCACAGCTGAAAATATGCTGCATTTCTTTCTTAACAGGCACTCGCCTGGGAAATTGGGGTCTGGGGTTCAAACCCCAGCCCTGCCTTAAGAGACAGGGATACAACTCCAGATCCGTAGGAAGGAACTGTAAAAACAGAGGTGCAGAGGTGCAACGTCTGCACAGCACAGCTTTGCACAGGGGCTTCAACAAAGCCTAAGGAGCTCGGTTAGGTAACAGAAGCTACATAACTGCATGGTCCAGCTCGTCTGCACTCCTCACCGCACACCAGCCGGGTCAGCTATGGCTGCACGGCAAAGCCGCATGTGCCCCGACAGCTTTACACAGCGACGTAGGGAGAGCCTCAGCCTCCTCTGCGAGAGCCGTCCCGCTGTGCACAGATCGATTAATTGACTGGGTGGAACAGAGTGACCCCCACCGCTTCAGACTTGCAGGGTGGGAAAACTGCATCCCACTGGGGGTCCCACAAGTATTGCTGTATTTCACGCCGCTCGGGGCGGGAGAGCCCGAAGGACAGCAGAGGTGGCAGAGTCTCCTGCGGGCTTGCGGGCAGGCGCTGCCCGGGGCAGGAGAGGGATCTGAAGCCGCCACATTGCAGACTCCTGGTACGGCTGTCGCTTTTCAGGATCGTGCGTGTTCAGCAGGCATTTGCTCAACTGGGCTGCCTAAGGGGCAGAACATCTGCTTCGGGGATCCCGGCGAGGCGGAGGCATGACCCGAGACCCACCAAGGCTTTGGTAGCTCCCCAACAGATGAAATCGAATGGCCACAGCATTACCAGGGAAAAATTCGGTACGAGGAAGGCTCCAGTGCTCCCAAGTCCAAGCCGAACAAGAGTGTGTGATGCTGAACGGCTGGGGCTGGCCAAGTCCAGCTCCAAGTCATGCCTAAGTCACTCTTGTGAACCCGCTGGTAACACAAGTCATTTTGCAAGCCCAGAGCTGGTGCAGCTCCCTGCCATACACCTCAGACACGTCTGGCAGCAAGCCGACTGAGGGGGTTGCCGGATTTCCTTTGGAAGTGACCACTCAGAATCTCCATGAAGTTTAGACTCTGCCTTATTTTCTTATTTTCTACCCAGAGGCAGTCAGACACGTAAACTGGTTTGACTCTGGCTGAGGTCAATGTGTGAAAATGGTTTACACCATCAGAAGGGCTGTTTCTGCCACCCAAACAAGATAATTAAATGGTGCAGAATTTGAAACTGGTCTTTGCTGCTTTTTTCTGCTTTTCCTCCTGCTCACATCAGCTTAGCACTCAACTAATTATAGGCAATTTTTTTCGTGACTCTTCTTAAGCTTAGAAATGACCAAGGCCCCAAAGACAAGGGAGCACAGTTCTCTTTTGACACCAAGAGGTCTTGGGGTTTTTGTGTGTCTGGTTTTGTTTCTTAGCTGGATGTGAAATGTAGCTGCTTTTTCTGGCAAAAACTTTCCAAACAGGATGCTCGGATAATCCGAAAAGGATGCTTCCCCCCGCTTCCCCTCACGAACGAGGAGAAACAGAAAACAGTCTGCGTACCAGTGAGGAATCTTAATGGTTCCCAAATGTCTTGACACCGAAAGCCCTTCACACCTGGGGAGCGGACATCAAACGTCTCCGCCGGGCCGGTGGGCACCCGCGTCCGAGGGGCTGCACCCGATGCCCTTCCTCCCGGAGAGCTGCAGCGCCCGCAGAGCCAGGATGCACCTCGGTGCAGCTTCATAACATCTGTTACAGATTTAACTAAATAAAACCTGTTTGTACAATAAAATATCGAGCCTACATTCACTTCTTATTCACAGGGAATCCATAAACATTCATAGCAATTTTCTGCCACTCCTTTTGGGATTGCTTTATGTTTAGCGTCTCCCATTTTCTTCAAGCACCCGGGGCTGTTGTGTTCCCTCTCCCTCCCTTTGGGCTCCCAACAAAGCTCAGGTGCTTTTCACAGCCACCCCGGGCACCGTGAGCGGCGGCTCCGTGCTCAGGTGCTGAGGCTGGACCCAGCGCCTGCGAGGCGCTGAGCTGCTGTGCTGTCGGTGAAGAGGCGTGGACCCCTCCAGCAGCCCCGCAAAGGGGGTGCCGGGGGCCACCCGCAGAGACCTCGGCCACGGGAGCCTCCTCCCCAGGCAGAACCGCGTGTTGGATGACCGGAGACGCTGGAGAGCCGTGGTGGGGCTGCCTGGGGAGGATAAACCAGGCACTAGCTACAGAGACCAAGTCTTCACAGAGTGCTGGGTGCCCGGTGTCGGCCCTGGGACCCCCACCATCCTCCCGGGAGCTCGTCACACCTTCAGCCTGTCCAAACCGTGGGTGAGACCATCGCATCAGATACGGTGTCCTTCCTGCTTCTGTGCCACCGGTAAGTGACTGCCGGGTCTCCCTGACGGCACGCTAAAATAGGAGTAAGCACGCACANGATTCTATTCTATGATTCTAAATATAAGCAAAGTAGCAATGAAATAATCAGGTAAAGCAAAGTGACACACCCTTAGGGAAAAATGCGGGACTGTGGCAGCCTCACCGAGTACAGACAGAGTCAGGGTGCACTAACGTCAGCTCCAGGGACCTCCCCAAACCCCCGGGAGGCCGGGCAGGCTGGCGGTGGGACAGCCGTGCCTTCCGTACCCACCACAGGGCGGTGGCGACGGTGGAGATGGCGATGGCTTCCCAGGGCAGCGGTGGTCCAGGCTGGGACCTGGGATGTCGTGAGGCATCCGCAGCCGCAGCAGGGCCAGGACCTTTCTGCTCTGTGACAAATACCATTATCTACCTGCCAGGCTGTGCCCTTCGGCGCAGCCGGGCAGATCCCGCCCGACGTCCAGCCGAGCTCCGCAGACCCCCACCAGGCCGGGGTGCGCAGCTGGCTCCCGCCGGAGAAATGGGAGCTGCCTGGGTGTGAAGGCAGACAGGAGCACAGCGCTTTTCTGAAAGGCATGTATCTTTAAATTCAGCCTGTAACGAATGCAAGGAATTTTTTGATATTAAAAAGAAGTAGAAATTCAGCTCTGAAACCCAGATTTCTAGAGGTCTAAATCTGAATTCCCTCTGCTCAAATGCTTCTGTAATATTACTTGATTTCTCCAAAGCAATCTGACGGCATGTGAAAGTTATTCTTATTTTTACCCTTCTTACCCATATGAAAAAGGAAACACAGTCCATTTGCTGCAAGCCCCTAAGCATCTGCTGATTTGTCAGTTTTATTTAGTTAAAATGCATTCACTTTTGCTGCATAGGGGACCGTTTAGACAAGCTAGCTGGAGAAAATTAGTTCTACTTTACCAACATTAACTACCCTGATTGTACATTAATTAGGATATGCTTTGTGACATATGATATGTCCTCTTATAAATATTTTGGGAGTTAGGCAGTTCTGACAATTTAAAATTAGTATGGAAGGGGTAAAAATGGTGTTTGGTGGGAAAAATATTGCTGCACCTTGAGAATATAGATGCTGTGGACATTTTGTGTATGAGCGGATGTTTAATGTTGTTTCATTGTTTTTAGTTTTGGCTCCTTAATGAAAAATTCAGTCCAGTTATACTTACTGTGGGAAGTAACCCTACAGTCTCTGAGAGCAGCAGAACGTGATGTTATAACCCACCTTTCTTTTCCAAATCTTCCCAAACAGACAGAGCTGCTACTAATTTGCTGGTTCCCTAATCTGGGAGTGTCTCCTGTGCAGGTGTCCTGGTGAAAGGCTTCGGTCAGGGCACGGCTGCTGCTCAGGAGCAAGGACCAGCCGGCCGATGTGACCCAGCATCTCCCAACCGCCCAGAGGTGACCCCAGCGAGGGAGAAGAGAAGGTGCACGCTCAGGGAAACGTGCTCCGTATCACGCTGGGGCACGGCGATAATAAATTTATTTATAGAAGTTGTACCAGGCTCTCCTCTTCCTTAGCTGCACGGCCCTGCCTCACGCTAGCCGCAAGCTGAGCGCCGTCTTTTTGGTGAGCTCAACTATCGCTTGTTCATCAAAACAGCCATAGACTTGGATGTGATTTTCCCTCTCCATATGGTGTCTGCAAAATATAGCTGCACTGAGGGCAGTATGGCCTGGGAGTTTGTAAGGGTTAGTACTGTTCAGCTCCCAGCTGGACCCCCTGGCTGGGGATGGGGACATGGGCTTGGCTCCTGGAGGCTTGGCTAAGCAGGGCTTAGATAGTCTTCCTCTTAAAAATGTGGCAAGAGGAGCGTGGGCTGCCCGTGGCAGCATGTTGCTTGGGGTCCCTCCAGCCTCTTCACGTTGGCAGAAGTACCTACGTCAGCATCTTGTACCGCTGGAAGGAGCTGTTGGTGAGGGGCACCCCCCCAAGAGACCCTTCTAATGAAACGTGGGCAAGCACGGCACGTGGGAAAGGGAGCTGGTCTGTGCAGCTACAGTGCCGTGCAAAGAACTTTTACAGTGATTAAAGGTGTATCAATATTTTTTATAATCCTCCTTCTTATTGTCTGAAATGAAACAAGGGCATCTGTCTGTTCATACGTTGAAACACAGAGGTGTAACCACGTTGGCTTCTGCCAAAATATCCTTATGTGAGAAATTAGATGGTATTAACTGTTTGGAGCCTCACATAACATTTCATCCACGGTTTTTCTAATATTAAGGAATTAAAAGGCGATTTTCCCATGGCAAATATTTACCCTGACCATCCTTTTCAAAGCTTCTTTTTGCAATGAGGGAGAACACTGTGCAACTGGCTTAGGAAATGTCAGCATCCATCGGTAATTTAGGGGACCTGGCAGCCCTGGTCTCAAGATCAGCCCCCACATCCTTCTGCCACCATTTCAGCCCTTTTCTTCAACATTGCCTGGCTGTGAACAAAGGGCTTCAAGGGTCTGGTGAGCCATGAGTTATTTGCAAGCAATATAAAAGTAGTGATAAACCTTTAAAAACAGCTGTAGAGCATTTACCACATAAACCGAAGAGATATAAAACATGTAGGGATTTCTTTTTTCTTTACATGCATGCTTTTTAATGCAGAAAAAGCCTGCCTAGGTAGCTGGCCTTTAAGCTTTCAGTTAATTGAACAAAGATTTTAAAATTGTTCAATTGGTTTCATTAGGAAGTGTGTAATAGAATAATAAAGTAAAACAAATGATATAAAGCAGACCCACTAATTAGCTCTACATGATTGATACAGCTTTGGACTAGGCATTTGATCTCAAAGAAAATGCAGTTCCTTGTTAAGAGGATTTTTAATTGATGTGCAGAGAGGTATTAGATGATGTTGGAAAATAATTACTCAAAAGCTATTCATGCATTTGGCTGAACATAACAAATGAAGTT
This sequence comes from Pelecanoides urinatrix, assembly GCA_013400755.1. Classification (NCBI taxonomy): domain Eukaryota; kingdom Metazoa; phylum Chordata; class Aves; order Procellariiformes; family Procellariidae; genus Pelecanoides; species Pelecanoides urinatrix. The sequence goes on along the minus strand of VZTQ01006075.1, from coordinate 10,968 downwards.
TGGGCTCTGGATCTGGCGGAGTGGACACATGCTAATTAATAATGAGAGGAACAAGAATCTTCCAGTAGTTTTTAACCCAGTGTTTACTAGGAGATTGCTTCGCAATTATGCACCATAATGAGGTTGTCATCTAAACAAAATCAACATTACTCAGATGTCATTTGAGATTGCTAAATGTTGCAGCCCCATATATATGTTCAATTCTTTTTACAGATGGTAGTATGTTATTAATCAGCAAGAGCTGTTGCTAGCTACCCAGCTGCCGTGGGCGTTCTGGTGCGAGGGGACATCGGCACTCCTCTCCTCATTCCAGGCTGCAAAACATCATGTCGCCGGAGCGGCGGAAATTCTAAAATTTATTCCAAAAATCCTAAGCCTAGGTGTCTGTTCCCCAGGGAAGCAAGAAGGATTTACATATCCCTCTCTGCAAAAAGCTGACAAGTGGAAGTCTGAGCCGCCCTTCACGGGGAAAGCACCGGCCGGGCGCTGCTTGTCGAGGCACCTCTGCTCGGCTCCGCGGCGTGCCCTCCTCCACGGGCAGGAGGAGAGGGCAGGGGAGGAGCGGGGAGGAGGGCCAGCCAGCGCTGAGTTCACCCTAGCTGGCGGTACGCAGGCCCTGCGGGTTCGATTTGAAGTCTCTTGGCAGGGGTAGTGGGAGCCAAACGCTGCGCGCCATGCGGTACCCATCCCCTGAGCGGGCTGCAGTCTCCAGGGCTACCGATCTGGCACTGCCACCAGCGCTGAAACCATAGCAGTGGGAAAAGAAAATAATATGCCTCCTAAGAGCCAGTTGCTTAGGATTCAAGCAGTCTATTTTTTTCCCTCTGCCACTCTTTGCTCTAATATCTCGCTGCCTTTGCAGACTAAGGATACAGCCATGCGTCCTGAAGATGAATTTCTCCTCCCGCAGAGTGGCAAGGGCTAGCGGTGGACTGTTCCCGCGTTGAGCCGTTCTTGCCATGTGTTGGTGGGAAGGCTGGTGTTCTTTCATCTCATGCTGATGTTGACGAGTTCCGATTCAGATTCCTGCAGGTGATTAGGCCGTTTTGACTGTCCCCCAGTTCTCCTAATGCAAGGGCTGTGGGACTCGACGGCTCAGGGGTGACATGAGGTTCAGGGCTTGGCGTTTAACTGTTGTCCTGCCATGTGAGTTTCTTTCATCTTCTGGCTATTTAAACAAAGGGATTTGGTGGAAATTATGATGTCTTCCTTCACCTTTCTGCTGTGCCTAGCACAATGAGGTGTTGATCTTGACTGGGGCTTTTGCAGGACACCAGACTGGCTATGGCATCCTTTTATTCTATGGAATATTTGGCGGTAAAGATAGTATAACCAAGTGGGCAGGATCTGCTTGTCTTTTCATGTCTTTCATTCATCGGTTATATAAACTCTTCGCCTTCTTCTCCCTTTGGAGAGACAACGGTGTTGGTGTCCGCACTTGTGAAGCACCCCAAGGTCTCTGGAAGAAGAGCACGAGGTGAGACGTTCTTGTCCGGAGGTGGCGTGCCCGCTCAGCTGGCTGGGCTGGGCTGGGCTGCTGTTGAAATGCTGGAAACAGTTTTAAAAAATTCACAACGTTGCTGAGAGTTCAGTGTACCTCTGGATGTTGTGATGCCTATTCTTTATCTCTTCCTTGGAAAAAAAAGCTAGATTTTAGGAGTTGGGTTTTTTAAATTTATTTATAGAAAACCCTCTAAAATACATTACATATTTTCAGATCCAGCGATTTTTGTTGAAGTCAGTAACCTCTTTCCAAATAGCTTTTTCTGTTGATTTTTTTTCCCAGTAGCTTTATCAAGTACATTTTCAAGTTGTATTTTTATCTTACAGTACTTCCCAAAAGAAGCAATTACTAATTTTTTAAAATCATTTTTATGCCTTTGTTCTTTGGAGACCAATTCGTTTCAGATACAGGCTTTCTACTTACACAAAAGGTAGCACAGTAAACGGCACAATGGGCTAGTGATATTTATTATCAGGTAGACCTCGGCCCTGTACAGTTAGGAAATGAGGAGAAGGGGATTTGTGTCCGTTGTTCAGTGGGTATCACCGAGGAGACTCCCTGGATTCATCAGCCTGTGGCAATTCTCTTCATTGATGAAAATGACTCCAGAATGATGTAATAGGTCTCCACTATTTCTCATTTCCACATACATTTCAGGGACATCATCTTGCCAACAACAACGTATTAATTCTCAAGCGTTCTTGATCCCTTCAGAGGACTCCCCCAAGATGCTGGGGTGATGCCTACCCATAATAAGGAACAATGAATAGACATTTGAAGGTTCAGTTGTGTAGATACTGTCTTCAGTTTTTAAAATCCACCTGGTTTGGGCCTCCTTTGTCTAAATAATGCTGTCCTGTGTCTCGAAAACATGCTCCATCCTCCCAGAGATGAAATGGGACACTTGGAGAAACTGAAAAATAAATCAGCAGTATCTGATTTGAACTTCCATCAGTAGGAGTATGTGGAAATATTTTCTTCCTCAGTTCTTCATTAGGAATGTCAACAACATTAAAAAAAGAAAAAAGATGACTGTTTTGGCTGAGACTTACTCCTTCATTTTTCATTGCTCTTTATGTGACTTGGCAGTAGCCTATTGCCATAGCCAAAGAGAAAAACTCCTCAAAGGTCTCCTAACATAGTGCCAGCACTACGTTAAGTGCACTGGACCCGACTGGTGAGGATGAGAAGCACCATGAGAAGATCAGCTCGCGTGGGGCTCATGAACAGCAGAGGCTGTGCCGAACGCGTGTCTCATTTATAGTGATGCCAAATCAGGTGCAGCTTTGCTGAATGCCTTGGAGTAGCTGTGGATTTACAAAGACTGAGTCCTGGTTTTCAGTGCAAAGTGCAGGCACTAAACAATAGCCCATTTCTGCAAGGGTTGGTGTTTCTTTTTTTGTTAGTGCAGTGTCACTTGGTGGTCACAAGGACAATCCCCCGAGAATGACTTCTCTTCTGCGGTTGCATCAGCAGCGGTTGCAGCAGCAGTAGCAGCAATATGTACTTTTATCCTTGGAAACTCTTGGAGCTGAATCCTCTGGGTCCTGCTGGTCCTTATAAAACAAAACAAGTCTTAAAACTTTGCTTTAAAATTGCTCTTTACCTTTATAGACAAAAGTAAATTCATCTTTTAATAGCTTAGCTTTCCATTTAGAAGTATTGAATGAGGAATGAACACAACCAGACTTATTTCCAAAAATCACTTCAGGTTTGGATGCTCCATTTCTGTTGTATGTTGTGCTGTGTGAAACACCTCGAGCAGGCTGGACTCCCAGTCTTGGTCAATGGTCTTTAAAAATCTTTTATTCTGGCACCTGAGTTTGGCCACAGAGTTGCCGGGTCACCCGGGCCTGTTTTGGAAAAGGTGCATGTTGGGCATCGTTTAGACATACACTCAAAGAGGACCTTTCCTGGGGCCAAGTTTTATTTTCGGAGTACATTCAATTAGCGATTGTCAGGCAGCACGCTAAACGGAATTTCATCCTTGCTATTTTTTAAGTGCTTTCCAGTTTCTCCCTTTGCCCCCACACCAACACGTGTGTATGCATTTATGTGTCTGTGCCCGAACGAACCAGCCTGTCAGAAAAACCAGAAAGCCCCTAACCCGATGGCGCAAGGGTCTGGCTGGCTGCGCTGGGAAACATAAGCTGCGTTATAACCAGGAGCCTGTCGTTCACAGGACTGATTATTTAAGACAACTGTTGTTCCTGCGTGCAACCCTGTATGCGCTGTGCGAATTACCTTACTGATTTACTAGCTGGCCAAATGTCACTCTTCGGTAAGGCGCCGCATTCCCTGTAGCTCCCGACAAGCCGCTCCGCAGCGTCCCTCTTCGGGAGAGAACTTCTCGGTTGATTTGGAGAGCGATGCCAAAAGTCTCACTTTTCTACTTCAAATAAATTACTCTGACACTTCACAGCCATGGCTTTATATTTTTACTTAAATGTGTGTTTTGTGGGTGAGAGTGCGGCGTGGTTTGAACAGTTGTCAGAAGTTTTATTTTTGGAAAAAGACAGATAGTATTTTGTGAGATAATTAAGAGTTTGTGAAGTTTCCTCGAGAAATGAAAAAGGCCCAAACCATCATCTTCTGCTCATATATGCATTTTACACTCAATTCCTCATTTGCCACCTCCTCCTCCACTAGTTTATAAATCTGTTAATTAATGGTGTTTATTCTCCTCTCAGCCTTGCCTGAGAAATGGTTTTATGATTATATTATTAGGAAGTGATGATAACATATGTGGGAAAAGGTATTTTTTTGTATGTGGGCTTACAGATCACTATGGAAACAAGCAAATATTTGCAGACCTCAACTACTGATTAATACCTACTGGTTATTTTGGCTTTATAAAGTTACTGTCTGGAGGTGAAGAATTTCTTGCGAGCAGTTCTCTATGACAATTTATTTACATGTGTAATAGTCTCATCAGAAATGACTCCGGTAATTTAAGGCTCCATCACATTGTAGCAGTTTCTGAAACAGCAATTTTGTCAGCGTGTGATTGAAACACAAGCACTAAGCATTATTTTTAAACCCTTTGGTTCACATTTCAGCGAAAAGAGTTTTATTGCAAAAATATTTCTCCCTGAAGGGAGGGATGCAGATACATGCACTGACTAATAGTGTGCTATTAAGGTAGTATTGACTGCCAGGAGAACTGCTTGAACAGAGAAACTCAAGCAGAGCACTGCAGAGGACTTTGCCAGCAACGCGAGCCGTGGTCCATGCCCCCGTCTCTACAACACGTAGCACATCGGCCGCCCTGAGCCAGACCTGGGTTCGGACACAGCGATAATTAACGTCGAGGATACACCTACATCAACAGAACACTGACATCGAGTGACGACGGGGGATGATAGGAGAGAGGGACAGGTTTGTCTCAATGTGTGAAACTCTTGACACGAGTCCCACAGAACTTCCTAGAAGAAGAAACGTTCTTCTGCATGAGCTGTTGGACTTCTCTATTGGAAGAAAATCTTTACGAGCTGGGTTTGCAGGTTATAAACCCACCACAGAATTCTCTCAGATAGCTAGAAAGTATAAAAAATAAAACTTTGGTTAGTAAATTCTTTACTCTCCACACATTTTTGTCTTCCTAAAGAATCTTAAATTCTCACCTCTGCAGTCTTCCAAAAGAAAAAGAAAAGAAATAGATTTGGTTTCAGATTAGAATGGTTTTGATTCCCAGGGTGCTTTTGAAAATGGGATTTGAGCTCTTTAATCATATTGGTATTAAAAATACTGTGGTAGATGGACAAAATGTAATACTAAATGTCCCTCTTACTGAACTATTAACATGGCCAATACAGAATTTCTAATCTACTTTATATTCTTGCGTAGTGTGTGGAGTCATAGCTCCACACTGACTCATGTCTTCCTGAAATCTTTTTCTTTGGTTCTCTATAAATTCATGGCTGTTCAAAAGAGCCAAGCGGGCAGCACCAGAAACTCAGCCCCGCTGCATTTATGTGCAGAAGGGATGTAGCACAGCAGAGACCAACATCACACGCAACGCAGCCACCTCAGCCGCAATCCAGCCCGACTCCTTGGAGATGTCCATTAGCTCAAGGGTACCAACCTCTCTCCCCTTGATCCCCATACCGAAATATCCACGTGTGCTGAACCCCCGGACACACACCACACTCCTCCCAGACCCAAAGACATGAGGCTCTCCTGGCATGGATGAAGGATGTCAGCAGCTGGGTGAGAGAGCAGAAGCTCCGTGCGTGGTCTGATAGCAACAGGTTGGCATGCAATGCCAATGCCCACCGATGCCCACCGATGCCCACCGATGTCCTCTGTGGGTTCTTGCTGGCTTACTTCCCCCACAGCTGGAAATCGGGATTAATCAGCAGCCTCTGTGCACGAACAGCCTCATTATAACTTTGATACGAAAGCTGCCTTCAGGTTTCTTGCAGCCTGGCCGTGGCTCAAGAGCCAGAGGTTGGCCACCCATGAACTATTTCTTCAAGACAGTTGAGACGGGCTGTGGCGGGGGGCAGCGAGGCAGAAGGAAACACAAAAGGTAGTAAGTGAAGCCATGGTGATCTGCAGGGCCTTGGGGCATCTCTCTGAACATCTGCAGTCACCTCGGGCAAAATCCTGTCCCTACTGAAGTAAATGGAAAATGTGCCGCTGACCTCGAAACGGCCAGAATCTCGCCGGGGTGCTGCCGGGCTGTGTGGCACGGTGTCGCGGGGTGTGCACGCTGCTGCAAGACGGGGCTTTGTCCCACCTTGCTGGGGCCTCTCCACCCGGGGCAGCTCGCAGAGGTTAGCAGGGCTTGGGGTGTCAGCACCAACTAAAAGGGGGCAGAAACACCGGAGAGAAGAAGGGCCAGAGGTCCGCGGTTTTCCCTGCTCTGCTGTTTGACGGTGAAATTTTTCTCCAGGGAAAACTTTATTTCTAATCCAGTTGGGTTTCACAAGTGAATGCTTTAATGGTTGTGCCCAAGGTCCTTAGTCAGTCTTAATCTACGTTACAAAATCAGCCAACGTGGCAGTTGACCAGGGGTCTGTCTGAGGGAGCCTCCAGCTGACATGGCAGAGGCAGCGCATCGGCGCTGAGCTGGGACGGGCCACGTGTGCTGGTAGCCCCAGAACGCTGCCAGCTGCTACTGGGGTAGCCATCCAGCAACTCGGGTATCGTTCAGCAAGGTCGATGTATGGAGCACGTACATGCCAGGGCATGGCTTTGATGCCTTTTACGTCCTGGCTCCTCTCTCTTTGCAGAGTTTGTGAGCAGTCACTGAGGTGGTGGCCTGAGAGCAAGTCCTTGAGAAAGCCTAGGGCTTACCTCACTTGATGAGTATTTGCATTTTGCTGTGAATATAGCGATGCTTTGCCTCTTCATCTCTTTCTGTGGGTCTTGAACTGTTTCGTAAGTAATACATCTGGTCTTCAATAGCCCCGTGAAGCAGTAGATACCCTCCCCTCTGCACAGAGGAGGAAACCACAACAAGGGAAGGATAAAGCCTAAAGCGTGTTGTTGGTACATTGGGTGTCGGATATTTCTGCAGCTGAACTGCAGGTTCAGAAACCAAAGTACGTGGTTAAACGTATAAATCTAACTCATGTTTGTAACTATAGCATGAGTAACTTTAATCATACAGATATTTATTACGCAAATAACACTGTAACAATATATCTGATGATTTATCCCTTCATGCTGACAAATTACCCCTAAGTGACTTGCCTGAAGACACTCATGAAGTCCAGGGAAGAGCACAGCCTGGGTCTCCTGAGTCCCAGTCCCACGGATTGACTGCAAGAAATCTTCTTCCAGTCAACAGCGTCATCAATCACCATTTAAGTCAGCTTGATGGTTGGCTTTCTAAGGCCATCCCTGACGATTTATTCCGACCCTTCTCTCCTCAAAAGCTGGCAGCCTGTGGCTCGTCAGACGTGTGCAGAGATGTGCTCTTTGCCCATCGGCACTCGCCCCAGCGCTCACGCTATGCGCAGCCTGACGCTTGCACTGCTGCTGGCACGCAGGCGGATGGCGAGAGCCCTCCTGGAGTGACCTGCGCTCCGACGTGTCCGTACCCGGTTCTCCCTGGATGACAGCAGGGAGCAGGGCTCCTGCCACGAAGCAGGTGACGGGGCAGGACCGGTGGAGGGAGAAGAGAGGATGAGCAGCGTGTGGCGGGCACTGGCCGGGCGAGCCCGGGGCAGCAGCTCCGCAGATCTCCGGAGGGACACGACTGAGCAGAGGGTGACACCAACTCCCATAATTCATCCTTATTCTCCAATTTTCTGTCTCCTTTCCTGTCCTTTCTACTCAGGATTGCTTTTCATGTGGTAATTTTATTTATTTTCACACTTGTGTTTTCTTTTATTTATTAGTCCTCCGTTAAAAATCACCCGTGTTAATTTTTCCCACACTAATGCTTTTAAAATACGACGTCTCTGTGCATGCCCTTGCAAAAAAGTGACGCAAAGCTGAAGTCAAAGCATCGATGGTAGGATTTTCTCAGCATTGGTCTCATTCTGCTCATTCTGAAATCAGTGAGACTGGGTTAGGCTAATGCTGAACAATTCTTGGGAAAAGAGTGCCTCTGACTGTTGCAGTAACACCAGACGGTGTGCTTTGCGTGTTATTAACAGTCCCAGCTCCTGAAGACAACTGATGATAAAAGCATAAGGGATTTTAATAAGAGCGGGGTAGAGCTTCAATATGACCTCAGGAGACCTTGGAGAAAGAAGGAAAATTCAAAGAACACAACACAGTCCTGCCTGGAATCCTGCAAGTGTGTGGATAAGATACTCCCATTTCTGACAACCCCCAAATCCCAGCCAGAACACTTGGCTGTACTGGGTGTGCAAGTTCCCACCTGCTCTTTGGGGTGCGGGATCAACTGGCCAGGGATTTTTTCCCAGTAGAAACTGGTCCTCTTGCCTTTTACCTCCTCCAGCAGACCTACAGTGTCCCAAAGAAGAGACAAATTCTTTACGTAGGAGGTGCCGAACTTGTGGCTTTCTTGTTTTCAGACTTCTCTTGGAAAATACTGCACGGTCACAGGAAGGAGCCTGGAGGTTTGTCCCGGGGACGTTCAGTAGCTGGGGCAGCCGGCATCCTGGAAAACCCACCTATTCCCGAAAGCCGCCCCAGCTCTCAGCGAGCGCAGAAGAAGCCCTGGTGAGGAAGGAAGCCTTTCCCCGGATTAATCCACCGTTAAGTCTTCACGATTATTATTTTGAGTGCCGAGCGCAGCCCTGAAGGAGGATCAGTTATACCTTCTGCTTCCCCGCTTGCCTCTGTGTACATGCATCACAATATTGATAATAGCATCAGCTTGGTATTTTACTTAGCAATGGTCTGGTTCCCTTAATGAAGCAGTCTCCAGCTTCTTCATTTCCTCTTCTGAGTAACCAGATTATTGACTTGTAATTTGTCACAATGATATAGCTTGGTTACTAAATGGGAAATGTTTAAATCAAGCAGCAATTAATGCATTGTAAAGCACTTCAGGTAATTGTGTAATAAGCAGCACATTACCTAGAGTAGTAACACATTTTACAGCTAAACCAGCAGGAAAAATAATGGTTTTTGCCAGGTTATTTTAGGGTGTGAAGCATGCTGTTGTGGAAAGGCAGTGTGAATCCACATTATGCAGAAATCAATGGATACCCATCTTTTCAGGCTACAGCAGGAGCTGTGTGACAAGGGCACAGCATTTTTCCTAATCAAGCAGGTTATGTGAAAGCTAAGAGTCAAGCTGAGCTTGCTATATCCAGCTGTACTTTGTTTGCTACTTAATGGAGCAGGTCATAGTTATAACACCCCAAAGAAATCAGCTCGTCTCAGCCTGAGGAGCACAGAGAAAGTGTTGGAACTCCAGCAGCTCTGCATTAAATCACTCCTATAGGTCATCTGCAGAGAGGGGACTCGGGGAAATAATAAACCAGCGTCGTTCTGCTGCTGGTGCTTAAGGCTCGTCCCCAGGGGAGGCAGTCCCGGGGTTTAGGCTGGGGAAAGCAATATGGCTAAAGAAACTGTTATTTATGTGTTGTACAGCCCTTGGCAAGCCATCAGACACCGGGCCCGCGGCTCCCCCTCCGCCGGGCAGACGGGAGGGGAGGCTGTAAAGCGGGCTGGCGTGGATGGAGGGCGATGGACGGCTTCTGCCGCGGGAGGACCCGGGCCCTCGGCACCGGGGGGCTCCGCAGGCTGCGCACGCCGGCGATGGGGACGGGTTTGCCATCGCAGGGCAATGCCCGGCTGTACTAATCCTGGTCTTGCAGGAGCTGGTCGCGACAGGCAGTAAAGCGTCTGCAACCAGGTCCCCAAAGCTTCTCCCCGTGTGGGTTGCTCTACACAGCACCCGTGTTCTTGCTGGCTCCCAAGTGTTCCTGAAGATGGAAGGTGGACCCAATTTCAAGGACAGCAGAGATGGTGGGGGGAGAGATAATCCTTAACTCCTTCCTGGCAGTAAATGGCACTGTGGGTAGGTAAAGCACAAGCTGATCCTTTGGTTTTCAAGGAAAATCTCCCCTTCTTAAAAAAACTGCATTTCAAAGAAATACTCCTGCGAAGTATCATATTTGGCCTTCCTGAAGAATCATTCCAGTTCTGGGACTGTAAGAGGAAAGAATAACACGTACATCACGTTCGCTCCTTTCATGGTGCTCCCGGGCAGCTGCTGACCAAAGAAAGTGCTAACCATCAGGTTTTCACCTTTAACTTTGAAACATGCTGATCACATTTTTCTCCTTCTGCCTTTTTCTCTCAGCTGCTTGTGTATATAGTTTATTCAATTCATGGTGGTGTACAATAAAAATCAATAAAAAGCATTTATTATAAAGTACCAGAGATTAAAATAACTGCCTTGGCTATGCTATTAAAACACGGGTAGCTCAAAGAAGGATGCACACTTTACACAAAATGTGATTTATGCTCTGCAGAGGGGAAAAAATCCAGTAAGCAGAAGAGGAAGTTTTATTGTCTTGCCAATGAATCACTGTCCTGCTTTAAAAAAAGTTCACAGATATGAAAATGTTATTTAATAAAACTAATTTAGCATTTTATTATAAATATAAGTACTGTAAATAATGAACATTTTTCCCTGCTAGCAATAGCACCTTCAAAACTTTAATCGGGTCAGCAAAGCAGCTGCCTCAGTTTCCAAGATTTACATAAAATTGATTTCATTTTGCTCATCAGTTTTACATATTCGCGGCATTTCCAAGGGCATCAAAAGCTTTTGTTCGCAAGCTGGAGTGACAGCGGGGCTACGGGCGCAGCGCAGGGGGACCCATGCTGCAAATACCCTCTGGCACCAGGAGCAATTAACCCATGTCTTATTTCCCCGGGCAGGACCCAGCTGCAGGAGCCCTCCTGCCCACAAACCCTCCGCGCCAGCTCCTCTCCTCCTTCCTGTGAGCGCCCTCGGGCGCACCCTCGGCCCGAGCCGAGGATCCGCCAGCACAGCACTGCACCAGCTGTCCTGGTTTCGGCTG
>VZTQ01006072.1:115737-258994 GCA_013400755.1 Pelecanoides urinatrix | reverse complement strand
ATAATAATAATAACAATAACAACCACCACCACTACAATGATAGAATATACAAAATGAATGATGCACAATGCAGTTGCTCACCACCCACCGAGCAATGCCTAAACAGCAATCGCTACTTCTTGGAGCACACTTCCCATTCATATACTGAGCATGACGTCACATGATATGGAATACCCTGTTGGCCAGCTAGGCCAGCTGTCCCGGTTATGCTCCCTCCCAGCCTCTTGTGCACTTGGCAGAGCATGGGAAGCTGAAAAGTCCTTGACTAGCAGGGTACTTAGCAACAAATGAAAACATCAGTGTGTTATCAACATTATTCTCATACTAAATCCAAAACACAGCACTAGAAAGAAATTTAACTCTATCCCAGCTGAAACCGGGACAGAAGGCTGGGAAAACACAAGGTGTAAAAATAAAATATAAGAAGAAAGGAAAAGAAAACAAAATTACGTGTAACAGAGACAGAGTTGCTTTCTCTATCTCTGGACACTTGCAGAATAAGCACCGGAACTGCAGTCCCTACACTGCTAGCACAGCCCTAGCCATGGCTGCTGGCATGGTGGGTTTTGCTTATCAGGTTTCCTGAGGAGCAGGGAAAGCCTGATTGAAGGACAGAGTGGCTTGGTGGGCTATTACAGGAATGCGCTAATGAATTCTGCTGATTACATGAGGTTCAGAGGCATTGGCTGTGGAGAGGAGAATGAGTCTCAGCTTTGTATTACTCTGAGTAATAGAAACGACATGAAATGGAGTAAAGCTACAGGGAATAACAGCCTGGACTTCCAGTGTTGCAGCTGGAAAGGGTGATGCTGGACCTAGCAGGCCAGGTGTTTCCTGCAAAGGCAGGAAAATCATGACCGTGGCATTGGAAAACCCTCCTAGGGAGGCCTGGGCAGAGGAGGCTTTCTGGGATGGCCACAGGCGTGGAGACGCCATCGGATGAGAGGAAGACACCAGCCATGTGTTTAGCCTAAGAAAATAAAGTCTAGAGGAAAGACACTGGGCTGTTCTAGCTCTGCTGGGGGTGGGAGACCACAGCACGAAAGAGTGATGTACGCTAGTCGTCAGCACTGGTTCCTAAAGGAGAGAGATTCAGAAACAGCCTCTCAATAGGAATAACAAGAAGAGGAAACCTACTTGTAAGAGGAGCCCGAGCCTTTATTTGGGATTGAGGTTTGCCTTGGAGCCATGCGACTTGATCTACCCAAATTCAAAGTCTCCCCTCTAACAACAGTCAGTTCAGAAAAGTCTTGTGTAAATAACCCACCATTTTATGTCCCAGAGTCTGTAACCCTACTGTTCTTCACACACCCAGCACTCAGTTGCCAAAAATAATAAATAAGATGGCTACAGGTAGGAGGAAGGTGGCATGAAGTTTTACCGGGAGAGGAGGATTTGAGATTCCAACATTAGTTATACAATTCTATACATACATCTGGTTAATCCCAGATGGATTTGCTTGTTTTAGTCATTTGAGACTCATCCATTAGTAAAAAGAAAATTAACTTTGAATTTATGACTATTTCATCATCTCTGGTTTCTTCTCCCTGATCAAAAACTAAAGCTATAAATCAGACTTCATCTTTGTAATCTACATCTAGTTAAAGAAATGTTATCCTAGATCTTAATCAAGGTAAACTTCCTTTGAACACAGGGTATTAAATTTGGGAAAGGTCTAGATCACCACACACACTATTCATCCCACCTAAGTAGCCAGGTCTGCTGTCAGGAGGCATAGAGAGGAGCTGAGATTTGCTCTGGTCCAGCTCCTGCTGTCAGAAACAAGGGCACAGCAAGCACAGACACCAAGATTTTGTCTCAGTTTTGTCTCAGCTCTCATGGCTTTGTAGAGAGCAGAGAGATAAGATGCAAATCATTCAGGTCAGTATTTAAACTTTGACTCACTGTCCAACTGGTGGTCTGTCAAGACACGGCTATCTGAGGACAACACCAACTGATCAGAAGGCAACTGTGTTTGGCGTTAGCTGTAGCTAATTACCTGTAGCTAGTGCAGGCTCTTCAGAGGTAGTCTCTAGTGACAGTCCCGTTGTACCTCAGCCATCTGTGCATGGCAGTGCAGCATCTCCAGCACCTGAAGTTATGAACATACCTAATGTTCTCTGCCAGAAAAAAAAAAACAAACACTCCCAGCAAGTGCAGCTGGGAATCAAGCTCCCTTCCTGGGCTTTACTGAGGGGCAGCAGATGCTACCCTTCAAGCTCTCATCCCCTCTTTGTTTCGCCCAGCCCTCAGCATTATCTTTGTCTCCTCCTTGCTGACTATCAGACAGATATGTGAGGACGCACTGTCCAGCTCTGCTGTAGATTCGTTGTAGGACATACTTACCCCAACTCCATTTCATCCTCCACTAAGTAAAGGTAGCATTGCTTCTCCACAGCCACAATGCTTTATGTTACATAAATGGTGCCTTTCCAGTAATTTTGGAGACGCTGATGGTTGACTGAACTCTCAGCAGCACAGCCTGGGAAGTTATGTCAAAAAAAGACCTACTTTGTACTCTCCTTGGTTTTAGTACCCTCCGTAACCCACATCTGGGCATGTCCGAGGGCAGGTACAGGACTGTGAGGGCCTTTGATTCGGTTACCTTTCTGGCTGGTGTTCAAAGGACTTACAGAGACTGTATTTTTCCACTGGGAAACTGCGAGGTCCCCTTTAAATGGGTAGCTTCAGCTTTCCAGAGACCTCATGAAAACATGGAAAGTACAAGCTGAGACAGTCATTGGGGTGGCTGGTCTCTATGGGAAGCAGTCTCCTGTTGCCCCACACAATGTGGCAGACCCCTCCCGCTAGAAGTATCTCCAGGCATCTTGCAGCCCCACAAATCAGGGTCCAAAAAGGGTGGCAGGAGGGCAGCTGAACAAGGGGGAGTCTGGTCATGCTTGCTGGTCCGTCCCAGAGTGAACACTTTGCATTTCTCCTTCACTCAGAGGAGGTCGCTGGTCTTCACCAGCCCCAGAGCAAGCTTTGTATGCAATTATTCCTTCAGCCTTCATGCGTGGTAGATAACACAGACCCTGCTGGGAGTCTCCAGCCCTGCTCCTGCCCTGCTGGCACTGCCTTCCTGGGGCACGGCAGACCTGCTGCACAGGCTGCTTTGTTCCCCGTCAGAAACTGGATGCTAGCCCGCTTCATCATTGCTCCAGCACAGGTAGAAAACCTCCCCTCCAGCCCAAACACATCCCTCCAAGTGGGACTGGGAAAGGGCCTTTAGTTCTTCACAGCCAAAAACGTGGTGGGTTTGAGCACACCTCCCTGAGCGACCTGCCCCGAGACTGTGCTGTTGAGCGGCATCCATTACCCAACTCTGCCGGCTGCACGGAGAGCGTTAAATGACTCACTAGGCTTTTCTGCCAATTTGTTGGGTCGGGTTTTTTTGAATTATTATTATTTAGCCTCCAAAAGCATTTTTCATATCCTCTTATCTGTTTTTAATGGAATGCATTTGGTTTTCTTTTTTTTTTTTACCCAAGAGTAAGGCATGATTTTCTGTTTTTAAACCTGGGCTGGTCATTATCTCTGTCAAAGTTTTTGGTATGTCTGGGATTTCTTTTCTGTGTGTGTTAGGGAGAGCAGGACTTGAAGCAAGAATAGACGTCTTACATTTATTCACTGTGCCTGCCATAAAAACCGTTGCTGTTTGAAATGAAGCCTTGTTATCTCCAAGATGCTTCTTACTTCTGCGGTGGCAGCTGCCAGAGAAAATGCATTACCCTTCCAGCTTGTGCAGGGGGGCTGTGGCTGCGTGTGTGGCAAGGGAGAAGCGGACCTTTTCTGGAACGACCCTTTACCCAAGTGCAGATGCCTTTTCAGCACAAAATTCTTGCTCCTGGGATGAGAGACATCATGAAAAGAGAAGATGGAGTTTGCTCCTCAGGAAAACATGAGAAGAGCAATTGAGATGAATGGGGTGTGTGTGATGCATTTGTAGGCAGTCTCTACTGTCACTCGGCTCTGGCAAAGGCTAACGTGCTTTTCTGGTGGAGCAGAGGGCCTCCGAGAGGAGCAGCACAGCCCTCACTGCCCACCTACACAACAGCACATCGAGGTCTCATTCCCAGCCTTTCCCGAAGCCTTCGCCAGCCCTGGAGATGGAGGCGTGTGTGGATGAGACAGGTGCCTCTCAGAGCAGCTCTCCAAATTACGTCACTGGAGAAAAACAAGGAATACAGGCAGGGCGCAGGGAAGAGGGAGGGAGGCAAACTGGAAAGGTGAACCCAGGAGCAGGCAGGGGAGAAGAGATCAGCAGGATCTCAGAAGCAGAGGCAAAAGGAGAGCTCGATGCTGTCGCCAACCTGGGAGGTTCAGGCAAAGAGCATGGGTGTCCCGAGGACTGTGTGTGGCTGTGCTGGGATGTGTGGGTGTATTTGCTACCTGACAGATTGCACAGCATCTTCATCATCCCTATCTATTATATTGATTGTGATTAATGCTATTACATGGCGTATCTGATTAAGTAACAATGGTTTCCCACTTGCGACTGCTCCTAGCCCAGCAACTGCATCAGCTCTCGCCCAGCAGATGCTGGCACTGGTATTGCTGGTCCTGACAGCGCGGCTCCCTGCTGCTCACCGTGGGAGCATGATGTCCACGGCACTAACAAAAGGGCTGGAGGAGACGTGCAAAAGCACCACATTGGTGGCAAACCAAGCTTTGTCACAGGAAGAGCTGGGTGGCCCATTGTGCCAACAGAAATGATAGTAAAGGGGAAGATGTTCATCTGTTCAGATGGAGCAGGAGGCTTGGAGAAGACAGAGTTGCCTCTATGCAGGGCCTTCATCCTCCTCACAGCCCCAGTACCTTCATCCTCCCCACAGCCCCAGTTCCCAACCACCAGGCTGTAGGCTTTGATCTCCCTCCAAATGGAAGACTCAGCACTATTTGGACAGGAGGGCTTGAGGCTCTTCATTGCCTCACATCTCCTCCTTCTTTGGCATCAGTTGTTTTTTCTCCCCTATAAAGTTCTCCAGCCTTGCCAGGGAAAAGGCAGTATGGGAACCTCCTCACCCTGACCTCCATGGCAGGGGAAATCAGGAGTCTGCGCATCTGCATCTCCTCTCTCCTGTGCTCAATAGCTGTCTTGATCTGCTGCCAGTTGGCACCTGGATGGGAACCAAAGGAGAGTGGTGGATTTTTGCAGCCTCTTCTATGTGGAAGACAGGTCTCCCCCTGCCTTCCCCTCATCCAGGGGCAAGGCCACCCTTTGGCGTCCCCTTCCCTGCTGTGTGTCCATCCTCCCTCTGCCCCTGTTGCCATCTTTCCTTGTGATATCTTTTTCGTGGATGATTTTTGATAGCTGATAACCTGTAACCATGACAACCGGCCTCTGTTGTGACATCGGTCTAGAAACAAACCCAGGCTGATGATTTTCAAAGTTCCCGCATGTCTCAAGCAGTCAGAGGGCTGCCTTTGTGCCCTCTGTTCATCCCTGGCATGCCTCCGAGGCCGGGAGGAGGAGGATAAAGTTTCCCTCTAATGAGGGCAGTGGGTGCCTGGCTACATTTTT
This sequence comes from Pelecanoides urinatrix, assembly GCA_013400755.1. NCBI lineage: Eukaryota > Metazoa > Chordata > Aves > Procellariiformes > Procellariidae > Pelecanoides > Pelecanoides urinatrix. The sequence continues at coordinate 253,470 of VZTQ01006072.1, read as the reverse complement.
ATGTATTAGTGAATCAGAGAGAGATTAAAGGAAAGAGACTCCACTAAAGGATTAGCAGATTTGGGTATTCAACTATGTCTTTAAATTATTATCCCTAATTATGAGTATGATGAAAGTCCACTTGGTGAGGGATTAGAAAAGAGTCAGATGCAGCTCTTGGGGCTCTTGTGCTAGCGCCTGGCTCTGGGGAAGCACATGTTGTGCTTTTGTGTGCTCCACTCTGCTCTTTCTTCTTTGGGTGGAAAACAACTCAAAGGGGGGCTGAGGTCCTGGTGCTCCCTTTCCTCCCCTCTGAACGCAGTGAGATGTCCCATGTGTAGGAGAAGACAAAGGCAAGCAGGAACCCTGTCCACTTCCTAGCTCCTCACCATCTCCCTTTGCTTCCATTTCTGATTGGACGTGGTTTCTTTGTCTTTCCACATCACAACATGATCAAAGCCTCACCATCATTTGCAAAACCCTTTGGGGTCCTCACATATGCTCCAAACACCAAAATTATTAGTATTTAAAACCCACTCAGTCTTTGCTACATATAGGTCTTTTGCACCTGCTACATTATTTTCTGCTTGAAGGGCTCCAAAGCAGTTTGCAAGGACAAGACTCAGGTTCCTGCTGCTGACAGGACTTGTGGTGGGAGGGAAGAAGGGGACTGTCACCAAAGACACAACAGCTCAAAATGGGCCAGACACTGAAAGTTCTTAGGAAACAGGTGAGCTGAAGGACAGGGATTTCCTCCTAGGAAGAAAGCTGAAATTCAGGCAGGAGATAGACTGACCCACCTATGCCTGCAAAGTGCACACAGAGAGATTTTAGGTCATTTGGCAGTCATTTTGAGGATGCTGTACCCCCATTTTCCTGGCAAGCTAGCACACTGCTTCCTGGCAGCCCGGGGGTTCTGGAGTGAGAGTCAGCCACACAGCAGAGCTGAGGGTTGGTGACCAGAAATGGGATGAAGCTCAGGGGTTGAACTAATTAAGCTCAAACACCCTCTGGGGAAGGGTGAGGCTGAGCAGGGCTGGGGAGGGGGAGAAGCAGCTGGCATCCATGAGTCTGGGTTTTGTCAGGGCCTTGGTGGTACTAATCCTGTGGGAAGAGCAGGCAGCTGGGAGAAGGACCCTGCAACCCCATGTGTACTGTGCCTCGGGACAGCTGATCTGGAGCCCCAAACGCGGCTGCAACAGTCTTTGCTCTCTTGTGGCTGCGGTGTCGTGCTACAGATTTGACTGAATAATTTCTTTTTTGGGTGTTGGGTGTTTGGGGGTGGGGGAGGGTAAATCACTGGCAAGAATGCAAAACACAGCAATTAATAGGATTAAAGTGTCATGTTTTACAGGACTGTGTACACAATTTACAATAATGGGAATTGTAATTATAAGCGCTCCCAAGTGACGGGGAAGGCACAGCTTTGCGAGTCGGAGTGCCTTATCCAGCACACCACAGCGTCTCTTTGGGATGGGAAGAAATGAGCATCAGTGCTTGGGAGTGGCATCATTTTGGGGGAGGAGTTGTTACATTGACTCATAGAAGAAACCTGAGTGGTCCCAGGTGGGGAATAGAAACCACATCCAAACCAAACATCATCATCACTATCAGGGCTGCTGAGCTCCAAGTGATGTCCCGGTAACCACAGGAGTATTGCCTCAAACAGTGACAACCATGGCTTTGCTGAGCTTCTTGCTGAGAGGGGAGGAGGACATAAGAGAGGAGGTGAAAAACCATGTTTTGGTCACTGCTTTGATTCAGTGGACATGTGTGCTCTGCCGGTTTTGCTACAGTGATGACTTTAGGTTTGTGCATCTGGTAGAGTAAGATCGAATGATGTGCAAGGAGCTCTGCATAGGAGGGGCAGCAGCGTGGTCAGTTGAAAAGGCTCCTTGGACAGGACCAAGGCCTGTGGCCCAGCCGTCTGTCCGCCTCTGTCACTGCCCTCTCTACAGGGCGTGGTGGCTCCATGGTCCACGTCTGAAAGGGAAGGTCTTTGGGGTGTGCTTGGCATGGCTAATCAGTAACATCATAATCATGAGCCAAGAGGTGTCAGTAATTGGACTCTGCCAGTTAGTTTCATTTGCAGCACGTAAATTTGGGGGTTCCCAGCACAGGGAGATCGGTGCCAAGCAGGCCTGGATCTTTTGGAAGGTTTCTATGTTGGGGACCTCTCTGAGGTTGGCTGTGACATGAACTCCTCTTTGGCCTCTGCATGTGGCTAGCGCCCAAAACTGGTTCTCCTGCATGCCCATGGCCATGGGCTTAGCTGCTTCCCAGCAGGCAGGAGGAGACCCAGGCTCTGCATCATTACCCGGGTAAATGGCACATCCTGAGCAATGGTGTGTTGTCCCCAGCCTGGCTGGTGTGGGAAGGACCAGCTGGGTAAGTAAACTAAGAAGCCTGAGAAAGGTGATCTGACCGCTGTTTCTACAAGCTTAATCTCATACCATTAACAACAGAAGATGAATTTTACCTGTTAGGTTGCCCTGAGGCTGGTTTTGTGGTGCTCTCGTGCAGTGGCATGTTCGGATCCAGCTGGGCTGACTGAACCAAGGCTCTGTGCTCCGCAGCAGCACAGCGATTTAGACCTGCTCCAAAGTCAGCACTGTGGGAGCAAGCACATTCGGGCGGGATCTGCCACTTTTCTTTGTCTGGCAGAAAGCAGTGGAGCTTCCTATAAATTGTTCCCTCACTACCATATAGATATAGTCCAAAAAGGTCTCACAAAGAAGCCAGGGTTAGGTTCCTCATAAAGATCAGCCTTGGCATCACCAGATCTCCAGGTGAAATTAGGGTTCAAGCTAGTCTCTATGTTGTCCAGTACACCAGAGCTGTGACCTCTGGATGAATAGTTCCCAAATTAGGGGTCCCCTTAGCCAGTGGGGTCACGAGTCCCTTGGAAATACATTCCTAGTAATAGGGCTATGAAATGAACCCAGCAGAGCTCTAGGAAGTGGATCATCTGTGAAAAAGTTTGGATGCAACAGGGCTAGAGACTGCCACCACAAAGAAAGCCGAGATTGTCACTGAGGGGGAACAGGTCCTGTTGGCAGGGGAGGCGGCATGAAATCTGTTTCCTTTAATTGCCTTGGGAGACACCCACTGTAGAAAGGAGCAAAAAATGTGTCCTTCACCTGACACTGATCAGCAGTTATGAGGATCTTTACGTAAAGATCGGCACAAAGGCACTGCAATATTTGGGGGATGCCAAGGGCAGAGGGTGGGCTAGATTTACTCAAATCCAATTTAGGAGAGATTTTTGTATGTGCTGACTCTGAAATTCACAGCAAGGACAGAACAAAGCTCATGCAACACAAAGGCCTCACAGGAAAAAAAAAAAACAAACAAGTGAGCAGCTCAGCTTGGGGGGTTAATTCCCTATTGTCAAGGAGAGCTGGAAAGCAAACCTCCTCCAGCTCATGATGTGCTCACCTTCCTGCCAGGCTGGTCTGTAAAATCTCTGCCTGCTGCCGAGACTCCTCCTAGCTCCGTGCAGTTGTTGTTCCTGCACCATTTCAACCTGGACCTCTTATGTCATGTTTACAAGGTGCTGATGGAACCCTGATTCATAGCTCTCAGCTGAGGAGCTGGGTGTGCATCTAATGAAAAGCAAGAGTTAGGAGCAAGTGTTGCCTTGGACAAGATCAGTCGTTACAGTTTTACTTTTTTTTCAACTAGATTTATACCCCTGTCCAGCCCTGTGTCTGGGGGTTACTGCTGCAAATAATTAATAAATAAGTGAAAAGCTGGGCCGAAATTCCTGCATTTAAGCAGAAACCCACTCCCTTTTGGGCTAGTGTTCTGATGGCCAGCAAGTAACAGAACAACTCCAAACTCCCTGGCCCTTTAGCTGAAGGCTTTTCCACCATGTTTCAGTAACAGCATTCAAAGTCACCCTCTTGCTGATTTAAATGTTTCACGGCTTGCAGGGCTGTAAATGAGTTGAGTATTATGAACAATAAATTACATCACAGCATGTGCAATTGGGTTCAGCCTAAACATGAAACACTCCTTTTCCTGAGTCAGCGAGTTTTCCTGGATAACTCTTAAGGTCATTTGTGTTTAAATGTCATCTGCACGGAAGATTTGGGACCTGTCTTTTTGAATGCTGAGGTCAATAACTGCCTACTGAATGCCAGCAAGAGCAAAAAGGACTTTAGTTGTCCACGTTCCTTTTGCCAGGGAGATTATTGCTTTGTTCAGAGAAGTTGTGTGTGGTTGGGGGTGTTATAGGGGATTGCAAAATATGCCAGGAGGCTGCAGTGTTTGATGGCTGGAGCTCTGCACTGGGTCTTGAGTCCTGGCTTTGACTCTTAAGTCCATATTTAGTCCCCTGAGGCATCTGCCCTTCCCATGCCTCAGTTTCCCCAGCAGTAAATTGGAGACAGTGGCTCCCCCTCCCTGTAAAGTGCTATGAAGTAATCCTGAAAAACAACTCATATGAGAGGGGTTATATTTTCGATACGGTGTTAATAAATACTGCAATACGAATCATTTGGTAGCCTTACATGTAATTATATATCCTCCTTAATTATTGAACAGCTGCTTTAATAAAACATGCAACAAATAATTCAAAATCTATTCAAGGAAAAAGATGTGCAAAAATTCTTCCTGTAAATATGTACAAAAAATAATTTGTGTATTATTTAAAAATCAGAGCAGTTCTTTGCTCCAGCTATAGACAATAATTGAATACAAAAATATTGAAGTTAGTAAACAGCCAATTAATAATTCACATAGTATTTACAGTCACAGTACACCATATTTTCCACCAAGTGCATGTTCTCTTTTCACCAATCGACCAAAGAGGTGCTGCTGCGGTCTAAGGCACTTGTGTCTGGGCACTTTTGTGAGCTGTGGGGGATGCTGCTGTGAGTGACTCGTCAAGTAGTCCAGCTGACACTGGGGCCGATGAAAACCTGCCAAGATGGAAAGCCAACCCCTAACTAGAGGTCTGCAACATTTCAGCTCCAGTGTCTGGAGGATCATACAACCCCTGTTTCGTGTGAGGACTAATGATCTCATTTGCATGCTCTGCATTCTGGTCCCGTTATCACAGACTGAATCCACTCTACGGCACACGAAGAAATTGATTTTAAATTATTTTCCTTGCTCCTGGCTCTGCAATGGTCAGTTTTGGAGGTGATTGTCCTATGTTAACATCTATTCTTCTCTGGAATTGTCTGAAAATGTATTGCTTGGCCCATACCAAAATCTGTGTGTTGCTCAGGAGAAGTAAGAAGTCATTTAGGGTTCTCATTTAAAAAGGAAATGGGGGTAGAAACCAAATTTTGCCATAGACCTCCTGGGGGATCTTGGTGAATCACTCAGAGCCAACCTGAAACCATCACTACAGTGTGCAAATTTGGGGGAAAAAGGAACGGTTTGGCTTGCCTGCCCTCCTGACCCCCCTGGCTGGCCCCCTGGAGCGCAGTGCCGGGAGGTGTGCACCCTTAGTACCCAGATATTGGGTGCTCACGGCTCCTCGGCATTGAATCAGTGCTGCTGCGGGGGTGGTGTGAAAGCAACTGACCATTGTGGAAACATGAGATGGTGTCTCTGGAGCAGCTTGTACCCCCAAAGGCAGCCCCATCTGGCAGCAGGGGTATCACCTCTCCATCTCTGTCCCCAGCCGTGACATGGGGGAAGGTGTCCTCACACCTCACGCACACAGCGGTGGAGAAGGAGACATACCAAGGGCAGTGCTGGGCCAACCTCCATAGACAGCTGTGACCTGGCTGCCAGACACCAGGCTGGGGATGTCTGCACCTGCCTGCAACCCCCCTGTTAAATCAAACCCCCACAGCCAGGGAGGAGTTTGCTATGGGTCAGACCTTTGCTTTCAGCTCCCATCCCCACAAGAGGCTGAAGCCCGAGAGTCAGACAGATTTATGTGGGCAGTCCCCTGGGGAAGGTTTCAGACCTGAACTCATTAGCTTTTGGGCCACTTTGGTTAGATTCACCTCCAACCTTCCACTTCTTCTAACGATACTGCCCAGGGCATGTCTCTGGAGTTCAGTGCATTTAAAAGCTTTTTTTTTTTTTTTTTTTTGTGCTAAATCTTGGGGGAAAAGGCCTTTTCAGAGGCTCTTTGAACAGGTTTTTCTAAGATCTAGATTTTCACTGTGTCCCTTCCCTTTCTTCAGATCTCAAAATTAAGTGCTGCCTGACTTCTCCAGAAGTTTATCCCCAGAGCAGTCAGATGTTGCTTCCTTTCTGAAAACCCAGAGCATTCACATCATCCATGAGCTCAAAGGACTGGAATCAGGAAAAATATGTGGTTTTTTCCTTTCTAGCTCACTGGTCTAAATCTTGGTCAGCGACTGCCCATGTGAGGCAGTCCTGTCAGAAGAGCTGAACCTTGTTTCTTGTCCTGAGCCCTGGCAGGTTTTGAAGGAGCGAGATGCCAGGACATGCTCACAGCTAGGTGTTAGCAGGGCTGGGATAGAGTCAGGGAGCTTTGGGGGGAATTGGGAGTTTTGGTGAAAGGGGAACAAGTGGTAGGTGGCTCTCCAGCATGGGCTGTGCTCAAGGAGAGGCCAGGAGCAAGGGAGCAAGCCTTCAGCCAGGAGTTAAAAGAGTGCTAAACCCAAAAGGGTGGAGGAGCAAGGAGAGAAGCCTGGCCTCGTTTGCACGACGACTCTGAGACATCAGCCCTCAGGGGTGCTGATGAGGGTGGGGAGGGGAGTCACCCAAGATCTGCATCAGGGGTTATTTCTTCAATCAGGTTCCTCCTGTGTTTCCTCCCGGGAGCCCCTGACTGACAGCTCTCCAGCAGGAATTCGTGCAGCGCTGTCAGTCATTCATTACTGCCAAAGACGTTATGTGCTGATGGCAGCCGCTGATGGGACTGCAAAGGAGCAGGAGGTGTCTGAGGGACAGGAGGTACATTTTACACCATCATTTCCCTTCCTTGCTGGGGCTCGCGTGACTTTGTATCTGACAAAGACAGGGGTATTATCTTCAGCTCTGTGACCAGATTTTAATGAGGCAATTCTTTTATTTCTGCTTTACATTCCTTGAATGCCTGGATGCAGAGAAGGGCATTGCACAAGGATTAAACCATTATCAAACCTGCCAGAAGTGGCAAGCTGGAGCTGCTGTCCATGCTTCCTGTCCCAAATCTCCCACAGAGCCTGTGTTGGCCACCTTGCCCCAACCCACAGTCAGGAATTTCAGCAGGGGATTATCAGATAGTTTGGGGTGAAAGTTGCTTATGAAAACCAACTTTTTACCTTTCAGGGTTAAGACTGTAAGACCACGGAGCATAAAAGGCAGTCACGGGTTTCACAAATGTTGCCTTGCCGTCCCATCAGGTGAAGGGTCTGGGTACAGGGTATGACGGGAGACTCCACTTGTGCTCTTACATGGTGAGGGCTGGTGGGGCTGAGTGTAGAGGTGTGGTCAAGCACCCACTGATGCCAGCAGGGTCTGGCCCTAGACTGCCTCAGATGAGAGAAGGGAACATGGGCTATCCTGAGGGTGCAATGTGGATGTACGTCAGGTCCATCCTGGCCGAAATGACCCTTTTGGTTCATCTCTTTTCATGCACTTTCTCAAACACTCACAACTTCACATTAGGGAAAGCAGAGGAAAGTGAAAGGATGGGATCCACATGGCAACACCTGCTATTTTCCCTTTTCCATGCTCTCCCGCATTTTTAGTTCCCATCATCTATAACTGCTTGCTTGGGTGAGGTCCGCAGTCACGGCCTTGCCTTAGTCATAGAGCAGTGCCTGGAGAGGTGTTGCAGGTTTTGTGTGGTTTGTGTCTCCTGGCAGACCTGCAGTTGTCCACTCATGGGTACAGTCCTGGTATTGCCCCACTCTTTGGGTCGCACGTTGGCAGGTGTCTAAAGTTAGGGGCTGGCTGTTCCTGGCAGCAGTATCTGTTCTACCATCCAGGTAGGACCTTCCCTTTTTTCAAGGGGATGCTCTGCTCCTTTATAGTTTTACTGCTGGAGATAGACCCCATTGCTACCATGAGTAAGGAACTTTTTCTGGGCCTTTGGCATGTATTTAATATATTTAGCATCTGTTTCATGCTAATGCTGCTGTTTTCTTTTGCTCATGAGAACACCAAAAGAACAACTGAAGTGAGATGTAGATGATTTTCTTCTTTGTTCTCCCAAAAATATAAAGGACATTATTCACAGTAAAGATATATTTAAATAAACTGAAACAGAAAGTCTCCCTATATACATATAATGTAATTTCAACTAAAATTTAAAAATGAGGAAAGTTATCCGTACAAAAGCTAATTGTATTCAAAGACGATTAGTGTAAATGAGACATCAACTGATCAAAAATATTTTTGCATTTATAAAAAATTTAAATTTTAGTCAGCCTGATTGTGCAGGGAAAAGCCTAAAAATATCACATCTCAGATTTCTTGAGACAGAATTTCTGCCATTGAGATCAGAGAAGGGAAATTTCCAGGTGCGCAGGGGAAGGTGAGCACACCGCATCCTATATACCTCCAGAAACTTCTAGAAACCAAGCACCATCCCCATGGATTAATAATGGATGTGATACAGCAAGGAAGTGTCAAGACCAGCTCATGGCCATGGGTGATTTGGTTACTGCTACGGCTCTCAGCCTAAGACTCTTACTTAACATGGGTGTCGTCACAGCAAAAAGTAGGTGTCCACGTCTGCCTTGGACTCCATTAAAGACAGTGGGCTGTAGGGCAGGCATCATCTCACCCAAAATAAGCCAAACAAATCCTGTCCTCTCTCACCTGTCTTGACTTGCCCCTAAACCAGGAGCCCAGGGAACTAACCTCAGGTGGAGATGTCTGCATGGGAGCACTGCACATTAGATGTGATAAATCCCACCTTCAGTGTCTCTCAGTCAAAGCATTTTTCTTGCTGTCAATACCTTTCTCAGTATTCCTCTCCATTTCAGGTTTTTAAAAAAGCTGATGTTGCTGTGCTCTACAGGTTATGCAAATGAAACATCAATTTTTTTCCCCAAAAATACACCACCTTCCTTTTCTCTGTTTCTAGATAGGAAGAAGCTAAATAACCAGCTCACCTTGGCTTGGTGAAGGAACGATGGTGGGGATTATAGGGTAGAAACCTTTAAAATCCTGAATGGAGTGGAATACAAGAACAGGGAACAATTAATTACACACCACTTCTTCCAGTCCATGAACCAAAGGTGCTCAGCTACCAGATAACAGGTCAGCAGGCAGCAAGAGGAAGGTGTTCCCACACAATGCAGCAGCTGCACAGCTCATTTCCTCAGGCTGTTGCAGGAGGAAAAAGAATAAAACACCTGAAAGAGGGATTAGGAGTTATTAAACTCAGTGGTCCAGAAGTGACCTCCTTCAATGAACTTTTGGTCTGACCCTGGTCTTATGAAGACAGTCTCTGTGGAACCCCAGTCACTGTTGCGACCCCAAGAGGAATACTAATTAAAACACAGTTGTCTGGTCCGGGGCAGACAGTGCCCAGCAGTGATGGGGGGGAGATTCAACAGATATCAGTGGCTTTAGAGGCAATATCGTCTTCTGTCAAAAAGCAAAGGAGCCCAGCTGGATTCTAGGAAACTGGAAGCTGATCTGCTGCATGGCCTCGGGCAAACCATTTCCTTGGTATTGCTCCTGACCCTGGTCTGTCTTATTAATATGATGGTGACTCCTGTAGGGCAGGAGCAATCTTTTACTATTTGTCTGTTCACTTCTTAGGAGAAATCAGCCCATCTCTTCAGCAGTGCCTTTCATTGTGCTTGCAACAGAAACGCAAATTGGCAATAATTATGTCTATTATGGAAAAAAAAAAAATCCATTCCACTGTGTATTTTACTCTGCATATTTGAAGCCGTTCCATTTACAGACACCCTCCATGTGTCACTCCACTTACTGACTCTGATGCAGATGGTCCAATTATTTATTAATCTGGTTTTAAGATATCCTCCGTGTTTCAGCGGGAGACGCTTTCTTCAAGGTCCCAATTTCAGCAGAGTCAATAGAAGTTTTGCTGTTGAATTTGCTGGAGAGCAGGATTGAGGCTTCTTTTGTCCTTTCTGACCTTCCCTTTCACATACTACCAACATCTCTTAGACCTGGGAGAGGCAGTTACTCTTGTGGTGCATTCATATTTTTAAAATGTCTGAAATTGAAGGGATTACGTCTTAAATCTTTGCTTGCATCCCTAGAGTGCCTTTATACTGTCACAAGCCATGGCAGCATGGATAAGAAAAAGCATAAAATTCTCTGTGAATTAAGTGTTAAAGAACTGGGTTTTTTTAATTTCTGCCACATGTCCTGGAAGATTCAGGACATCTGGGATGTTGGCTGCAGGCCTGAATGAACTGGTTTTAGTGGCAGCTCCTTGGATATTGCCCCCCGGCTCTTTATGAGTATGTGAAGCCAACCAGGTGATTCATCCAACCCAGGCACTGCAGCTGTATTGAGCATCACCGTGACTCAGGCTTTTCCCTTGCTGTGACATGGAAGATGTCTCAGTGCAGAATAAGCACAGTTAGCTGATCTCCATTAGCCAGCCGTCAAGCTAGCCACCAGCCACATTCACGGGCTAGGTCATATGGGCTACACTGAAACCCAAAGGCCAAATTCACCCAAACCATGGGGGAGTTCAAACGTCAGCGTGGGGATTGTGCCCTTCCTCTGCAAAAGCAGAGGAAGAAAAGCACTAGGAAACACATTCACTGCCTTTTTGCTTTTCCAGCACCAGTAGTTGAGCACCATTGCTGATGTGCTCATGGGCTGTGATGCACCAAAGGGGTCCAGGTCCAGAAAGCACTCCGAGATATGTGCTTGCAACACTTCCACTGGCTTTACAGGATGAGACCTGAAAATAACCGTAGCCTTCAAAAGATGACAGGAGAAAATAACACACACAAGACTCTCCTCTTGTGCATCCTGTGAACCTGAGGCCATGGTACTGCTATTGCCACAGCCAGCCTGAGCACACCTGGGAGAAGGACTGCCTTGCACTGAATGGCACCAAGTGTATTTTAGAGGTGTGAACCTCTGCCTCCAGTTCAGTGTTCTGCCCTGCATGCAGGAACAGCTGGAGAGGCGTAGAGGAACAGGGCAGCAGGTTTCCCCAGGACAGGTCCTTATTTGGCCTCACATTCTGACCTGCCTCTCAAAAGTACCTGTCTTTGAAATCCCATCATTGCAAGGTTAAGCTCCTTTTTGTTGCACCAAATGAGTAAATTTAGAAACAGTTAGTTAATTTGCACATTTGTCTTATGCCCATTAAATTACAGTGGAGCAAAAAAGGTTTCCCGGGAATAAAACAATTATTGTGGAAAATGAAAGGAGCTGTTTGTTTAATTCCCTTTTGTAATGAATTGTTTGGACAATGCAACATTAGAACCGATGAGCAGGAAACAAAGGAATTCTTCCATTAAAGAGAAGTGGAAGTCCTCCCGGCACTGCTGCCGAGGGGGCGATCCTCCCCCTCCCAGCTCCACGGCTTAGAGCATCACTGCGTGAAAGTGCTCGCTGTGCCCCAGGTCTCAGAGGGAAACACAGACAAGAGGGACACCGAGGGCTTCTGCTTTGCTGAAGGAAATCTGCAACTCATATGGGCTTTTGCGGCTGTGCCCCTTCATGCTTTTACTCCATATTTTTTGGCTTTTTGTAGCCAGGGGTTTCTGTCATTTAAAGACCCTTTGGCTTTAGGAGTAGCTCAGATCCTTACCCTGCTGCTGAAGCAGGCAGGATGCGAGGGAGCAACATGGGGCTTAGTCCCAGACAAGACTTGGCAGGTTTGGAGCTCATCTAGTGCAGAGCAACGCAAAGGTGTGGAATCCTCTTGTAAAAATCTCTCAGTCCCTAATGCACAAATATTAGAAATTTGATAAACTCGTGAGGCTTCCACCTCCAATGGGCTGGTCTCACAAGGCTCCATTATACACTCTTGGTCCTGTAAAATCCTGTACACATGAGAAGCAGAAGGATGTATGTTTCCTTGTGTCTGACATCTGCACCCCTAGAAAAATTAAGAACGGAGAGAAGGTAACTGAGCTCCTTGAGGAAGCCTGGTATCTGTGTGTCTGTAATACAGAGAAAGACCTTGGTGTTGTCATTGAACATATGGTGATTTTGAATGACCAGGGTGCTTCCGGGCGGAAAAAGACAAACATGATCCTGCAACACAGTGGAAAACAGTCTCCCCACCAGCTCTCGTGCAATATTGATACCTCTGTGTCTGGCTGCAGAAAGGGCTGGGCTAGGATGGCACGAGGAGCTGACCACCTCTGCTTAAAGGGGAGGCCCTCAACCCAGCAGCAGTGCGGAGAGAGGCTACACACACAACCGCAGTGAGGTAGTCTTGTCAGCAGAGCTCAGGAGTCCAGGAAAAAGAAACAGCTGACAGGGGACCTGATTTATCCCTGTAAATACACAGGAGAGGGGGAACTCTGGGGAGGGAAAAAGAACTGTTCAAGCCCCCAGAATTATTTTGCAGCAGGAATATTTAATATAGATAGAGCTGGAATGAATTTAGGGTGAAAACCATAAGCAAATTTTTAAGTGACCAAGTAGGGAGGTTTTGGGGGAGGTTTTGGAGGGGCTTTCCAGAAGGAGTTGGGGCATTCAATTGAACTGATTTTGTAACAGAGCAGAGCACATTTGCAAGGAAATTTATAAGGCATCCACAGAATGGTAGAAGCATTGTGGCTCATGACACATGAAGGCCAGAGCAAAGTCAATGCAAGGGGAATACCTTCCCAGCCCAGGAGAGCATCATCCAGGCTAAGGTGGACCCTTGTCATGTGAGGGAATTTTGTTCACTTTGTCTCATTGCTTCTCCTTGAACTTTGCTAAATCATTCTCCCTCCCTGATCTCGCAGCTTTCAGCAGGCCATACGCACAGTGAGGCTACCTGTCCCTCTCCAGCCTTTCTGCAGACTTTTAGCATGGGTATTGCCCTGTGCTAAACCCCCTTGGGTTTTGCAAGTCTGAATCCGGACAAGCAATCCTCAAATCAGCCACAATCACTGAAAGCAACCAGTTCCAAACTCTCATACACATGAAAGAACAAGTAAACCTCAAATTGGTAAACAGCTTATTGCTCATTTAATATTATCGCTCAGCAAAGCTCCCAGTTTGCTAATACCCCTGGGTGATCCTGTTACAATTACTCTTGAGTTGCGGAGGAGCATCCTCCAAAATAGTTCCAGGTAGATAGTGCTTGCCTGGCAGACAGCTCTGAGTATCTCCCAAGTGAAATAAGTACTGTTTCCACCTAAATAAGATCTAATAAGCCATTCAGGAGAACAGGAAAAAAAGTCTTTGCCCTGAGGAAAAGCATCCCAAAGAACTTAGTAGCATCTCCAGCCTGCTGCTGGCAGTGCTTGTCTCTCAGATAATACAGGCTAAGATAATTTTCTTAAAGTATAAAGGAAAATACAGAATTAGGTGGAGGAAATGGGAGTCTTTGGAGTACAGATATGATAATTGTTTTCTGGAGTCTCAGCCTTCAATTTCACAATATATTATCCTATCATGCTTGAAAAAAAAAAAAAAAAAGGTTGTTAAAGATGGACTGTGGTGGTCCCAGAGGCTGCTCCCTGTGTTTGCAGAGAGCCCAAGAAGACAGGTCAGAGCTGAGTGATGGCTCATCACAGGTTCCCAGTAATGCAGGCAGCAGTATCAGTGCTGCCAGGGACCTCTTCACAGCTCACAAAAGCACAGAACTACATCAAAATCACAGAAGAGAAGTGGATGTCTACCCCGAAAGGCTGCTGGGTTGTGATGGGCATGTTTCTGTGAGCCTGGGAGTGGAGTAGGGCAAGAAGATGCAGTTCTCTGTGCAGTTCCATAGTCCACAGCAAGGTTTGCAGAGAGCTGCAACTGCTTTCATCAGCTGAGCTGATACAGGTGAAAAACTGGCCTGACTCACAGAAAAACCTGTGTCAAGTACAGGCCAGATACAGAGGCTTTATATTAATCTGGTTGTACAGAAAGAGGTGAGGCTGGGCAGCCCCAGGAGTTAGCGGAAGGTTAGAGAGAGGAAAGAAAGGCTGCAAGCCCCAAACAGAGAAAGGGAAAGATGCTGCGCTGAAACCAGGGGCGAGCAACCTTGATATTGCAGGCCTTAAACCTGAGAGAGATGGTGGCTCATTGACAGAAAAGTTATTTTTAGCCCCAAGATCCTCTCTTGAACTCTTGAGGATCAGGGAAGAAAAAAGTCAGTTGTATCATCTCTGGTCAAAAAATATTCCCTCCCCATTGACTGGGTGTCTCTATTCACGTTCATGGGAGAGGGGACAAGTCTGGAGCCTAAAACACAGCAAGGGTGAAGTAGGTTAGACATAAGCAGAAAGTCTCCTCTAGGGACTAGAAAAATGTGAGGGGCTTCTGAATCACAGAAGCTTAAAGATAAAACGTGTTTAGCAATCAGGTTAAAAAGCTCATGCCAGCTGCCTGCTCACATCCAGCCATTCATCTGCTCTTGAGAGATTTTGTACCTGAGAAACGTGCAAAGCAAGGGTGGATGCAGGAGGAATCCCAGTCAGACCAGTTCAGAGCTCATGTTCTCATTTGCACCCAGCTGCATTGTGGACCAGGACCAAAAAATCTGTCCCCAAGGGCTCCAAAGTGATCCCTGGGGTTACCCAGCCCATGGAGGGGGGGACACAAATTCCCTGATGGGAGGGTGGGCTTGGGTGTGCTCTGATCACAGGCTATCAGGTGGCTTTTTCTTCCCCATGACAATAGCTGTGATTTAGGAATAAAGTTTGTTTGTATTTTGTTATTAAATACTGAAAACACATGCCTGGGTGTGGGCTCACAAAGCACATGCAGGTACTGCATGATGGCTCAGAGACAAGCAGAGGAGACAGGGGAAGGGGAGGCTGAGAAAATCAATGGTACCTGCTCTCCAAGGACAAGTGAGCTAATCCTCCCAGGAAGCAGGTGCAGATTAACATTGTCACTCAACCAGGGAAACCAATCCTGCATGACTCAGAGTACCATATCACAACGCACTGAAGCCAAACCAAGGCCATAATACTGCTGCCTAAAAGGGAGCACAGCCTCCTCCCACCCTGCTTCCAAGCACAGGTTCCCTTTTATGTATCTATCCCTTCCCTGGCCCCACCAAAAGCTTCAGTTTTTCCCCAGGTTGACTTTCAGCCAGATCAGCAGAGCTGGCCAAGTGCACAGCCACTCAAGTACAGCACAAGAGAGACAGCAAAAACTTCCCAGATGTCTGTGTGACCCATAGTAAACCTATGCCCAGACAGATTTCTGTCTTAGTAGAGGTTTAAAACATACCTCCTCACAGCTGCTCTAGGAAGCAATCCAGCTGTAGAAGCTCCACTCCCAGGGACCGTGGGATTATCCCCAGGTAGCCTGAGAGTCCCCAGCAAGAAACCCTGCTGCCTTATCCAAACCCTAAACCAGCCTTGCTTTCCACTCTTAAAGAATGTACATGGGGTGCACAGGTGTATCTGATAACGAGGCACAGGACTGTGGAGATCAGCCCAACAGCTTTCCACAAGTGTGTTTAATAACCAAATTAAAGAGAAGACTTGGGCAGGAGAAGTCCTAGGATGTCTTTTGGAGAAGTGCAGTGCTGCAGCAGCTGCAGGTAGGTTATGATGCTGTGTGGTCCAGGCTGAGGAGGTCTGAGCTGGAGAAGCTCCAGGTTCTCCCTGGACCATATTTTAGGGAGTTGGGCTCCTGGAAATGTTTTCTATTTTAGCCAGCATGCTTTTAGGTTTAATTCAATATTAATACTTAAAAAGAAAGGCTGTAATAAGACTGTTTTGTGTCCCAGGGCACTTTAGGATCCTCTCCCTGCTGTCTGGTGGGAATAGGGAAGCTTTTCTATGTGTGACAATCTCCATAACTGAGTATCAAAGTGCAAAAAGCCTGGGTACACCCGTGCCAATGCCTTTTCTTTTAAGGCACCCTCCACAGGATGGATAATGACATTTCCCTTGTAGGCCCTCACTCCCCATGTTTGTCCCCAGACATTGCCCCCATTGTCTTTCAAGGCTGTACCCTATGATGTTTCTCCCATGAGAACACTTCAGGTGAACATGGCATAGCGTACGCAGCTGTCTATTGTCACCTACTCCTGACAGTCTGGGATGAAAAAGGAGAAATCAGTGTATGTAGGGAGGTCATTAACGAGCAGACAGGGAGGAAAGGAAAGGTTATGACAGAGTCAGTCGGGCAGGTTTGAGTGACTGCCTTTGCATATCTGAGCTTGCTTCGTAGTTAGTGCAGGGGAAATACTGGGTTTGCCTTTGGAAAACAACACGCAAGTGTCTGTACAAAGCTGGGGACAGTGCAAAGCCCTGCCCTGAAGGGCTCACACCCCGGGGACAATGAGCATTTAATTAGCCCTGAGGTCCCCCTGCCCGAAATCCCAGGGCCCGAAGCAGATAGGCAAAGCATCACCCAGGTCAATGCAGGACCGGATCTGCTGGCAATCTCAAAGCGGTGTGACTTTAGCACGTTCAGTCCTAGCAGCGTTTTACCCCTGTCCTGTGGGGAAAACCAAATAACAAATCTCCCCGGGCTGCCGCCTCGCTGTTTCTGCACAGCCGGGGCTGCTGCCAGCTGTGGCCAGCGTGCAGGCAGCGCCGGGCAGGGCTCGGCGTGTGCTGCCAGCCTGTGTTTACTCCTCGCACCACGGCTCTGAGCGTCCCTGTTTCCTTTGCAGTTTCACACCTCGTTCCCTTTCATCACATTACGCCAAGGCAAATACTTCCCCTCTGCCTTCCCTTTCGTGTGCTCTAGCCCAAGCACCGAGCGTGGTCTTCACATGCCCAAGTTACCTGCAGGCTGTGCAAATAAAATCGTTTCCGCAGTGACAAACGTGTCCGTATTTTTGGCTCACCTTGGGGAAAATCTCACTCATCTTATGTCCCTGTTTCTTTGCAATCTAATCAGGTAAAGGGGGAGGTGAGTTCCCCCCTGTAATGACAGGCAGATCTAATAGTCGCAGGCTTGGATTTTTTTTTTTTTTTCCTATTAGCAATGAATTTAACCTGAAAACAAGCTAGTCAGGAGAGACCTGGGTGCCCTGCTCTCCGTCTGTAATATAGCCAGCCCTGAAACATGTGGCAGTGCGGCGGAGCATGTCTCAAGACCTGCCCCTGTGCTCATGTTCATCAGCGCCGTTACTGGGCAGACTTTCATCTCAGACATCTCCAAAATAAATTAAAAACTGTTGCTCTCCTCTCAGCAGCAGGGGGGCAAAATTGCTGGAGACCCCAGACAGTGAAGCCCAGGACGCAGGTCCCACCCGGAGATCCTGCTCGGCTTCCCCAGCTGCTGGCAGAGCCCAGGGATGGTGGCCAAGCACAAGAAGGAGAGGATCTGAAGGACGCAGAAGGAGCATTTCCACCTGCCAGGCCCTGGGGCTCTCAGAAGTCCTCCAGCTTCTTGGGATGATTGCAAGTACCCTTGCCAACAGGCACACCGGTTTCATTTCTCGCTCGCTGCCCCTCAGAAAAAAATCTCCGAGTGAATTTACCACCTGTGGAAATGCGTGGATATGAGAGACGAAGGCAGACGCAGCTTGGGCAGGAGCCATGGATGCAGGCGCCGTGTCTCTGCCAAGGCACCTTGACCCCCCTCTCCCATCCCTGGAGCCAGGGACCTCGCTGAGCACCGGCACTTCATGGAGGCTTGCGTGGTAGCTGGAGGTACTTGTTTTGGAAATGAAGTTAAAAAAATTATCTCCCACTGCCCATTCCTTTCAGCAAGGACACAGAAGTCAGACTGAGGATTTGTGTGTAAATAGTAACAAGAGAAGCCCCCTGACTAGGTGGATGTGCAGTAGGAGGATAATTTATTTTCCCTCAAAGGCTCAGTTTGCTTTCACATAACACTGGCAGGGGGCTCTGAAGGACACCTTCCACTTAAACACCCCTGCGGGTGGACAGGGCTGCCGCAAGGGACAGAGCCTTCCTCCAGAGCAGACGTGGGCTGCCCCAGTGCTCAAGGCTGGGACATGCTGCGACTGCCGAAGCAGCAAAGGCACGCCTTTGATCAATGTCCATGCAGACAGGTGACCAGCCACGTTTAATCATTTGCTCTTCAACAGCTTTGTTTATTCAAGATCTCAAAGCCCCTGACAAATGCAGATAAATGAAGTCCCCGGTTGGCCATGGCGGTGGATAAGAGTCATTACCCTGATACACAGAGCAAGGATCCCAGCATGGAAATTGCCCCAAACCCATGTCATCAGTGGAGCTGCAGGAGGGAGAGCCAGGGCCAGGATCCACTCTGCCCATGCCGACCTCAGATGGATGCGCTTCCCAGCACACTGCAGCCCATGAGGAACATCGGCGGCTGCCACAGATATTTCCCATTCCTGAAGCATCACCGTGAAGGGTGATGGCTGGGTAATGAGTTTCTTTAGTCTTGCCTGAATGCTTTCAGCTCTGCAGACACAACTTCTCAGCGTTCAGCACCGAAGAGCAGATGAGTAGCTGATTACATACTACCCTGCCCTGAACACAAATCTCAACAATTAGTGGGACTTCTTCCCGGTAATACGCAGCTGTGAATAGTGATAATTTCTGTGCTCATCTCTCTACCAACCCCAGTTCTGCAAAGGCAAGAAAAAACCCAGGAACTTTCAAAAACCTCTTAAAACCTTCCTGGCATAACAAAGCCAAGGAGCACTGCACTAAAAGATCTCAGCTCTTGGGACTTCCAGCCCTGGCCATTTTGCACCCATGACACCCAGGGCAAAGCAATGAGAACAGCATCCCTCTTTTCACTTCTCTCTTTGATGGCCCAACTGGTGACCCTTTTGCTGCTGCAAGAAGTGAAGGGCTAACATCAGTGGTGAAGGAGTAACTGGTCCTGCCAGAAGACAGCAGATCATCATCAGGGAAGGGGGCTGGCCGAATGGCACGTTTCCATGTTGCTCTGAGCTTGGTGCACTGATAAGTGGGGTAGAGCAGCTGCGTGGGTGTAAAGGACGATCCCATCCTAAAAGCTGACTGCAGATTAGAAAGACAATAAAATCTCCAGCACTGGTAAGGAACAGCAGCCGTGCCTCTGTGCAGCTCGAGTGGCTGAAGCCTGTGGTCAGTGCACACCAACTTTCTGTTCCCAACACTGCCCAAGAGCAGGTTGAGTACCAGTTTCGTCACTTGTGCCTTTGGCTTCATTGCCAAGGCAAAAGAAAAGCCTGGCCAGGAACAGGCGCTTGACCCTTCCTGTGCAGAGACACATCTTGCTAAGGGAACTGTACGTTCTTACAGAAGGAGGCAAGCTGTGTCAGAGGAAGGCACCCTACCCCCGAGCTAAAGGAGTTAAATAACCTAATCCAAGTGTGGTAGGAGGAACCTCACATGGCAGAAACAGGTTCCATATCTGATACAGCAAATCCCACGGGGAGGGAGCAGGAGAAGCAATTTGACAAAGCACAATAAAGACCAACAACAGAGAGGGTAATACATATTTCAATAGGGCATCTTTTGTGCTGAAGGATACAAATGATGTGGTCACTGTTTGAAATTCAGCCACCTCTGGGGTGGAACATAGCCGTGCATAACATTTGACATTGCCTCAGTGTTGATGTATTTGTTAATATGCAAATTGCCAATCAGTATATCTTCAAAAGGTTATTGCAGAGTCAGATATTAAATCAGCCCTATGTAATGCTTAATATATTTACACTGACAGTGCCAAAACCTCAGAGCCCTGGCACTGTTTATATATACACGTCTCTGTGTGTGCATTTCACTCTCACACACACAATAAACCTGATATTGTTCTTGTGCAAAAGTAAGACTGAAAGAAAAAATAGAAAATGGTCTCTGTAGCCCACTTCACTGATGTTATGGCTATTCTTACACTTATTTCTACCTTTTCTTCTCTCTGTTTTATACTCCACCTGCGAAAGGGAAAGCTGGATTCCCCAGCTGGGTGGCAAAACACAACAAAGCTTTTTACCAGGAGGTATATGCAGGCAAAGACTGAAACACACGGATTCCTGCAGCTTCTTATACAGAAGGCCTTTGGCCAGGGCAGCATTGGAAAATCAGAATTAATGTTGTGCAGCTTCCCCCAGGGATAGTGCAGCCAGCGCCGCCGGTACCTTTGGCTCTATACTTTTGAGATGCTCTTGGCTGGAAAGTTGTCATGCAAGGCAAAGGGATTTGGGGATTAAGCTGCCTGTTCTCCTTTCCCATGGTTTATTTTTGCTGCACTTTGACTAAGTAGGCCTACAGGTTTATGAGCTCTGGACCACGCTCCCGCGGTGGCAGGGAGGATGGTGCTGGGAGTCAGCAACAGCGCGCTCGCCTGCCTCCTAATCCCAGCTTTTCCCCAGGGGACTCTACCTACTTTTCCAGCACTCAGGATGCCTTGAAAGTAGAAAGCAAGTGAAGGGGTAACGTGACCACTCTTGCCACGGCCAAGTAGTTTGAGACTCCCTGCTTTTATCCCTTCCCTTATCCCATCCCTTGCTCTGGCTGCTCCATGCCGCCGCTGGCTCTCCCATCTAATTTGCAGCCCCCTGAGTCCCCCAGGCGTGACGCTGAGCTGCCAGCCCTGCAGACACCTCTCCCCAGGTCCCGTTGGAGAGGTGTTAGGGGGGTGGTTGGTTTGGCCCGTTTGGGGTCCTGCACAGCATCCGTCATCGCTGCCCGAGTGTGTCCTGCAGGCAGCTTCTGCTGCCGCTCCACCCGCTGGCTCGGCAGACACCTGCTGAAGAAACACTTTATATTTATGGCTGGTTTTTAGCTCACTGCCAGTAAAGGCAGTTCAGCCTCACTCTGTAACTGCATCATTTCCAAAGGAGGTGCCTCTGCCTCCAGTGCACGTTTGTGCCAGCAAGCATTTTGACTTTCCGCCAAACATTTAAGTGACCTTATGGCAGGCTTGGAAGGCAAGGCTCTGGAGCTCCACCACCCGCAGTCTCTGAGGGCCTCTATTCTCCCCTCCACCTCCTCCTTCGTGTATTTTTATTCAGCATCTCTGCTTGCAGGGTTGCCTGAGACGTTGAAAAGAAATGCCTTCCCTGCTAAGACACTCTATAGTAATAAGGAACTTGATCTCACATAAATTGGGATGTTCTGAGAACCATTTTAATTTCTGCTAATCGGCAGATGAAAAATGAATTACTTCAGATGTCATGTCCTACTGCATGAGTCTCGTAACGTTTGAAAAAGCCGTAACAGAGTTACCCGGTAATTGAAGGGCTCTACATGAGTGAACTTTGTAATTGCATATATTCTTCTCCTTGAGTCCGGGAGGCAAAAAGGAAAAGTGGATCAGGCCACATCTTAATGAAACAGCTTAGTCCTGCAGCGTTACCGAAGCTAAAGGTAAACAAACCGTGCTCATTATTTTATATCGCAACCTTGTGTGTGATCTGCTCTCTCCCCCTTCCCTGCCCCTCCACCACTTCTGCTTTCAACCCCATGCCAGGCTGCCCTCGGCCCCGCAGCAGCCTTCACCCCGGCTGCTCCCGAGGCCAGCGGCCGCCCCCATCCCAGCGCTACCCCACGCGGCAGGAGACGCAAACGGCTTTGGAGACACAAATGGCTTTGGAGGCTTTCCATCTCCGAGCTCCCAGTCCTGACCGACCTGGGAGGAGGAGGAAAAGCAACTGCCTAACATCCCCATGCAAGCCTCTTGGGGTGGCCCCTCCTGCCAACCCCCACCTCTGCTCCCAGCTGGGAAACGTTGCCTTTGAGTGCTGGAAATGTTTCTGTCTGCACCTTATTATTGGCTTCCACTCATTGAACATGCACGCAGCTCCCCTGGTTCCCCACCCTGCTGCCCTCGGTCCTGGCTGGGAGTCACTTGAGGGTACTATGGCAAACAGGAACCCCCAAATCCTGTGGTACCATCGTTTTCCACTCCCCTCCATTGATGAGCTGATGGTACTGGCATGAAGCAGCTCTTGAGCTGTTGTTGCACTTTTGGAAGGAGCATCTGTAAGGCTGCGAACAGCACCTGGCCATTTTCTCGTTCGTGAAGGAAGTGGGAAGATGAGGCAAATATTACAGAATAAAGATTTTCTCAGTTCTTATGTTGAAGGGTTTTCTGCTTTCTCAGGGGAAAAAAAAAGAAAAAAGAAAAAAGTCTATTGCTCTGTTTGTTTCACTATCTTTAAAAGTGGGATCTATCATCTGGAGAGTCAAACCAGCATCCATTTCTGTGGATTTTCCCTGGCTGCTCATCGGCGACGGATGGCATGATGTTTTCTGAAATGGCCATTAGCTGAGTTTCTTTATGAACAGCTTTCCAGGGAAGTAGCTGCAAAGTTCAATTTGCTAAATTATGAGCACATCTCTGATAAGAATTGCATTATATGGTACTTGCATGCTGAAAGCATTAACTTTATACTTTGAACTTTTAAAATACGCATTGATGGATCTGATGAGGACTGAAGAAGTAGAAAGGTGAAGGTCCCCAAGGATTAGAGGTAATAAAGAATAATTGCTATCTTTTTTTTTCGATGAAAAAGAAGCAGTATGTTTAGAAGTATTCCATTTAGCTGAGGCTTTTTCACTAGAAAAAGCCATTTGTACCAAAAAAAAAAAAAATGGAAAACCTCTTTAATTGGTTGAAAATTTATTACAACAAGCCAAAACTTAAGGGCACTTGATTTGTGCTGAAGAGCTGTTTGGCTTCAGGGAGTTGCATCAGATTTACCCCAGCATCCTAGTGAGCAAAATTGAGCTTGCTTTTGTATCTCGCACAGAATAAATCTAAGTACTGTCTGAAATACTTTTATTTTTTAATTAAGAAGAACCAGAGTGACACAACCATGGATTTCTCTTTCAGAAGAGACTAGATCATTCTACCTCACAAAATGAATGTGGTCTACAGTAAATCTCCAGAAGTTTACAACCTCAATAGTTTGGGTGAAAGCCCAAGAGCTACAGGCTAGGACACTTACTCTCTGGGATGCTAAGACAGCTCTGCTCTGTATTCAGGACAAGCCTGGAGCTGAACTCGCTGTAACACCCAAGTGCTCAGGGATATTCAGGTATCTTGATTTCACATGCACAGCACTGTGATTTCTATGCACTGAAGGCTCTTCGCTTAATCGGTGCTATTATCACACCTGATGAGGCACAGCAGGTGATATTTGAGATGCTTGCCTTTTGATTCCTTGCAACTGAGCAACATTTAGTAAGAATTACTTAAATCAGCTAATCAAAAACATGTTCAACAACATTAGGATGAAGTGGGTTCTAGAACACCTAAGCGAAGTTATTTTTCTTGTGGAAATCCTTCTGTAGAGAGAAAAGCAAATAAATCCCAATGTGATCTATATATTGTAAGCTATCTGTTCCTTGAGCTATTGATAAGTAGTTCCTGAAAATCCTTTGTTATTCCGTATTTCAGGCAAGGCTCGACTTTGTTCTGGTGGAAGAGGTTTTCACAAACCTTTTCTACTTGTATTTCGGTGGCATAGCTGAGACTGGCCAAGAGCCTGTGTGATAGCTGCCAGAGCAAGGGCAGGCAGTGGTGCAGCTGGGCTGTGGCTGAGCCCTGCGAACTCATCCGTGCACAGCCAGGACAGCCTGGTCTCTGCCTCCCTGTGCCGGGGAAATGGGATGGTGGGGCTGTTTGCAGGTGTCATTTTGATGGTGGTGCGTGTAGGCAGTAGCATGGTCCTTTGCAGCATTGGTCCACCAGTTGCCGTTTCTATTGAACAGAATCCTGCAGAGGTGTGAGGGCCCGATCCGGTACAGGGGGGAGACACCACCTAACTGCAAACAAGGGCTTCCGTTTTGCTGAGAAATTAAGCCAGAGACACCGCTGGCACGGACCGCTGGAGAAAAACACCTGCAGAAAGTCAAAGCACGTGTTTTCTCCTCTCCAGTTGGTGGAGCCCTTCTGCTGTATTGCACAGTGCAGAATGGCCCAGTTTGCTGGGCACGGGGCAGGATCAGTCCCGGCTTCTTCTTCTTGGTTTCAGTGGTGGCCACACAGCATGGCAGGAGTGCGTGCAGGTCCCTGTGCTTGCTGTGTTATTCGCTCTGAGGACAACTGATGGGTCAGGATTCCTGTTCAGAGGAATCTCCTCCCAGAAGGGTCCGTCTGTTGGCAAGACCCGCACACAGGGATGGAGCTCAGCATCTTCCCTCCCAGTCAAAGGGACCCGTAGGGACTGTCCTCCCCTCTCACTACCCCAGCAGTGGCTGTCCCAGGTGAGAACCAGTCCCCAGCATCCCTTTCCATGCTGTCCCCCTTTCATAGCCGAGTGGGACTTATATCGTAGGGCTCCCTGCCCTTCAACTTTCACTGACCTGAAACCGAGTGTTAAAATCCTCTGTAGCCCATTGCACAAAAAATACCCTGTGATTCTCTGTTTCTCCCAAAAAGGTATGCTTTCTTCTCCTTTAAAGTACTTTACCTTAAAGGAGATTGATGTTAAGTCATGAGACACCTGGTGCGACCTGTACCAGCTCCATTTGGCCTTTACCAGTGGTGTCAGGGATGCGCCCAAGCTGATGGATTGTGCCTGCCTGCGGGCAAACACATGGGCAGGTTACTGTCAGCTGGATATTGAAAGAGCCCTAGCCTAGATTAAGCCCTTTTTTCCTTTTTTTTTAATGGAAAGGGGTAGGAGCATGTCCAAATATTTCACATAAAACTCCTCAACATTCCTGCTTTGCTTTTCTGTTTCTGAGACATTGCGCAAACATGCCCCAGCTCCCTGACTGCTCACATTAAGCTCCAGGGAGCCATGTTCAGTCACCTTCCCCTGGAAGTTGGTGACAGAGCGAGGGCAGAGCCGTGCGGCGGAGCCACCACCCCAGAATGCTCCGAGGATGAGTCACCGAGGCGAAGGCTCCTGTCTGAGGGAGGCAGAGCCGCCGCTCTCTAACGTGCTGGACTTTCTGCACCGAGGGCTGCTCAAGCCTCTTCCTCCTTCTTTCTTTTCTTCCTGAGTTTTTATTCCTCATCTTCATTTGTCTCTTGCCCACCCTCCTGCCCTGCAGAGCTCTTTAAGGTTTTAGCAATTAAAGGGGGGGAAAAAAGCTGTCCCTATTCTGCTCCCTGGTGGGGCCGAGAGCTGATCCGTGGCAGAAGAGACCCGTCCCTGCTCCTGCCCGGCTGAGTCCGTTGCACCATTGCTTACCCTGTGGGAAAGGCAGAGTACGGAGGTTGCTCTCAGACTTTTTTGACGTGGCACCCATCCCTGTTAATAAGCAGTGGGGATCCCACGGGGGCACATGGGCAGCACTGTGGGGGTCTTGCTTTTGAACATCCCGCTTAGAGGTGGCAGAGGAGGAATAGGTCAATTTGGTGAAGAGGGCGGCCAACACCGTGGTGCGGCTCAGGGCCCTTTTGGGGTTTCCTGTGCTCCCTGCCCTCCAGACAGATGTGGCTGCAGCCTTTCATATTTTCATCAGAGAGGTGTGCAGAAAGGCTGAGCAGTGTGGCAGCCTCGGTGCTCCTTGCAGGTGCCGCGGCAGCAGCCTCCGTGGGTGGAAAGGTAATTTGTGCTGTTTTCGGAGGATCGGGAGCTCTGTAGACATGATGGCTTCTCAGACAGGACTCGCTCTGGACAAACATTGGGTCTCAGCTCAGGAACGTGTGAGACATATCTCTCTCCTGACCAGCACCCACATTTCCAGACACCCCCAAAACACACCTGACAGTCCCAGAGGGGTGCATGGTGATTTTTCTGGGTGCATTAAAGCCGAGCTGCCTTTCTGCTCGCACCCAGCCTGTAGGCAGAGGGATGCCTGTGTTTTGTTGCTAGATTAGTCATCGCCCTGTCGGAGATAAGTGCCCCATTCGCAGGACTGCCGGAACAGCTAATACCCACCAAAAATTGCTGAAAACCATGAAAAAACCAGAACTGTGCCCCCCCCCGCACCCATCTCAGAGCCCCCACACAGCCGTGCCTGCCTGTGGCTGCTCACTTGTACCGCCGTGGGGGTAAGGAGCCCCGGAGAGGGACCCACACCTCTACCATGCCAGAGCCCCACAGAGATGTGGTCCTGCCCCAGGGAGCTCCCAGGCCTAGATCCCACACCAAAAACTTCAGCCAGGCAGCCACAGGCTTAAAGCCACGGCTGAGCAACAGAAATAATTGTCCAGAGCTGGATTGTCTTCCGGTCCTTTACGGGGCTGTGTTTTCTCTTGCTGCTGGGGTAGGGGATGCTCATTGCAACCCAGGGCACACGGATCTTGCCTGGCAAGGGGCAGCACTGCCTCTGCGTGCCACAGGGATGCCCAGTCTTGGTCAGAGGTGGCATGGCAGCAGTGGTGGCACCTGGGGGTGAGAAGGGAGCTGCAAGGAGTCTGGGCGGTTTCTTTTTATAATCACTCACGTAGATTTTCCCATAGGTTCCCCAGGTTTTAGGGAGCTGCCCAGTCAGGGGATGCCTCCCCCAAGGAAAGTTGGCAAATTGCTGCCAAGATGGAGATTGGTGTCAGCACCCAGCTCTGCCAGGGTGCCTGGGAAGATGCAACCTCACCTCGCTGGGTCCACACTCTGCATCAATCTCCCACAATGCTGGAGAATGTTAATGCAATATATACATATATATATATTTTCATAGATACTTATTTCATGTCCCTTGTTGTCTGTTGCTGGCTGGCACAGCATTTGGACATGGGAGGGTACTCATGGGAAACATTTGAGATGTGATAGTAATGTGTGTGTTTAGGTTTAAAAGCATGGAGGGGCAGTTCCAGTAAGTGTGTGTGAAGACCGAGTGATCATTAGTACCTGTTTATTGAAGTTTACCAGCTCTGTAACAATGGGTTTCTCTTTGCATCAGATTTAATTCCTCTGTAATTATGTTCTTAATATAGAAATCATTTGGCATTTATTTGCCATAATAAAACTTCCCATTGCATTTAAATTCAATGTGAAGATTTAAGTGTATTCAGGAGACTCAGTTGAAGACCTGAAATTAAATATTCCTAGTTTCCTTTTCCAAACAAGACAAACTCAGATAAATGCAGGCAGATCCATGCGTGCAGCTACTCCTGTGAGCAGTGGCAGCTGCATGTGCATACCCAGAGAGAGATGGTAGCCCTTGTGATGTAGACGACTCTTTCAGCTTCTTCTCACTGTCCCGCTCTGGCCTGGGGCACTGGTCCTGCGGGTGATGCTAACGACTGATGCTACTTTGTACACCTGAGCAGGGAAAACACACAGTTGAGAAAACACTGTGGGTGTTAAGATCACCATCAGCCATCCCGGTTTGCTCTACAGTTTGCACTGGTTTTCAAAACATTTGCTTTAACCGTTGTGGTAGCAGGATGTTGCTAATGCGGCTCTTTCCAGCTGAGCTGGTGCTCAGGAGCAGCCCGGGCAGCAGATGTAGGTCAGCACAGCCGGAGCTGGGACAGCCCAGAAGACCAGTCCTGGCCCAATGACACCATCGTCCCCAGCCATGTTCAAAGGAGACCGGGTGGGCAAATTTGCTGTACTTAATTTATAGTTAAAAGAACAGGCCTGCGAAACACATCCCATAATCACCTGCTGGTGGGTGAGCAGCTGCAGCTGTGGTAACAATATGTGGATGGGCTCCCAGCACTGATAAATGATGGATAAAATAGCTGTGCAGAACACTGACACTAGCACGCAACAGGGGTCACGCTGCTCCCGACGTCGTTATTTTCTCCCTAGATATACCGAGAATCAGAAGCGCTGGCAATAAATTTTTTTCCATCCTTTCTCAGAACTCCTCCCACTAGGCTTAAAATAGCAGGGCCCAGATAATCATTAACCACTTTGACATATTGCAAGAGGCACAGATTGGGAATTCATAAGGAGAGGACGGAGCTGGAACAGACCCGCACTCCCAGTTCGTCTCCAGCAGTACCGTCCTCCTCACGGTAAAGCCAGTTCAGCCTGGCCTTGCCGCTGCTGCCCCTAGAGACAAGCTCCCATGACAGCCAGAAATAGGGAAGAATATTATACATAATTGCTTAATATATTACTCTTCTCAAAAGTAGGGAAGAGTAATAATATATAGGGAAGGTATTTCATCCGTATGTTGAGAGGGTTATGGCTGAAGCCAGGGCCACCCTTCCCTTTTTGTTAACTCTGGTTTTCCATCTTTGAACCCTAATTTAGACTTGGATAACAACAAAAAAAAAGGCAGGTGCCCTGAGTCCTAAGCCCACTTGGTTGTTTCAGGGTAACAAGATGGTACTGAGCAAGTTGCTGATAAAGCAGAAATGCTGCTTAGGCTGATCTGAGTGACGGGTTGTAACTCTACAAAAGAAAACTGGAAAAATAAGTGTTGGGAAGTAGACCCTTCAAAGGGTCTTTGGAGAGCAGTCCCCAAAGGGAATTGATGGGAACGCTGTCGTTTGAAGCACTGAAGAATATGCTGTGCAGAGCTGACTTCTACAAACCTACAGAAACAGGCGTGGAGATTTAATTTCCATCTCTAATTGCTGTGATCTGCACTTCATTTGGGGCTTGCTTTTGCATGCATGTAGCTTTTAGCAGAGGTCTCTGCGCAGCAAATCCTTCATGCGTACCACAGCCGATGGACTGCTTCTGAGCTCGCTGTACAGCCAGCGATGAGACTCCTCCTTTGCTGTACAAAGGATTTATTCCTTTAATATGCCCCTGGTGTTTATTTTTCTGCTGGTGCAGGAGGGCGTGTGCGCGTGTGTGCATGTGGCAGTGTTTTATGAATGCCTGCTGTGGACAGAATTGGGCTTCACAGTATGCAAAAATAGCTGTGTGCCACATGCAAGGATATAATATTTCATACAGCTGGAGAAAATGTGATAAATTGGGTTTTTGCTAGACTTGCAAAAATCAAGAAACTGGGGGATTCATCTCC
The DNA here is from genome assembly GCA_013400755.1 of Pelecanoides urinatrix. Taxonomy (NCBI): domain Eukaryota; kingdom Metazoa; phylum Chordata; class Aves; order Procellariiformes; family Procellariidae; genus Pelecanoides; species Pelecanoides urinatrix. The sequence goes on along the minus strand of VZTQ01006072.1, from coordinate 224,734 downwards.
ACAGTTGAGTCCTGAGCTCTTGCAGGAGCCGGCAGGACTGTCTGGGTTGGAACACCCCATTAGGGAAGGGGGACCAGGTCCCCACGGCATTGTAGGATGTTTATGGACATCTCCTGGCTCTGAAGAGACAAGCTCAGATTTTTTAAACTCCTTTATTACAGAGTCCAAGAAGCCAACGTGAGTCCAGGCTGCAGCTACAGATTTTCTCCTCTGCCTTTGCCTGGAGGTTGTTGCTCTTAGTTTCTGCTCCGTTCTGCCCTGTTCCTGATCCCTCATCACCAGTGCCTCCAGCTGCTCATTAGATAAAACCCAGGCCCCTCACTCGCCCTTTGGAGCCCTGCAGGAGACCCCGGTGTGCAGCGAGGTGGAAAGGCAGGGATGCTGTAGAGCTGGGAGGTTTCTGCGTTACCTGCTTGGTGCTGGGATCATGCTCGTGCACTGAGGAGTGAAGCTGTTGAGAAAATAAAGTACCAGGGTCTGAGGAGGGTAGACCAGAGGCACGGAGCAGCAGTCCTTGCACCAGGCTAGTTCTTGGTGTGGAAGAGGTTTGGTGAGTGGGGACGCGGAGGAGCTGTGCTAAGCCCTGATCCCTCTCCTTTTGCATCCTGGCTGGCAGTGCGTGCTCATGTGGGTTCCTTATCACACTTGTGCTTTCCCACCCCAGTCCCAGCAAGGGGCACAGATATGCACAGCTGAACCTGAGCCCCTCAAACTGCACCTCACACAAGGAGTTTGAATGCCAAATGTCAGCGCTCTTTCCTACACGCACCTTCTTCCCATCTAATCCTTCCCTGCTTCCCTTCTCCTGGCTTCTCCTGTCACACCTTTCCAGGTGAAGAAGGTTCACGGATCCTCCTTGCTCGCCCTCTCCCTTTGCATCCCCTCCTGTGTGTAATGAAAACCAGTGACAGGTGGAGCTGAGCCTTGTTTTGTAACGTAAACAGTTATTTACAGTTTTGCTAAAATTTCATGGAAGATGATATTTTTAGGTCACCTAGCTGAAGCAAATGAAATTATTAAGATGTTTGCATTAGGTTTCATTAAAAAAAGTATCACTCTTGCCCAGTGTGGTGCTCAGTTCCTGAGACCTGAGCTGGTACCCTGAAAGCTAAGGCAGCTTCCCACCAGGGTTAACAAGAGCAGGATCTGGTTTCCTACCCACGGCAGCTGGGATGGATGTCTTTTGCTGTGTCCAGCAGCCTCAGACACCAGGGTCTGTTATCTTTGTACTACATTGGTGGTAATGATGGGGCTGATGTAGAGGTATAAGAAGAAATATCCTCTCCTCAACACTGAAAGTATGGTGCCAGCCTTTCCCATCCCGAAGATATTCTCATTCTGCCTTTAAAAGCTTTTAAATCTTGGAGCACAGCTAAGTACACAATTGGGGTCTACGCTGTGGCTTTTAAACACTAAAAGGTGGGGAGTAAAATGTAATGGCTCTGTTCTTCCCTAAATGAGTGACGGCAAATGACTGTAAAATGAGCTCCTGAGCTTGTGTGTGCAGAGGGGAATTTAGTCCCATGGTGAACAGGACGATAGCAGGTGGATCAGAATAATATTGAGGTTTCCTGGATACCCCTATTTAAAGCTACACCAGAAAGAAGGAAGCAAGCCAGGAGGATCAGTGTTTCAGCCACCACTCATAAATGTGTCACAAGCCAGGACACAATTTGTTCTCCGTCTTGCTTGCTTCTAGGGTGGAAATAGCCTGGAAGCTTCTAGGGCTACAGGCTATCCATCAGTATGACTCACTTTTGGGACAGACTGTCTCGGGGAAGTGGACGGGGGATGAAATTTGAGGACCTTTTCTCTGCTGGGCTATGGGTACACCAAGACCTGGACCCAAAGCACGCACCTGCAACCCACGGTCAGGTTCATCCCTCCTGGTCCGGGAGCAGTGGGAAGGAGAGACCTATGTCTAGCATTGCAAACACCCACTGCCTGGCCAGTCCTGGGAGGTACCGCATGGGCCTGGTCCAGCTCCCGGAGAGAAGCAGCACCTCCACGGCTGGCACAACCCAGCCTGCACAGACAGTCCAAGGGCCACCACGTCTGTGCTCCCCCTCCTGCCCGGCTGGGCTCGAGGAAGCTGCCCCAGGCTGAGCGGGACACCAGCCTGCAGCAGAGGCTGTCTCGCAGCTATCCCCACCACCAATCTCACTTTCTCACATAGGTAGCAGAGAGACAGAAACCTGAGCAGTGAAACAGTGGCATCTGGTTGCCAACAGAGCTGTCCCCACTCGTTATGATCTAGTGTAGGTGCTCTGGTGTCTAGTAAGAGCTGTGCTCATCTAGCTTTTCCTTCAGCAGTGATATTAGGTGTTTTTCATCTACCCAACTGTCTCTTTCCACTAAAAATTGTAAGGCCCAAATATTTGAGATCGCTACATCCCTGTCAAACTCTGTTCACATCAGCCAAGAATTATTAGAGGGAAAAATGAAGGAGGCAGCATGATTACCTAAGCCAAATCAGGAAAAAAGGAACAAAGAGCAAATGGGTGGATGACGGAGCTTCTGCCATGCCACGCCGTGCCGTGCTCAGGCTCTGTGGGAGGAGGGGAGCATTGCTGACGCTGTCTCTCTTTTTCAGGGGGAGTTGCTGAGCCCATGTCGATGCGACGGATCAGTGAAGTGCACGCACCAGCCATGTCTGATCAAATGGATTAGCGAGAGAGGCTGCTGGAGCTGTGAGCTGTGTTACTACAAGTATCACGTCATTGCCATAAGCACAAAGAACCCTCTGCAGGTAAAGGTACTAGAGACATTTCAAAGTCTATTTATTCTCATTTATTTTTGTTTCTGGGAGCAAGTGGATTTTACCTGCGTTGGTTTTCCTTCCCTGTGCACAGCGATCTATATGTCTAAGACACTTAGAAAGGGTTGTCGGGGGCTTGTCCAAAGAGGCCCCGTGTTCTGCTTAGTGGTGCCGGGGACATCCCTCAGATGTCTGCTCTTTCTGTCATTTGACAATTCCCACATTCATTTTCCTCCTTTTGAAAACACCAGTGTGACCACGATAGTGCTGTAACACCTCACAGCCCTTCAAACGTGTTCACCCACTGGAGACCGCAGGTATGCCACTGTCCCCAGAGGCAGGTGGGGACGAAGGAGTTACGGGATTTGCTGCAACAGGGCACACAGTCTGTGGCAGAGCAGTATCTTGAGACCCCGTGTGTCTAGAGTTGTGCCATTAATCCCGATCTCCTGCTGGGCCTTCTCTGTGTTGGCATGAGGGACAGAGCAGGTAGATGGAGGGGTCTTACAGCTCTCCACTCTGATCCTGCCATCCTTTTCACTTTACTGCTCCCCCATGATCAAATACGTCCTGGCATGGCACCAGGGGTGTTGGTTCTGATGCTCTTGGTCTCTCCAACCCTGGTTCTCGGTGGACATTTGCAGATGTGCACACAACAGGTAAAGCACATCTTGATGTAAGTGGCTGTGAAAGGCATCAGAGGACCCACCTTTTTTGTCTTCCGAGTTCAAAAGCACTGTGGCTTAATAAGCCCCACTGCAGGCTGGTAATTGAAGTCAAGATTCGGAATGGGGAAAACTGTGTGAAAACTGTTAAAAAAAGGGATAAATTATCCTTAATAGTTATTGATTTATTCCGGGGGCAACACCTGAAGATGGACTAATTGCTGCATGCCTTTGCTGAGCACCATTAGTGTCTCAGATGTAAGGCAGCGTATTACATCCAGGCATTACTGCTTAATTAGCATCATCTGGACTGAAGAGACATTACAGCAGCATGCTGCGGTTTAGAGACTGGGGCAATGTCTATAAATATGTTGGTCTGTCCAGGACCTGGCTTTGGCTCTCTGCTGGTTGCTCTGCTCTCTAACAGGAGGCAAGGATTCTGCCAGAGATGGTGCCCAGTTGTACGGGGGTGGAGGGAATGCAAACTCCTGCTCTCTCCTCCAAACTGCAGTCTCTGTGTGTCTTTTTCCAGGCCTGAGGTCACTAACCACAGTGAAGAAACAGGGACAGCCCTTTAGGACTCCAGACTTAAATGAAGTAGTGAAATTAGTGGGGCATCGTGGGGAAATTTTGCTGGGGGGAAGAAAAAAGCCTGCCTGCTCTCTGCAAGTCCCTTCAGCTTCTGATTCAATTTTCCATGTGCCGTGGGCTGGAGAGATCAGTAGTTTCATCCCAAGCCCCAGACCCAGGGTGTTTTAATTTCTTGGCTCTAGTAACTCAGAGCAGATTGAAACACAGGAGGGGAGATGTGGACAAAGCAGCGTTTGTTTATTTCTGGAAAGCTGGTCCATGAGTGCCCTAATGCTTCCTGTGCCTCAGATCAGGGGTGCGATGCTGAGCAGCATTGAATGTTTGTGGGTGCAGATTTGCAAGCGTGTGTGTAGCCAGCACTGCCTTTAATGAATGACCTCCAACTGCTCTACACCTTCAGGTGGCTCAGGGTGATGGGTCGGTGACTTTCCTCCTGCTCCTCACTTGGCTAAAATTTGTTGGAGCTGTTCACGAAGAAGCTCCCCTCCCACACACGTTTCAAAAGCCTGTGCGAAGCGTTGCTTTTTCTGGGGTCCCCTGTTAGAAAGTGGCCTGATCTGCTGGCCTTTGCCACGAGCACAAAAACTGAGTGGCAGGAGCAGCCGAGTTAGAGAGCTCAGCTCCAGGAGCGAGGGTCCCAGAGGACCCTGCAGACCCTGGGCTCAGCAGCTGCACGTCGCTGGCTTAGACTTCACAGCACTTCTCGCAGAAGCACTGGGAGATTTGGAGGGTGGGAAGAAGCAACTGGAGTGAAAAGCCCCTTGGTCTGGATTAAATGCGGTGTGTGTGGAGTTACAGCTGTGTGCCCGGGTGCCCTGTTTGGTGCCACCACAAAGGCACTTCTGGGAAGCAGACGCTACACTAGCACTAGTATGTGAAATCCCATGGGAAGTGGCTGATGCACCAGGCCTGGACTTCCCACGAGGGCTAAGGGCTCAGCCCCCCATAACCCATCACCACGCACGCCATCGGGGTTTCCCTAGTTCCTCAGTGGCTCTCGCCATCCTCTGACGCTGGGAAAGGGAGGCAGAGAGGCCCCGGGGGCTGCGATGCCTTGACACTATGTGCCGTAACAACGTGTCACAGCGTGTGCAGGCGGGAAGAGCCTCCTTTCTGCTCGGACTTCACCCCACACGTGGCTAACAGGGGCCACCTGAGCATACAAGCATGTCTCTAAGTAAAGAAATAGTCCCTGGTCTTTCTTCCCAGGGTCTGCTGGAACTTCTGCCCAGCTTTATTCTTACTAGGAAGCTCTGAATTGGGCAAATGCTGTAGGAAGTCGTGGTTGCCTCTTTATTCCAGACCAACTGTAATACAGGCAAGGACCACACAAACCTCACCTCCTTGTCAAATGAAACCTGTTTGGGTGATGCTCAGAGCCTGGCTAGATTTTAACCAGCAACGTGGCCTACTTATCCCCTGCGACTATCCCTGTGTGCTCTCATGTGACAGACTGCTGGAAAGCCAAACCCAGGTAGCTGGCAAGCCGTGGGCTCCCTGAAGCATGTCCAATTGGTCCGAGCAGAGCAGCACACCTGACACCCACATGTTCCCCGGGATCTGCATGTTTCTCTGCCCATTTTGACATCTGCTGCACATTTTTTGGAGTGCCTAGGAGCACGGCACAGGCCAGATGTGTGTGGAGACTCATGGTGTGGGTAGAGAAGTTACAGCCGGGGAAATATGGTTCATGCATAATTAACACAGACTCCTTCCAGCCTCCAGGCTGTTATGATGTCTCATACCAGAGAGAGGCCTTTAGTCTGGTATTTTGGCAGAATGAGTCTCTATAAATTAACCCTCACCCCCATCCCTGGATTGCAGGCATTTAAGAGCAAAGGTCTTAAAGCAGCAACACTGCAAACCTGTTGAGACTGGGGGATTAAAGTTGTTGGACAACATGGCAAGTGTCCTGCCAAGCAGCAGGCAGGCAGTAAATGAGCAAAAATATCCCACCAGCTGTGAGCAACCAGAAGATCCAGAGCTTTTGTCCGTCCATCCATCCATCCATCCATCTATCCTCCTGCTCTCCAGTCTGCCCGTCACTGAGACAGGAGTCATGGGCATGGAGGCTTTAAGTGCTCCTCTGCATTGCAATATTTGTGCAAAGCCTATGATTTTAAAAAGGCCCTGAAGACACAGGGTTTTAGAAGCACATGATGGTACTGTAGGCACCCTGGTGCTGATACACAGTGGAGTAAGTATCTGCTGTGATTGGACTCTGCAGTGGATTTCATCTATACAGCTCCTTTGTAGCCGCTCCTTAGCCACATCCACTCTGGTGCTCTGATTTTAACAAATAGAAAATCTGCCTGAACCAACCTACCCAGACCTACATCTGTCTGCAGTCTCGGGGAGTTAAACTCTGCTTTACAGTTGTTATCTCTGACTCTTCCTGTATTGTGGGTTGTTTCATCTCCAAAGATCCTCAGTTATCCAGTGTTGGGATGGGGATTTGGTCCCAGTTCTCATCTGGCTCTATTTTGACTGTGGTGATGCTGTGTTCTCTGATGAGTGAGTGTTCATATGGCCTCTTCATTAGGACGCTCACATCTGCAAGAAAAGTGGCCGAGGTCCCAGGGTGTTTGAACTTCAGCCTGAGCTCCTGAGCTAAAAAGCTTGAGGCAAGTTCACTGGTGTCGCTTGGTTGTCCCAACTTGCTGAATCACTTGTGTTGAGTATGAGCTTTGGCTGGTCCCTGCTGAGCTCCAGCTGCAGCCTGCAGCCTGCAACCAATGGGTGCAATCACAGCAAGAGAGACTTCGTGGCCTGTGCCTTATAACAGGGGCTTTCTAGGATACCAATACTGTAGCCTGAGTCTTACCAGATGCTCTAGCACATGGAGAAGATGGGATTTCATCACTGCATATTTCCATTACACAACCCTAGTGGACCCTCCTTCCTCCCTGCTGCCTTTCCAGTGTCTGAATAAGCCACAGCATCTGTCAATGTGCAGCAGAGAAGCTATCACAGCGGTGGCATAACTTTGCTTGGTGAATTTATGAAAACAAAAGCCATCCTCCAAAAGATAATTGAGGAGGATGACCAGGGCCTCAGGACAGCAGCAAGGGGAGATCCAGACCTAAGCAGTGCTGGGAATGGTCCACTCCAACCTTCTAGGAAAAACCTCCACTTGCTTGTGATCCTGGTTCTGAAAATTAAATTGCTGACTAGCACAGCTCAGGATGTTAATGATATGTACTAAGGGGACATGTCAGATACAGCAATAAAAATAAACTGAACTGCCTGAGGCAGGCATGGGGGAGCTCTCAGAGGAGCGTAGGAAGGCTTTTCCAGCAAGCAAGTCTTCTTTGCAAGCTGCTGCAGTAAGACCTAGATATCTTCTGCAGGCAAATATCTGCTTTGGTTCTGCTCATGCTGGTGCTTGGGAACCTTTGAAAATTGCTGCTGCCAAAGAAAGGGAAATACGGATCAGGCCTTAAATACTATAGTAATGACCTTATTAATCTGTGTTACATTAGCAGCGGGAGTTTTGACTCACAAGCCTCTGAGCAGAAGCACTGAAGCAAACAGGGAAACAGGTTTGTCCCAAGTACAACACGTAAGTTATGAAACAGTGCAAGAGAACAAGAGTGACATGACTGGCAGGCACCGGTCCCAGCTTGGCCCCTGGCTAAGGTCATCGCAAATGTCAGACCTGGGCTCCTAAGAAACCCTTTCTGAGGCATCTGGGTCACAGAGCTCTGCGATTTGGGGAAAATGGGGAAACTTGGGGAAAATCAGTCCAAGAGAGCATGGTGTTTTGCACGTGCACATCTGGGTCGTCTGCCGAAGGACACTGTGACCTTGCTAGAGCTTGAACATTTGAGCTGGAGATTTGGAGGGAGGGGGCTGTGTCTGCAGCCAGGGAGGGTGTAACAGAGGACAGACAGACAGCTCCTGAGTGAATGAGGACATTTCTTCAGAATGGTCTGGAGGGATGGAGCCCTTTTTCCAGCATGGGTGGCAAGCCATCACAGAGAGCTGCTTGGGCATGCTCTGAAGCCATTTTAAGCCCAGAGCTCACAAAGCTGCTTCTGTTGTCCTGCAGGAGCCTTTAAAGCTTTCTGGTACCACCAAGTCCTTAGTTCTGCCCTGTTCAGCACTGGCAGGTATCTGTAGAGCTTTCTACCTGCCTAAAGGTCACAATCCTGATTGACAACCTGGGTGAGCTGCTCGTTGTTAAAGATGCACTTCAGTACAGCTCCACGGCTACCTGGGACTCAACAGTCATTATCAGCTGAGGAATGAAGGGCTCGGTTTTAGGTCTCTCCCCGCAAGGTGAAATTGCTTGGCACTGTGACCTTGCTAGAACTTGAACATTTGAGCTGGAGATTTGGAGGGAGGGGGCTGTGTCTGCAGCCAGGCATTCAGACAAAGAGCTTTGGGGGTTTCAGAAATGCCGGTAAAGGGACTCTGCAGTGTTGCTGAGACCTTTCTCTGCAGCTCTAGCAGTGACCTGGGGACAATAGGGTCACCCACCAGATCCTTGGTCTGCTGGCCATAATGATGGTGGAGAGGGGCTAGGAGAACGGGTGATTTTCTAAGGGCTGTTATGAAATCTGAAAGGCACAGTGCTGTGACTGAGGCGGGCTCCTGAGGCCACCGGTGCAGGGATGCATCAGGCCCAGCTCCTGCAGCTGAAATTCATCAGCACGTTCCACCTCTGAACAGCTCTTGGACCCTTCTGTCTGTGCTCCCACTGGGTAACATGCTTTATCCTCTGCCTCACCCTTTTTCTTCTCTCTGTGCAAACCTCATACCCTAGGATGTATAGAAAAATGGAATTAAAAGATGAAAAATAATTACTCTGGTTATTGGTGGCTCGGGCTAGATGTGTGATGCTAAATTGCAGTTCTCAGGGTTGCCAGAGAGGAAATAAAACTTTTATTACTTACTTTTTTTTTTTTTTTCCCCTGGAAAATATTAAATTCTTCTGCAAGCTGGTTATTTTCCCCAGTGTTCAGCTCTGACCCATTTACCTCCTTGCCAGAGGGTAATCACACCTCAGTGCCACCTCCTGAACGGAGTCAGGACTGGTGCTGCGTGTGTCACTGTCACTTAGTGCCAGATGCCGGGGGAGAGTCTCCTACCCCCTGGCACGGCTGATGGACTCCAGCCTCTTCATTATCGCCACAGTGAACTTCCCGGCAGCTGCTGCCAGCTGAGCAGCGTCAGTCCGTGGCCCTGCCTGTGTTCCAGCCTCTCTGTTCCCAACTGAAGGGAGTGGGGTTTGAACTTTGCACTCAGGTGTAACTTCCCTGTGCCCTGAGCCACATCCCCTTTCACAGTGTACTTCATACTACAGGGACTAAGCCTCCCTGTCTCTGCAAAGCAGTGGTGCTAGTTGTACATGGCTGCTAGTTGTAGAAAACAGCTCCTTCTTCTTTATCCATCTTTAATTGCTACCTTGGAAGGACTTGTTGCCACCACAGGCCTTGCAGTGTGCCAGACAGATGGTGAGGAGCCAGTCCATTACCTCCTCTCGAGAGAGAAATGATGCAGAATGATTTGGCTGGCACAGGCGCACACGGGTCAGCATGAGGGACCTGCAGTAAAACCTTCACTTGCAGCACCAGGCTGTGCACTGGGCTCCCTGCACTCCCATCCCCTCGGCGTTTGCCAGAGTTAGGGGAAGGGGAGATAAGGTCTGGGGAAAGTTGCAGGGCTGAAACCTGCAACCCCACGCACTTATCCACTCCCACGCCCCACCATGTCCTCTAGTCCTGGAGCTCTGAGCTGATGGCACCGTTTGCAGATTTGTCCTGCATCTGCTTATGGTGCTGTTGAAGACGAAGCTGAAGAGCTGACAGGAGGGCAGCATAGCTGCTGATTCCACCCTCAGAACCCAAATTTGGGGGTGACAGGTGCTGGGAGGTCTATGGCCCCCTCTCAACCCTGAGGTGGCTTTTGCTCTGTCTCATGAGGGGAGAGGAGTGGCACAGCTGTGCATCTCCTGTGGACTCCAGCACCCCTTGACCCTCCCGTTGTGACTGGCACCACCAAGCTCCCAGCCCTCAGAGGAAGGCAGTTCCCTACCACAACTTCTCCGTGGCACAAAGGGGCCACTGGCGTGGCTGGATTTGGTGGAGGCATGGAGCAGGTTGGGCTATCCCTGTCGGAACGGGCTGTTTAAGAGATCACTGAGTGTCCCCAGGGCTCGGCGTTTGCCTTTGGCTGGGCCAACTGCTGGAGCGGATGGCAGGAAGGGGACTGGGATTAGCTGAGCACAGTCCTGCCTCAGCAGGAAACAGGTTCTCTTCTGCTCAGCAGCTTTATGGCCATCTACTCTGTGGCCAACTACGAAATAAGCTGGTACCACCCACCTCACTGATGCTGCACATCCCTGACATACAATTTGAGGGCTGTCTGCCCTTGCAGGATGTAAGCCACAGAACAAGGCTGGCAGAGGCAGACACTTCAGCTCACCTCTGAACCAAGCCAGGCAATCTCCTTCCAGTTGCAACCCGCAGACCTCAGCCTCAGGCTGAAGCTCTTGTCTGTTCCTATCCAAAGGCAGGGGAGTGCATTTGGTTCAGGGGTTTGGTCATTGGACTGGTAGCAATGCCACGCATGCCTGTACCAGTACAAGTCACCTGTTGTCCTTCTTGCCCTTCAATCAGTGTTCAAAGTCCTCCCTACTTCCCAAAAAACACTGGTAACTCCTGGCTGGCCTGGACATTAAAGAGGGATCCAGCAACTGAACTCCCTTCTTGCCCTGCAAAAGGATGGGACAAGGCTTGACGGGTGACCCTGCTGTCCCAGGATATGTTTGACAAACAGGGAGGGTGCTAAGGGCTCGCCAGAGATGCCACCTCACAGGGACACTGAATTTGGGCTGAATCCAGGCTAAACATTTTCAGTTCCTCTGAATCCTCTATACCTGCAGGAGGTTGAAGTCCACCTTCATTCATCCTTCTGCCAGTCCCACTGAGATTTCAAGGGCATGTATCTCACAGCTAAAGGTGGCCTGTATACTTCGATGCCAGGAGAGACTCTCCCCAGCCTGTTTACGCATTTGATTTCTGATTTGCAGGAGAGGCTACGGACCATGTCCCCACGTCTTGTTAAAGAAAGCAATTTCTGCTCTTGGTTTTTACAGGGCAGTTCTCTCAGCAGTGTAAATCTGAGTGGGGAGGTTTTATGCTGGATGACAGAGAGGAATCCGGGCTTAGGATATTTATACTGTAGCTTATACAAAGCTATTTGACATAGTGAATGGATTTGGGGGAGTTATTTCTATTTTTTTCTTCTTCTGAGGAAGAAGCATTGGCATTTACCTTGGAACACAGCCTGAATGTGTCATCACGTAAAGGTAGGGTGTCCTGACCACAGCAACTTCTTGTTGTTTATAACAAGTTCTGTGGAATGTGCGTTGCCGCTGCGAGATCCTACCTAGTGCTGTGATCCTGTCAGATCTCACAAAGTGGCACAGAGCCAGCTCATGGGAGGTCTCCAAAGAAAAGCTTGGCTCTCTGAGACACTTCTTCTCACAGTAATAGGATGCCCTGGCCGAGGATGCTGCCTGGACTTTATTTGAGGTAGCAACTGAATGTCCTGGTTTGTGATGGCCGCCACAGACCTACTGTCATGGGGATGTTACTTTTGGTGTCTTGCCCCCTGTCCGTCCTGCCTCCCTCAGGTCTCTGTGCTTTCCTCCCCATTTCCTCTTCGGCAATGCTGACAGGAAACATGGGGCCGTGCACTGTTGAACAACTCCAGATGTGGACCAGGTAAAAACATCTATGCATAGGGTAACATATAAGTCATAGGTGCTCTTTGAGATCTCCAAAACCAACACAATGATGTAAAACAGCAATGTTCCCTACATAACTAATCTCTTCTGTTTTTTCCTTCCTCCCTCCCCCTTGTCCCCTCTCTTCCCCCCATTGCCTCCCCTTGCAGTGGCAGGCCATCTCTCTGACAGTCATTGAGAAGGTTCAGATAGCAGCAGCCATCCTGGGTTCCCTCTTCCTCATTGCCAGTATCTCGTGGCTCATCTGGTCGACCTTCAGTCCTTCGGCCAAATGGCAGCGCCAGGACCTGCTCTTCCAGATCTGCTATGGAATGTACGGCTTCATGGACATTGTCTGTATAGGTGGGTGATCGCATCTCACAGCACAGCTGAGGTCGCCCACATGCTCACCCGCGGAGAGGAGTGGGAGATGGCATGGAGAGCCAGCCGGTACAGCTTGGCTCAGATTGAGCCTCCCCGGCTTTTCCTCCTCTTTGCTTTTGCGGCACCTATTTTAAAGTCCTGTCTGCTCGTCTGGGCAGCCCTGGAGTATCTCCTTGGCTGGGCTGGCAGAGGGACCTGCAGCAACCCCAGAGAGAAACAAATCTCTCTTCAGAGCAAGAAGAGGATGGGGAGGTCTGGGGGAGTCTGGGGAGTGTAAGGCTTTTCAGAAACTCCTTCCTTTCTGGAATAGCTAATTTAGGGACTGCCCCATGGTTGGTCTCTCCACATGGCAGGGTCTCTCCACATGCAAATCCTTGGGTCTCCAGCCCAGTCTCTCTGCTGGGCAGGGGTGGCTGCCCCTTCTTTGGCCCACCCTGGAGCTGCAAGTCTCAACCGGCCCAGGTCATGGCCCAGCCTGGGGTCCTTGTTAGATTGCTGGTACAGAGTAGCTCTGAGGATGAAGCTGTCCCACACTAAGCAAGCCCAGACAGCAAAGCAGATGCTGGCAGCCTGGCCCCAGAAGGTCTCCCTGAGAGCAAGAGCTGTAGTCCCAGTGCAGGCCTGCGGCATGGGGGGATGTAGTTGGCGATACCTATGGGCAGAGGCAGTCACCAGCCAAGTGGTTACCAAAACAGTTCAGTGAACACCAGCCATCTGCAAACATGCTCCTGAGCAGTGTCCACCCAAGCACACAGGCCACCAGATAGCATCAGTTCAAGTGACCCTGCCAGGAAGCAAAGAGGGTCCCAGAGAGGTCCTCATGTCTGGGTCCTTCCATCATTGGTATAAAGGCAGAAGGAGCCTCCCAGAAACTTGGTGGGACAAGGCAGTCCTCTTGACTTGGTGGATTTGTGTTTGTGTGGGTAGGGCCACTCCAGAGAAAGGAGCACAGCCCTCAGTTCAGCCCTCAGGAGGTGCAGGACAGACATTATCACAGAGCAGCAGTGCAGAAGTAAAACAAACCCAATGGCAGGGACAGGGGTCTGGACAGCACGCCCTGGTATCCAGGTTCAAACGGCTCTTCGCTTCAGCATCCTTCCAGCACAGGACTTGGACCCGCTGAAACCCAGACCAATTCCTCCCACTGTTGCCACTACTGTGCTGACACGGAGATGTGAGCTTGGCTTGTAGACATCATCCTGCTCCTACATGAGATGCTGGTGGAGCTCCCACATGTCTCTGGGAACAAAGGGTGGCAAAGCGGGGTGAAAGAGAGTTGGGCAGCACCCACATGTTAGCACAATAGTCACTGGGGACATCTTCTTGCTGTTGTGATTGAGAGTGGGATAAAATTATCCGTGTGTGTGTGTGTCACTTTGTTGGCAGAGAACAGAACTGGAGAGCCCTGGCCTGGGCGGGCTTCAGTAACACAATTAACTGGCTTTGATAAAGCTTCAAAAGCTGAGGGGAACTGATTAGCTCATCTGTCAATAGGAGCTAAATCCTCCCACACAGCGGAGAACAAACCACACCAGCCATGAACTGAAGGGGAACTGGGCAGACAGATTCAGATTTGAGGTTTTTTGTTTGTTTCTTATTAATTTTTTTAAGGGTCTGGCTTCTATTTCTCTTCTCCATCTTCTCTGAAGGGAAAAAAAGCCTCTTTTCCATGTCCACTGATGTCACCATCAAGCTTAATGCCCTAAGCTGGGAGCTTTGATTTTTTTCCAGCCAAAAAGCAAGCGGCCATCCTGTTCCCAGGAACATACCAGAGTCGAGGCTTGGGGCAGCCCCTTGTCTCACGGTCCTCCTGCGCAGCTGGCAGTCCTGGTAGGCCAGGCATGCTGGCTTTCCCACAAACTCAAAAGCAAGTGGGAAGTGTTACAGATGCAGTGAGTTAACACGTCTGTGTGTGGCTTCTCTTGCCCAGCACCTCAGAGCAGTATCCACCCAGAGATGGCTCCACTTGTGTGCAGCGTGTCTGCCCGTGCTGCCGGCAGCCTACTCATGCTCGACCAGGAGAGATGATGTTCTGGACCATGTGAGCCTTTCATACATTTCAAACATTTCCCTAGAAAAGCTCATATGTGCATGCAGCCAGCCCTCTGCCCCTGCTGCGCTCCAGTGTAAAACTTGCTTGTATTGTGCATCAATACCCTTTGCAATCCCAGCTGCTGCTGCTCCTGGGTCTGCAGCGGAGGGGGAGGGCAGCTCTGAGCAGTGCTAACTGAGATCTGGTGTTTACTCTCCTCCTCGCCTCCTCCTCCTCCTCTTCTTCCTCTGCCCAGGTTGAACCATGTGACAAATGAGGTCTTCACGGGGAGTTGTGACTCCCAGGCTGTCGATGCGGTCAGGTCTCTCCTCTGAGTGATTTCTCTCCAGCCCTGCTGATTTCAGGAGGCTGCTCTCGTGCTAGCCAAAAGGCTGGTCTGTCCCGTGGAGAGGCCAGGCCAGGTCAGGTCAGCAGAAGGGCCTGATCAAAGGGAACTCCGTGACTGGGTTTAATTTCTCATTCATTATAGCTTTGCTTGACTGTGGTGGATGCAGCAATGCCAGCTCCCTAGAAGAGTTCCCGTGAGTTCCTCACTGTGGAACAGCTATTTATCCTTCTCCCAAACCTTGCAGCCTCACGCAGGGTCTTTGATCACAGCTGGGCAAAGCCAGCTCTGGAGATTCAGAGTTCTGCTCCTGACTGCCGGCATGGCCCGAAACCTCTTGTTACTCCTCCCTGGGCTTTAGTTCGACTTCTGCAAGTTCAGGATAAAACCTCTCATGGATAATGGCAGTGACAACAGTTCTTGAAATACCAGGGTGCTGTCTGTGCATTTCAGTGTCTCCTCTGCAGTCCAGCCCTTTTCCCCTTTTGCTTTCCAGCCTGTGGGTGGGTGGGAAAGATTTAGGAACTAAGAAATGCGCAGCAATGGGGAACGTTAAGTGCACTCAGTTCTACCACACTTGTATTTTTCAGCTAATGTAACACATACATTGTGCGTTGTTTGGTAACAGACTGGGCAGCCTTAGCTAGCAGAATGTTATACTGTAGGTCCTACATTAATTGTATGAATTCCAGTTGTTCCTTCCACCAGTTCGACCCCAAGTATTGCTTTCACTGGCAGAGGAGCAGAGGTTTGAAAGACAAGGTATTTACTACAGAGCAGATGTGCTGAAGCAGAGCTCTGCAGTTCCTGCCCGTTCCCACTTTGGTTGTTCTTGGATGTTTCATGTCCATTGAGTAGCCAGTGGCATTTGTCCAGGAGACCAGTTTACACAGCAGTTTACACACAGGTGCTCAGCAGGACACTTCCTCTGGCACTGTAGAGTCTCAAAGCTGGAGAAGACACCAAATCTGCAGAAATCCTGACTATCATCAGACAGGGAAGACATACCTAGTCAGCAATTGCTGTTTTGTGCGATCTCCTCTCTATCCAGTCATTAAGGGATTTAGGTAACAAATTGCCAAGACAGAGATATCTGTGGTAATTTGCATGAGCAATCCCATGGCAGCACTGGTCTTTCCAATGTGGAGTCAAAGGTGAGGGCACGAGTGCTCACGTGTACATATAGCTCCCTAAGCACAGATCATTTGGTTGTTGTTATCTTCACTTGAGCTGTACTTGATCTGAAATAGCCAGATCATCTCCAAGTTGAGGTCTCAAAATACAGCTGTTAACTCAGAGACTATTGATCCATGCATCAAAATCCAGGGGTCTTGGGTTTGACTCTCAATCACTCATATTCAGTAATACATCAGTTTTCTTTGGACTTCGCTAGATCCTAACATGCTCCACAAAAACAGTTGTAAGCAACAGACACCATTTGCTACCCCTTCACCCACAATGGAAACAAAACCACAACCAAAGTAAAACGAAACTGCTCCTCACAACCAGCAGGACAGATGGTATGGCCCCAAGTGCCAGAAGCTACGTCCATCTGGGCAATGTGTGCAAAATGGTCTTTCAACATTGTTCTCCCCCTTGCTTTCAGACATCTAACAGGAGGGCAGGAAGCACTGGAAAGGATTGCTTGAGATTTTGAAAGTCTCCAATACTGGATTTTTTTTAAGAACCTGTTAGAAAACATATGTCAAGAACAGGTTGTGGAGAGATGATCAGTTTGTAAAGGAGAATGCTAAATGCTAAAGGCTAAATGCTTCTTCATATCCAGCCAGCCCCAATGTCTTTGATTCTGATCTCTCTCTCTTTCATGTGTGCTATCTCTGGTCGTGTCTGTAGGACAGATATGAGAGTTGATTAAACTAGAAACTGGTAATGGTGCCAGCATAGGTATTGCTCTCCTGTGAAGCCATCTACAACACAGACATTTGAGATCAGCAACCAGGAAGTGAATGAAAAGTGAGAAGGGGACTGTTCATTTGATTAACTGCTCTCTGCATGGGTCCATGAGAGGTAAATCCAGAAAGCTGGCATGGAGAGGGATTAGCAGAAATGCGGTTATCGAAATGCAGAGATAAATGGAGTGAGCCTTCACAGGCCTGAGTTACTGAGTAGGGAGAGTGGCAGCTTAGAGCTGGGCTGTAAATCCTGAGAGATACCTGCCTGTTAATTAAATGACAGTCCTTGAAGGGGGAAGGAGGGGTTTGCCTCTCTCTCTGTCAAGGTGCAATTAGGGAAAGTCAGCGTTTGTAGATTAAGGTGTCATTTGGGGTCAGGAGAACAGCAAACCGCCTCCTGTTAAACAAGGAGGAACTTTGCCAGCTAATGAAAGCATGTCACAGTCTAGGCTCAGGCATCACCAGATCGGCTCCGAGGGGGAAGCGCGTCTCGGGAAGGCCATTAGCAGGCTGCGCGCACAGGGCCGTCACTGTCACGGTTTGGGTGCGCAGTCCTGTTTGTGCTCACACAGGCGTATCCCTGTGGTTGGCATGAGAGGGGCTTATCCCAGCGATGCAAAAGCAATCTGATCTGCCTCTCCTTGGATCACTGTCTGGTGGAGACGGTTGCTTTGTCCATGCCCACCCAGTCCTTGCTCTCTGACTCACCCTGCCTTGGTGCTGACAGCCACATGCTTTTGCAAGCACTAAATCCTCATGCTCTCTGAAGCTTTCCCCTCCCACCCCGCCTTTCCTTGGCAGTCAGTCCCTGAGGGTATTTGCCTTCACAACAGTAACTGCACTGCAGCTCAATAGCACAAGAGACAAGCAAAGCAGGACCATTCATCCTGCCAACGATTGTTGTTGGCACACCATGGCAATCCATTACAGATCAGGAAGTGTGTGCCCGCTGTTTTTAATCCCAGCTGCCAGCAAGAATAATCAAAAACATCCAGTATGTCTGATGGCATCTCGGCACAACCGTAGGTAATAACATAAGAAATCAATAGCCAATTAAAACTGATCCACAGCATTTGATCTTTCATAGTGCAATGGGAACAGTAACTAATGGAGCTTCCTTGAGACAGTCACAATTCAAACTTCCTGCCAAGACTAATGTGGTTTTGTTTTAAATGAACTTTGCTTCCTAGAGGAAATGCCAGGCTGAGGTAGCCTCAGGGTATTTTCTAGCCAGGTCACTCGAGCCCTCATCATTCAAAGGATTTAGGAGTTGAAGTCCCGCTAAAATAAAGAGAAGATGACAAATGAAGTGTCTTCGGGGTCCTCATCTGTATTGATCCGATTCTCAAAAGGAAAGCAGATGTTTTCATTCAGGTCTGCGTAGTCCCCCAAGGTACAAAGCAGGAAGAATTGCTACAGCAGTAGGGAATCTGTCCTGGGGAAGCACCAAGCCCATTGCGCTGGCTTGATGACACCCTAAAGGCAGAGCACAAGCCAGAGACGTTCAGCAAATGTCTTCAGAGGAAAAACCTGAGACCAACCCAGACAGCAAACCTGCATGGCTTTGACATACCTGGAAGAGGCCCATGAGAGTATGCAGAAGTCTTCCATGCCCTTCAGCTTAATGCACTGCTTGCCATAGTGTTCATGCACTTCTTGCCCAGTTTGCCTGCAAACTGGAGCTCCGGAGCTAACTGGAGTGACCAGATCCAGGCCCTATCATCAGAGCAGGCAGTTGAGATAAAGTCAGGCAGCCAATTCCTTTTTTTGCACTGTGAATCCTGTTTTGCATACATTCTGCCACAACATGCATGCTCGAAAAATTACCGAGCAAATCATTGATTTATCAGCTGTAAAGGGGGGTGCGGGGACAGGAACAGTCCCCACAGGGCGCATTGTGGGGCTCTCAATCCAGCTGGGCAGGGACTCTCCCTCAAGAGCAGTCATTTAGGGCTGTACCTGGTCCAGCAGCAGGAGAAGCGACGCTGTGCAGCTGATCTGCCGACTGACTTCTTGGCCGCTATCCAGGAACAGCGGATGCTCAGCAAAGCCGAGACATGCCGCCCCTCCGATCCTGAAACATGGGACCTATTTTTATCTAATGCTGCATTGATTATTCAATAAGAGAGCAGAGTGGGCCAGCCGGCGTGTGTGCATGTGTGCTGCTTTCACCAGTGGGCATTTCTGCAGAGGCTCAATCCGCCTACTGAACTCCAGTGCAGCTCAGGCAGCTCTCCACAGAACGAGCATGTCGCTGCTGAGCAAAGAGCCAGGGAGTTCCCTTTTTGCAGGGAAGGAGCTTGGCTTCCAGCACAGTCAGAGCAGCACCGGCCTTTCACACGTGTCCTTTCAACTCCACAATCCTTCACCACATCCATCTCCATGCAATTTCCCACTGTTGCAACAGGGCTCCGGAGATGTATTTTGTCATGAATAGCCATATGGTGCTCTCTGCTCCAGTGGATCAATGTGTTTAGCATTTAAAGAGGGCAACGTAATTAACATTTTCTGAGGGGAAAAAGAAATCCTTTTGACTTGTGAACTGCATCTTGTGCTTTTGAGGGTGATACATTATAATCAGAACTATGCTTCCCTGTCACTAAACCCCATGCTGGAATCAAGTGCCTGGTGTCCCTGGGTTAAGTTCCCATCCGTGGGCAGATGCAGAAGCACTCACCTGCCTGTCACAGCTTCTACACTACGGCAGGAGATTCCCTTGTAGGCAGCTGGTAGGATCTCCTGCACCAGCTGCACAAATTGTGCTGCCTAGTAAAGGATGGAAGAAGTCCTCAGCTCTGTGCCAGGCTGTGTTTTTCCAACTGCCTTCTGTCCCATCGCTCCTCCTACAACAGCCTCCATCCTCACAGACACGTTACTCCTGGAGGTGGGAGGCGGTGGTCCGTGGCATGCCTTTGTGGCCATAGCAAGAGAAGTCAACTCCGTAGTCAAAGATGAGGGCCCAGGGAGGTCATCCCCCATGCACAGTGGATGAGGCTGCTTTTGCTGTGTCCCCAGCTCTGTAGGGAGCCAGAAGCAGAGGTAAGAAGAGATTAACATGAAGCCACATTAATCCAGCTCTGGGATTGCTTCTTAAAGTAGTGACTGATCGGTTCTTCTCCTGGAGGAATGGCTACCTACCAACAGAGCCATCTTTCAGACCCAGATACAACAGTGTTTGGCAGAAGTTGTTCAATAAGATTAAATAATGCCAGGGATCCTGTGCCCAATAGTCCAGCCAGAACTTTACCTTCTCGGAAGTGGTCCAGCCAGCAAACAAACACACAGCAATGACATTCAGGCAGGGCCAGTGTGGAGTGGGCAGTCATCACTACCTGCTGAGTGTGCAGAAGCCTAAAGAGCCAAAGGTCCAGGCATTTACTATGCCAGGTGGGACAATTCACTCTGCTCAGCCACATGGACCTCTCTGTGTCCTACAATGCTCTTTTCCAGACCTTTGCTGCAGGCTTACCCACTCTCAGTTCCTTTCACTGCTTTCATTCTTGTCAGCTCAGCATTGACAGATCCCGTAAGTGCATATGAACTCTTACCTGCCCCTTTCAGCCTGCATCAGCATTCACTCAGCTAGGTATCGCAGCCCCTAAAAGCCTTCAGCTCTGGTGGAAGGAACTTAGATACCCAGAGCAGGAAGGCAAAAGTTTTGCCCTCCCAGAGATCCTAGCTAGTAATGGATCAGAAATGATAGACCCTTGTCCTCTTGGCTTCTACCACCTTCCTTAATTTTGAATAGTGCCTCTGTGTGAGAGATGAAGACCTTTGCAGGGGAGAAGGTGGGGTGAGACCTGTAGGGGAGGAGAGAGGACAGGCCACAGCACCCAAGATGGAAGGCTCCTGGAGATCTCACAGAAATTCTGGGGTCTGCAATGAAAGATTTTGTCATGGCTGTGGAGTACAAAAGCAGGCAAACACAGGCTGCACCATGGTGTGTCCCAGGGACACATTTATCCCAACCAAAGGCTGGCCAAAGAGCACCATGAGCACCTCCTACCTCACGTCCTTGGGATGCCTTCCTACATGGCAGAGGGGAAAGATGCCTACATCTCGCTCCAACAAGGGGGTAGAAGCAATTGCAATGCACACACCGACCTGCAGCTTCAGAGGCAATCCCACGTCCGTTAATTTAGCCTATGTGCCCTACATTATCCTGAGGGATGCTCTGTTAAGGGTGATCTGTACTCACCTTTCTGTCTCTCCTAACTGGTCCCTGTTCCTCTTAGTGAAAGAGCACTTGAGTGGCTGGAGCGGTCTGAAAGGATTGGGCTCAGACAGGACCTGCATCCCTCAGAAAATGAAAAACTGTGAAACTATTCCCGTTTTTTTCTTACAGAATTTCATTTGCTAATAAAAGCAGAGAGGGAGGCACTAGTTCTACATTCAATAAGCAAATGTCATGTTTTGATCATTATTGAACAAAGCATTTTGATTTAACATTTAGAGATGACGGCTCATGCTGAATAGTTTAAATTCAGTGTCAGAATTAGAATACAACATTTAAAAAAAATTCAAGTCCAAATGAAACATTCTCACCTCTCTGAAAATACGTATGTATTCTTCCATTCTGGGGGACAGCATGGCTTTTTCAAGTCTCACTCCAAGCAAGTGTGAAGCCAGATTTCCAAACCCTAACAAAATAGCGCTGTTGTCCAGCTTTGCCTTTAAAGAAATGTCCCAGGAGTGACTGAGGATGCAGCATGCTTGCCCAGGCAGTGCTTTGGTCAAAGTAATGTTAGCTATAGGATAGAAAGGTTCAGTACCTAGACCTGGAGGACTGACTGCCGTGGTGCAAGCATAGTGAAATGGAAGCCACATGCTTTTTCTCTCCTCATCACGAGTATCTACCACTTCTGTCAGGGAATGTCTGGAAACAGAGACCCAGAGACCAGGGTGTGCATTTGGCCAATGCTCTGTTCAATCCAGTTTGAAATTATTTTCTATTCCCTTCTTTTAAAGACCTAAGAGTATCTGCCATGCACACAACGAGTGACTTTCACCTGTCACGCACAAAGTCCTTTCAAGATGTGGAGTGTTGTTCTCATCTCCATTTTAAATTTGGGGAAAAAAGGCACCAAGAAGGTTTATATAATCCTAGCTACAAAGCAAGGAGGGACAACTTTAAGAGAGCAAGAGGGTATATAGGTAATGCCTCTAAGCCCTATCCCTCCTATACTAGCACAGTTATGGGTAGACTCACAAGTGGGGAATGATGCTGGAAATGTATGATGCAAAAGCAAGGCTGTTCTGCTGGTGGAGCTCCAGTCTTTATTTAATTACTTGCTTTTTCCAAGAAGAGTCTCATTTCTTGCTGCCTGCATAGCTAGAGACTGCCCTTTAATCCTCTGCTTTATCGTGCACTGTGAATTAAATACTGCAGGAGTACAAGAGCCCTTAAGGGCACAACATCCATTTTGCTGTAGCTGTCCACAGCCAGCTGAGTTTACAGGAGTGCTTTTGTTTATGGTTTATCCATTGCCTGAGCAAGGATTTCTCTGGGTTTTATTTTACCTAGTTTCGCTGTTATTTCTTGGGGTTTTTGTCCCAGTTTTGAGGCAGGGTGTAAAGTGCTAGTCGGGGCAGGGCAGAAAAAAGTTGTGGTGGTTGGTAGCTCCTGGGCTTACAGCTGAAAACACTGCAGCATTTCTAGAGTGATAATGTTGCTGTGTGCGGTTCCTGGGGTCAGCCCAGCTCCTCTGTCACAGATGGCATCCTGCAGACAGGATGTTGTTTTCCCGTTACAAATAAACCATGTGGGAGTGCTGAACAAAAAGGAATTTCCTGTCCCTTCAGCCCCTTAATTTTGCCAGTCTTTCCTCATTTGGGGCCTTACCAGCTTAGCTCTATAGGGCCCAGCCCATGTATTGCAGAGGAACATGAGGGTGGGCAGAGGACATGAATGAAGATGGCTGCCCTGGGATGAAGCTGGCATCTCGCAGAGAAGCTGGCATCTACCTGGCAGCCATAAAAGCTCCCCCAATGCTCCTCTATGCTTCTGTCCCCAGCTCCCACCAGCTCCCCAAGCCCAATGACAGGCAGTCCTACCTGTTCTTTCAATTCATCCCACTGGATAAAGTGTTCCTCCTTCCCCAGCTACAAATGCTGTGTATGTGGGATGGACTGCTTCTGCTTCTGAGAGGAATCCATAGCTACCCTGCCACATACTTGTGTTACATGAACTCATGACATGCTGCAGTGTCACTTGGACACTGGAAGTTGTCTCTTGCTGTATAGCTCAGCAGCATCCTGCAAAATCACAGTGCTGCCTGGAGGAGAGATGCTACAGGCTGTCATGCCAAGCACTCCCATCAGTAAAAAAAGAGCTGCCTCCTTTCCCTGGCCCCCCATACTCAGCCCCACTATGGCAGGGGATGAGGTCTGCCGTGATCGCTCACCTGGTGGGGACCCTCTGAGATGCCGGTGTGCTGGGTCCATCTCTCACCCAGCAGGGCTCTTGCTGAGTCTGGGGGCAGGTGTTAATGGCTGCTGAGAGCTTGGGGCGTAGTGTAACCACCCCCCTAGATGGGATCTGCTGCTCCCGTTGCTCTGCCAGATGGAACGGAGGAGGCAGGGAAGGAGAAGGGGTCTCGCTGCCTTTGGGGGGTGGTCCTGGCCCACCTGGGGCTGAGGAAGCTTTGAGGCAGAGCCCTCCTTGGATCCTAGCTTGCATGAGAGGAGACAAGCCTTAATAAGCACAAGGTTTGCCTGTTAGTCAGCAGTCAAAGGCTCGGGGACGAGCCTGTTTGTGCTGTTAATGACCTGAAACGGAAGAGTCCATACCTCCATAAAATACCTCCCCAAGACAGCTGGGAGCAGCTTTTCTGCATACACTGGTGGGGGTTCTGCCCAGGCCATGGAGGTCTCACTCCAGTTTTGCTGGAGTTGTGGCCCTTGTGGCCTGAGGAGAGCCAAGCATGGCACATACATCGTTGTGAAAGCTGCCTGCCAGTGGAGCCCCATTACAGCGAATATACTTAAAGGGTGATGGGCAGAAGAAGGAGTGTTTCATCTTCCCCAGACCCGTGGGCACATGGCATCCAGTGATCAACAGCACTCAACAGGGTCCAGCCATGCAGCCATCCCAGTTCTGCCGAGCCAAAACACAGCCCAGATTCGTACATATTTAATCAGTTCTTTAGATATTAAAAAATGTGCACAGAGAATGATTGATAAAAAAATGTCTGATTATAATCAGCTAATTATTTTTTTCCATGTGCTAAGCATTCATTCGAGCTCTAGTCATTATGAATACATTTTCAGTTTATGCTATATGTCATTCAATGCTGGACATTTCTAAGCTTGCGCACCCTCCTTGTACAGTTCCAGCATTATTCAGAGCAGACCTTTGCTAGATGTCTAGAGACATCCTGCTCACTGGTCCAGTGTCTTGCAACTACCTGAAATGTCTAAAAGACAGCACCAGAGATCTCAGGTCATCCATTACCTGGACTTCTCCTGTAAGCAAGATAGACTGATTGAAACATTTTGGGGACAAAATGTGTATTTTGGAAAGCAGGGTAACAGTTATGAAGGAGTCTATACTTCTTATTTGATTCACCAGAAAGCAAAGAATCCCTGAAAATCTGAATGTAGCAGTAGTTTGTATGAAAAGTGACTGTGCGATGAAAGCATTCCTGAGCTGAAGAAAAGTATGATGTGAGGATAATGGACTCTAGAAAAGCAGTGGCAGAGGCCTCAGGGGACCAGAGCAGGGAGTGTCTCTTGGGAAGAGAATCTGAAGGATAAAAGTGCTGCGAACAGCTCACGGCTGCCAAAAGGGATGATACTAAAGGCACAAAAGCAAACTGTGCCTGTGCAGGGGAACGCTCAGAAGCGTGGGAAGAGAGCACTGAGGCTGCATCAGGAACTCTTTGAGGACCCAAAATCAGAAGCTGCAATCACACAAAAGGCAGAAAGAAGAGCCTGCAACTAACAAAAAGTGTCTAGAAATCAACAGGCATGGGGAGCTGTCAGAGCTGAACCCCAGGATGACCATCCAGAGATACAAAAGGCAACAAGAAATGGGTCATAAGCATATGTAACGTAAGAAGAAGAACAAGGCAAGACCTTAAATATTTGATACAAAAAGGGCCAAAGAGTTAAATGTTGCCTTTGTTTCAGTCTTCAAAACTTAACTTAAATAATTTTAATGAGGAGAAAGGAGCCCAGGGCAGAATCAGAAAACAGCAGACTCAAAAATATTCAAACAAGTTAGCTCTGTCCTTGTCAGCATGTCCTAACGAACTTCAGAGGAAGCTGCAGGAGCAGTCTGACCCATTTCATCATCAGGAACTTGGGGAGGATGGAGAAGGTGCCAGACAGCTGGGGAAATGCAAGCAGAGTACCTAGCTTTAAATATAATCTCTATCATTAAAGAAGATAGGAACTGAGGATCAAGGAAACGAAGGGCAAATCAGCTTAACTGATTCATAGAAAGATATTAGAATAATTTTTTAACTAATCAATTGATGAGCACGAGAGTATAACCATATCTAGTCTGGGAGGGTAATTGTCCTAGTGGCTAAGGCGGAAGCAGTCAGTTTGATATGCTGTGACTTGGGCAATGCTTTTGGTGCTTTGCCTTAAGATTCTCCTAAACAAACCAGAGAAACGTGGTCTAGATTCAATAACTATAATGCAGGTGTACAGCCAATGGAAAAACTGCTTTCTCAGTAGTTGTCAGTGGTGTGCTGTAAACTGGAAACATGTTTCAAGTAGGACTGTGTTGGACTCTGCTCTCTTCAACATTTTTATTAATGGCTTAGATAAAGAAATAGGAAGTGCTGTTACAAAATTCACAGATGACATGAAGCTTGGAAAGGCTGCAAGCACTTCTGAGAATCAGATCAGCATTTGAAATGATCTTGGCAAATTGGAGAAATCAACAAGATGGAATTCACTAAAGAGAAGTGCAAAGCACTACCCTTAGGAAGGAGAAATCAGAATCCCAAACACAAGCTGGACCAGGCAGTCACACTGCCAAAGACAGCGATTCTGTGACGTACCACTTTATTTCATCAGGATATCGAAAGAAAGGTGGGGTGTACAGTGCTGATTCTGCACGTCTCTGCTCTGGGGGCTGCACGCTCATAGGGATTTCACTTGCAGAAAAAGGGGGACAAAATGAAGAAGTTCTGGAGATGATGAACAGGAGTGAGGAGAGGGAGGGCATTACCTGATTCCCCACCTGGTCAACTCCGATGGTCACACCTCCCCTCCCAAATCAGCCCAAGTGCAGAGTCCCACTGGTGCCATGACATTACTTTAGATTATGAATCTACCTCTCCCCACTCCCTCGTTCACCCTCTTCCCCATTGCTCTGCAGCCTTGAGTCTCGGCCGCTGGAGGGTTTAAAGATTCTAGGTTGTTTAAAGAACTTGTCATATGCAGCTGGAACTGACCCTGCCACAATGTTGAGGGATGCCAGATACTACGTGCCCCTTTCCCAGCCCCTATTTGCAGGAAAAGATCCCTCTGGCTCTATTTTCTCAGTTTATCACCAAGGACTATCTCACATCATGGGTGAGGGATAAAGCACAGAGGATTGCACTGAAAAGCAGCATAGATTGGAAGGGTCCAGTGGGAGCTCAGTTACTCATCTCTCACGTACTGTGAGGTACTTGCGAAGTTGGGGTGAGGCAGAGATTCATGGTTATTTCTAAAGCACTTTTTGGAATGGAGCAATCTCATGGGGACTATAAGAATTTGGGAAGTGGCGGAGCAGCCTAACTTGAGCAAATGCAGAGCGCAGAGCAAAAGGCAGTACACTTTACTGTCCTACACTAGAAACCTCTGGTTAGGGAACACGAAAGAGCCAAAAGAACCCATCTGCGGCTAGGTATGGCCCCTGCAGTATGCAGAGCCCATCAGGGAAACATCACTCTCCTGGCTTTGTTTTTACACCCTTCCTTGTTCTGTTGGCCCCTGCTGGAGGCAGGACCTGTGACAGACAGACCCCTTGTCTGAACCAGTAGAGCCACTTTTCTGCTCTTAGGTTAAGATAAAAGGCGGCTAAGGATGGAGCATATAGGCAAAGAGGTAAGTGAGGGCTCAGCTGCTAGAGCTTTGGAAACAAAAGTGGGGGAATTTGAGATTGCCACAAAAGATTAAAGAATTCACAGAAAGGGATAGAAGGCTTTGTGTATGCAATGATGTCAATGGAGGGAAAGCCCGGCAATGAAAGTGTTATCTCCCAGGAGGATTAGTTTGCCTTGGCCTGAGCCACTGCTGCTGTGGATGCAAACATTAAGCTTTCATCACAGCTGCCATAATCTTCCCCTGACACCCAGCAATGAAAACAACAGAAACAGGCTAAAGCATGGCAGCTGTCTGGCTGAGGTGAAACTCATTTGGAAAGGAACCGAAGCGGGGAAGTGCTGCTGAAGGTGGGAACAAGAGGTGACAGCTGAGGTGGCAGGACAGGGACTTTACGAGAAGCAGGACAGAGTAACTGGCTGGAATGGACTGTGATTTTTCCTCCTGTAGATAATGTGAGTGACAGCGCAGGGGTGATGTACCACTCACTGTCAGCAGAAGCCTTGTTTTGGTGGTTTCTTTACTGGCAAACAGGAGAAACAGTTCCTGCCCCGAGAATTTACCTGTCTCTTTCAAGAAAACACATGGCAAGTGTTGGAATAAGAAGAAGGTTAATTAGAGGCTTAAAGTCCTGGTGAAAAGATCATTTGGTGGCAGAGGCTGACAATGTGCAGATGACTGCTTGTAATTTCTAGGAAACTGCTGCTCCAAAGTCGCCTTAAATTGGAGGCTCACAACCGCTCTGGTTAATCACACAGGATGGTGGTGCGCCAGCTGATCTTCCCCATACGGAGGCACAAACGCAGTTGTTCTTGTCACATCTGGGTTTTGTCCATGTTCTTCCAACAGCCCTTCTAGCCATTAGGCTGAGGACCTCTCTCTTGACCAGTCTTGCCACAGGCCCACTGATGGCAACGCACCTCTGTCCCAACTAATCCCAAGAGACAAAGGGCCACCTTCACACAGCCCATATGTGTCCACCCTCAGCACCAAGAACATTTCCTTGCACAGAGTCCCCAGCTCCCAATCATGATGTGGCATGGGCAGGTATTGCAAGGCTCGGAGAAATCCTGCAGTGACATAAGCCTTACCTCTAGGCCATGAGGCCCCTTGGTCATGCTCCCCTTTCTAACTCTGGCATTTTAAGAGTCCAGAAGCTCAGGGTTAGCTGAGGGCAATCAGTAGAACATGGAAGTTAAACTGCTTTCACCAGTGCTAGCTCTGTTGCAGACTGCATCTTGATCATCTGGAAAAGAAACAGTCCAGTTATTCTTGCTCTGGGATGAAAATGAGAGTGAGGGTTGGGGGTAAATGGAAGAGGAAAGTCTTTCCCCAGAGTCAGCAGTTGTCAGCTTGCTCTCCCAGATGCTGTGGGCATGCACTGATTGGGTATGCGACTGCACTGACACAACCCTTGCCTAGCCAACCTGTATTGGTGTTGCTTACCTGTTGCTTTAAATCCAGCCTGGAACCAGGCTCAGTGCTCTTTGGGGCTGGGTCACTTACTGTGATAGTTTTGCATAAGAGCAGTGGTTAGGTGCTGGGTACTCTCCCATGTATAATAAATGAAAGGAAGCATAAAATACCAGCATAAGCAATGCGTACAATTTTGGTATAACTTATTGCCAAGGTGGTGTTGTGTTTGCCTGTGCTGTGAAGCACAAAGCAGCTTCTCAGCTCTAGGAAGTAATCCCTGCACCCAGGATGATCACTAGACCCTCCTGCCTGGACTTTACAGAGCTCCACAGGGCTGACCATGATCTGAACCTCTGCATGGACTCAATAATAATAAAGCCACAAGAGAAACAGCAAAAAAGGCTAATATATGGAGAGAGTGAACACAGCGAAAAGAGATCAATATGGTTTCCTGTACATACTGTTCCAGATTCAGTATGTGTTAATTCAGAGCACTGCACTTCAGAGCCCTACCATCTTAGCTCAGAGATACTATGTCTTGTCCTGGGAACAACACAGCCACATCAGTGTGGCAATACAAGCAGAGGCATTAGAAATTTTTTTTGTAGGCTTTGCTGTCAGGTTAATGACCCCATCACATAATACGGGCTTTCTCTAGCTCCAGAGCCATCTGGGAAATCTTTTCATGGCACAAGACAGCGCAGGTAGAAATGTCTAAGAATATAAGAATGGCAAGGCTCCATCTAGCCAGCTGCCCTGTTTCCATCAATGGCCACAAACAGACATAAGCGTGAAATAAGAACAAGACACGTGTATATTATAGTTCCCTTGTATACTTCTTCCAGCATTCAACAATCTTCAGCTCAAGGAATTTCTTCTGCTGCTGGTCCAGCCAGGTCTCTACATGACAAGATGGGAATGAGAACAGCACATCTTAAGTGCCCACGTTCCATGGGAGTTTCATTTCACCAACACCACAAACAAGGGATTTCATGGACAAGGCAACAATCTGGACCAACACATTTTGCATGAAACTCACAGAGATTTTCCTTCTGAAATGGATGGTTTTCACAGAGGATCCATTGAGAACAGATTTTGTGAAGTAGAAGAGGGCGAGATAAGCTTAGGAGGAGTGGAAAAGGACCAGGCCACTACCAGAATCCATCTGAAATTCTCATATAGACATTTCTGCATTGAAAAGAGAGAAGTGCACAAAGAGAGGAATTCACACCAACCTGCTATCTTCCCTACATACACAGGATTTGGCTTATGCTGCTTCTAGCTGAACACTTCTAGTTGAATACAGTTCTTCCTGAAGGATTTCCGTCTGAAGTCTGGCCTTTAATTGGAAAGTTTCACCTCTGTAAACAGGAATGATCCTCAAGGGAGGGGTGTTTCTGGAAGGGGACGCACAGAGCTGAACATAGGAATTCCAATCCTAATTTATCTCAGGCAGACAAAATTTGTTTCGATGCAAGCATTAAGTGTCCTGCAGCTTCATATAAACTGGTGGACTTCTGCTTACTCTTGGCATCTCCTCTTGCAAATGAATCACTGTTGCTTCCGCCTCCCTGCCCACCCCTCCACTTGGTTCCTTTTTAATTTTACAGCTTCCTGAGCTTGACACCGGGAAATCGATAAGTAATTTAGAGCCCAGTAAATATAGACGAAAACAAGTTATTTTGTACTTTTATAAATATTTGGAAACCAAAATTATCTAAGAAAACAGGTGCTCAGTTGACTTAGCAACCCATCCATCAGCATCACACAGTTAATTGCATAAGATCATAAACATTTATAATTAGAAGGCAAACAAACAAGAATTTTATAAACAGCCCTCTTGAATCAGGCTGCACATTAAATATTTGTGATAAGGTAATTAAGAATAGATTTACAATCCTGGCTCAGTGTTTAATACTTCGGAGAATGGATTTGATTCTATGGAGAATGTTCTACAGCCAAGGAGAAAACATTTGATTTCGGCTCTTTTATCCAAGGCTTAAAGTGGTCTCAGAGAAACATTGGCTCTGTCATTGATTGGAGTGGAATTTCCTTCATTACAGATCAGACAGCTCATTTAAATATATGTCTAATGTCCCTTGTCATGAGCTGATCCACTTCAGGCCTGCTTCAAAGCTCTGTCTCTTTGGCTGGATCTGCAGGCTTTCCCTAAGTCCTGCTTTTTATGGTTGATGCTTTGATCAGAAGATGTCAGAATTCTCCACTGTGTTTCAAAGTAGGGAGGAAAAAACACATTTTTCTATTATGACATCATGGTGTTTGGTTATGAAAAGCTGGCATCACTACAGGATTACAGCTGTGCAATCTTACTGGTCTATGGGAACCAGAGTAAAGAACTCTCCTGTACTGTAGTGCCCAACACCATTCCCTGACCCAAAAAACCACATTTGAATACTTAAACTATCTAATGTGATTACTTCTACAGCCAGTAAGCAGGCTCAGCACCCCATTACGATGAAGGTGAGAGTCCACCTGAAGCGAAGCTATTCTGTGACCAAGTCAGCATGTTATGCTTAAAAGTTATGCTTAAAACTAAAGAAACTCAATCTGTACTGAAGCTAGAGTTTAAACTCTGTAAAATCAGATGCAGGTCCTAAGAAACCAGGTAGTCACATCTCATCAGTGAGTAATGGAGAGGTCAGCCCTAAGGGTAGGATGACCTTCAGATATTTTGGTTTTTGATATACACAGATTTACTCCAATAATTACCTGTCATCAGAAACTAGAACAGTCTGGAAAAGCTGGGTGGCAGGTAAAGCCCTAGCATTTGATTCATCAGGAATAGCAGTAAACCACTTTATTGTCAAGGTAACCTTCTTGTTTAGGTATGATTTTGCTTCTTATTTCTTGTGGATCTTTTGTTCTTTGCTCTTTGTATTAATATGCTTGCAACAGATAGGCAAGAGAGCTGCTCTTCCTAGAAATGGTTCTGATAATCTTGATCCTGACCAAGAAAGGTGAAGTCATCATTATTAAGAACAATGAAACTATCCATGTGCTAACTCACCCGGTACGTGTCCTACCTGCTGGTCTGGCTTCACTTATACGGGGCACAAAGGCACTTTCCTAACAGACATAGTGTTACAAAACAAAGAGACTCAGACCCCCCTCATTCTGCATAGATCCCACCCTCTAGCAAAGCTTGTTAAATATATTACAGTATGTCAACTAAGCCATTCTACACGAGATGTTTCACCTTCCTCCACCCTCAGTGGATAAGAACAACACAGTGTTGCAGTCACTACTGGTCCTAGTGCTTTCAAAGGGTCTAGCCAAAGCCTGGCAGCTTGAATAATAACAGAGCTTAATACTCAACTACTGTCATTGTCTAAACAACTTCTAACATTATCTAATCCTTCAGTCCTCTTGCAAAGGTGGGAAGGATGACAGAGGCCGCTGGGAGGTGAGCTAACTCGGTGGAAGGCCCTGAGCTGCTGCAGAGACCATTAGAAGTCACTCGTCCTACAGCCCAGTGCCATCCCACCGACATCAGCTCTGGTATATGCAGATGGATAGCAAGACATATGCATTAGGCGCATACTCAGCGCACACAGGGTGTAAGCTCATCTGCCCTTTCTCTCAGGCGTGTTGTTTTTCCCCTTGGAAGGGGGCAATGACGTACGATGAGGTACCCGCTCTGCATATGAGCAAAGCTTTGCCTAGGATGACAAGCCATTTATAGGTATAGGCAGAGCCTTTTTTTGCTCAATTGCCGCCTCTGGCCTCCACGTGCGTGTCTCCCTGCTGCTGTGTGTGTGGGGAGAGACTCGGGCTGTGCACGCACATGACGCTGGTGCAGCAGACGTCACCGGCACGTCAGATGCAGTTACACCCCCTCCAAACACACGTCGTTAGCTGGGTGAATCATGCCTATGCAGCATGCAAAACCAGTCCAGTGATAGATAAACCTCGGGCGTTTATTGGTAAACAGATGCTGTTTTGCTCTAAGAGCATAACTCACTGTGCTGCATTTACGATCCATTTATTGATTGCTGAGATAAAGCTGTAATCCTTTTAATTCAGGGGAAAAGGGATCCAGCAGAGCAGGAGTACCAGTGCTCTGCCACTCGGTAATTAAAATCCATGATTTATTGTTGAATAAACACTGGCTGAGGGAGAGCTGAGCTAACCAGCTAGCTGGGGGCAGGATGCTGGGGTAGGTTTATGGTTTTTTCTAAAGTTTTGTTTCTGTTTTATGTTCCCCCTTCCCTCCAGGTCTAATAATACACGAAGGGCCCTCGGTTTACCGGATTTTTAAACGGTGGCAGGCGGTCAATCAGCAGTGGAAAGTGCTGAACTATGACAAAACAAAGGACATGGAGGAGCAAAAAACAGGGACCAGGACAAATCAGCGCCCCTCCTCCCAAACCACCCACTCGTCCTCCACTGGTGGTACAGCCACTAACTCCGCTCCAGCCGACAGCGGGGCACGGGCTGCCGGCCATGCCACAGGCACCCTCTCTGACCACCACTGTGCTTATACCATCCTGCATATACTCAGCCACCTGAGGCCTCACGAACAGAGGAGTCAGTCTAGTAGTAACAGAGAGCTCGTCATGAGGGTCACGACGGTCTGAGACGAGGAATTCAGGAGGCCTTAACACGAAGCGGAGGAGACAAAGAACTCATAAAGCAGAGGAGCATGGTGTGCCTTTTTCTTTCTCTTTCCTTTTTTTTTTTTTTTTTTTTTTTTCTTTTCCCTCCTCTTCTTTTCTTTTTCGGTAACTGCACAAGATATAAGAGGCGGCACCTGGCCAGCTGAGGAAAAAAGCAGGTGGAGGGAGAGCTGCACACTCATGCTAAAGAGGTTAATGTTTTCCAGCCAGTTTTAAAAAAAAAAACCACAAAAACAAAAAAACCAACAACACAAATCACAAAAAAAAACCAACAAAACAAGTGCAATACAGACTACAAACTGAGTAGGCAGAGTTCTGGGGAAGCAGAGGAACAGACGGTTTAGCATGTCTTACAAATCCTATTACCTGGAATAGGTAACGCTCTGTACACGCCCCCCGTACACACACGCACACGCACACAAACACACACAGTGTGAGATTTATAAAAACAAGGAAGGGAACTAAATATTTGGAGTATTTTTATTTTTCAGACTGTGATTAACCAGGGCTATGAGTCGTTTTGTATCATGAGTCACTCTGGAGCCTTGTTTGATTTACCATAGGATACCTGAAGTGAAATGGCTGGGGATTTTTCAGTACTGATTTACAGAAAGAGAGATTGAATCATCCCACCAAGAAAATCTAACAAAACCCAGGCATACCCAAATTTCACCAAAACAAAAAAACTGTTTTTTTCATAATGTTCCTGTCAAAGGGTTTGTGAGGGTGGAATTGGGAGGGGGGGAGGGCGCTCCATGACCCTTATTTGACGTATAGGCATTTTTGGCAAATTTTGTACAAATGCTCCGCAGGTGTTTCAAGCACAAGTACTGGTGTGATTTATGCCTTCATAACCCCAAATCCAGCATCTGAATCTTGCCACTCACACACATCATTTCCCACGCAGACATTCCAGGTTTATTTCCTTCCATTTTACTCCCATCACAAGAAGCCGACCCATCTCGCTGGGTTTCTGCTACCTTGCCAATTCAGACACTCATGCATTAGAGTCGTACATCTTTTTTTTCAGTGTCTGTATCCCTGCTGCTCAATTTGCAACAGTCTCACTCAGTCTTGTAGGCTGAGCCTTTCACCATCCAGTCTGTTAGATTATTACAGAGTCTATTCCATTCAATCATTCAAGAGAGAGTTAGTCTGAAGAGGGAGCACAGTTGCTGATCGAATATGTAATACTTCTAATAACTCTCCTTCTCTGGGATATATCCTCGAAGGTACCAGTTGCTCTTCAGGAACATTCTCTTTCAATGCACAATGGCTGAATCATTTGTGGATATTAAAGGGACACTGTCAAGTACTTTTTAAATAGTTTTTAGGGTTTGGGCTTTTTTTACTCTCCATTGTTTGTAATATTCTCTTACCAGCTTGAAAATAAAATTTCTTTCCCTACCGATTTTGTCCTTTTCCATTTGGGCATGTACCGTTCTCTCCACTCACCTTTCTTTCACCATCCCTGTCCTTCTCCCCACCTTTCTTCTTCGACAGGAGGAAATCCATGTTACTGATTTCCTGCTGACTGTCCTCACTCTGTGGAGGGTATGTCCCAGTTCTACGGGGTTGAGCTGTTTTGCCAGTGCAAGTGCCACAAAGGAAATGAGAGCAGGAACCCTAAAAATACAGAGATTAGTTAATTGAGGAGCAACAACTCAGCAATCCCAAAACAATGAGCCCATAACAATCAAGCCTGAACCCAGCTCCCCCAAAAATTAAGATAAGGACTTCAGCCAAACTGCACCCATTTAACAGCAGTGCTGAGCAACATTGCACAATGGCTGTGTCCAGCTGCCCTCTGTCATCGTACGAGCACCTCTCGCAGCTTCTATTGGAGCCAGGGCAAACACGAGCCACCAGCTCCTTTGGCAGCTAGCCGGTCACGGGTCAGGGGTTTCTGGACTGGGGAAGGTGTCAAACTCCAGCCTCTGGGTTTGAACACACCAGCCATTCTGCAACATTGAAGATGGAGTTTAGCATCTTAAGGCAGGTCGTATTTTTCACCTTGATTACTTGACAGTGTCCCTTTGAATATCAGAGTGCAACAGAACAGGTACTTCTCTGGCAGAGAATGTGGGAGGTGAAACACCGGCCAAGAAAGCTGATTTACTGGGGACCCATGTGAAACAGCATGGTTTCTGAGGCCACTGTACCTTTATGTGACCAATCTTACTATCTACCAAAGAATGCTTTTGGCAGAGGGGAGGGAAGGGATGTTGGTGGGTGGAGGGAGAGGGAAGGGGCAATTCCAATCGTCTTTAAAAGCAGCTACCCTAGAATGAAGGTGTTGCAACAAATGGCCTCTGGAAGAACCACTTCTGATCCTGATTTTAGAGAGAAACCTGGCCAAAGCAAGCAAACACAAGCAGCCTCTCACCCCCATGCCTGTCCTCAAAGCTGTCCTCATTCCAAGAGATGAGTAATTATGGTGGTTTTGGGAAGGGGGAAGAATACACAGACATGTATGGGACAGCTGTCAGACATGATGTTTCCCTCCCTACCCTCCGCTCATTTAATATGGAGAAATCAAATTCCTTTAATTTGGCTAACAGCTAGACGTTTATGAGGTCAGAAGCACAACTTGCCATGCGAGAGTGGTGTGATCTAGTAAACTGAGCACACAGGACTCTGCATACTCTCACTCCAGCTCTGCCACCGACTCTGTAGCCTTGGGCTGTTTGGCTCAGTCCCCCCTCCACGCAAAGGGGGAATAACAATACGTACCTACCTCACAGGGGTGTTGTGAGAATCCACGTTGGTAAAGCCTGTTGAAGTGCTAAGTCTACCACCGGTAGTCACGAAGCGCGTGGTGGGGGTGAGCAGCGCTGCCCTTTCGCTGGTTACAGTCCGAATCACTCAGCGGGAGTCCCATCGGTCCTCTCCTGCTTGGAGATCCTCCTTGATCTGAAGCGGAGGGTGTCGTCAGAGTGCCCTCTCCTCCATTGCATGACATTTTAAGCGGCTGTGAGGTGCAGGGTAGTGACAGACATGAAGTCCTACTTGACCAGGGATTTGCTACAACGTTTTCTATTTCTGTGGGGTTTGTTGGTTTGGTTTTTCCATATATTGTGCTTAGAAATAAACTTTCCACTTAGGGCTGGCGGTTCGGGGTCTCTTCTGTTGCATGGCAATGTATACAAGTCTTATTGTCTGTCTTACTGTGCAAATGATCCCGCAGCCCGATTTCAGAGATGGGTATATCTTATGCCTTTTCATAGCAGCATAAGACTCAAAAGCCTGTCTAGACTGTTTAATATTTAAACAACACTATGAACTTGTCAATTGTGTGTGTTCTGTGCAATACGAAGCATGTCATTAGCTGGCTTGATGGGCAGAGGGGCTAAAGGAAGGTCAAAAGTTGTTCAAAGAGCTTCATACCTGTGCCAGCACGGAGCCGAAGGGCTGCCACCAGCAAAGCAAACTCGGGGAACCCATTGGAAACTGTTTTCAGAACAGTTTACTCCAGAACAAGATACTTTTGAGTTTATGAGCTTCTAGGCTACCAGCCTGAGAGAACAAGTGCAAATTTAGTGTGGGGTTTGGGGTTTTGGATTCTCTTTTTCTTTCCTCCCCAAAGTATTGATGGCAGAAATACTGACGAGGGTCTCTTCCTTCCATAGCACAGTTCTCTCATCTCCCACAACCTCCTTGTGCCGTCGCCTTTGTGCTACTATGCAGGACTTTAAAAGGTGCAAATGGAGACAGCACGCTCCTGAGACGTGCGGAATACGTTGCGTATTGGGGGATTCTAGCAGACAGAAGAGATGGGGCAGAGCTGTGCTACAGAAGGCATCTCTTCTTCCCCACATCTTTTCTCTAGTCTTGTCTGCTGGGTTCCTGAAGAGGCATTCTCTGTATTTTGTTACAAAGCAGATCAGCCTCCACCAACAAACAAAGCTTGCAGAGTTTGGCAGCTGTTTCTCCCAGTGGAGAAAATTCCAGGTCCTATCACTGTGGAGACCCCTCAGTTCTCGGGCTTTGTGGTCCTCCAACACCGTTTGGGGGTGGTCAATGTGGACAACTGTGTTCAGCCATCGTCAGAAATCGTGTGTGTGTGGTCCTGCTCATTCTTGTGATTTCTGCTAGTCCCCTGATTTTCCATCAGTTTTGACAGATCTTTCTGATAATGCTCTTCTGGTTATGCTCTTCAGAGGTGTTTTGCTCTGTGTCAGTTGCCAATGCTGTTCTTGCCTACTGAAACATCAGTGCTGGCCTCCAGCTTCCACAGTTCTTCCATTCTTGCCATTCAGTCTCTTGGTAAATACTCACTGCCAAGTTTAGACCCTCTTCCCCTGTGCCTGCAATGGCTCAAACACATGCGCTAACCCAAGGGTCATCAGAGAACACAGGGATCATTAAGAGTCTGTGTCAATAGTCAGACTCCACAACCGTCAGTCAGTCCTCTTTGATATATATTCACTTTGCCAATCTCAGTGCCTGCTGTTAATTGGTTGCTACAAAAAACCCATAATGCTAGCAAAACCCATATACCCAACTAACACTTGGTTTCCATTTTCAAATGTTTTTCAAGTAAATCAGGTGTGTTCCCTGTTGTGGTTTCCCAAGCAAGGTGCTGAAGAGGTCCATGTCTTGCCTTACCATGAGTGATGCAAGGAAAGAGCAAGTCAGCAGCATAGATTTGAGTCAAGAGAGGAATCGGCTGTCCACTATTTTTTTACTCGGGGAGACAGGAAAATACTAATCATGTCTGCCAGGTCCCTGACCCTTCTCAAAGCCCTTGTATCTGGCAGCAGTAAAACGTCAGAGCCAATGCCTGTAGATGGAGGACAATTCTGAAGACGTTCCAGTTCTGAAGACCATTCCCTGCCCACGTGTGGTGGTCAGTCATTCAAGCATCTTCTCTTTGTTTTCCTCAAGAGAAAAAAGATTATTTTGACTAAGCAAAGTACTGCTACTCTTCAGTGTAGGAGAAGGCTGCACCATTAGCACTTCCAAACTGTGGTTCATCCACCAGGATTCCTGCACATCTCCTTGTGAGAACTCATGGCCAGAAGACCTATTCCTTCCTCTTACTATTATATGTCTGTCAAGCACTTGGAGGAAAATAGTCAGCAGTGCAATTGCCTTAGTGACTACTGGCTAGTCACTGTCCTAACCTCCCCTCCACTATTCACCTCACCTGTGACTGCTCCTTCTCATTCCTGAGGCAACAGATTCCTCGTCCCCTCTGTCTTCCCTAGACTCCAGTCCTGAAGATCTCCTGAGCAGACAGAGGATTCCTCCCAGTTTAGTTTGAGAGTCTTCTACATCCTTCATGTATCCAGACAGGCAAATTCATTTCATTGATAGACAATGATATATTTGAATCCTGAGAGGAGAAACAAGTGTAGGAGCTTATTGCATTGACTTTCACCTCTCTTTCCACGTTGAAGGAGATAGAGTGAAAACATCAATTGGTTTCCATGCAGCAGCAATGAGCTGATGGCCCTAGGAACATTTCCCTCAATAATGCAAGTCTGACATGCTGCAGTTACTGAAGGCAGTCTTTGATCTCACATCTATCACATTGCATACAAGGAGAACAGAATCTGACACTTCTGTGCTGTTTACACAAACATTAAAAACTAACTTAATTCATTATTCAGATTACCTCCAGGTCAGTGGGTGAATTTCTCCTTTGATGAAAGAATGATGTTTTCTCTTCCAGAACTGGAATTGCAAGATAAAATATCTGTACACATATACATATATATTTATAAATGTTATCCTGAAAACATAAAGAAAAGAAAAAAAAAATCCAAATAAACCTGAAAGAATACTTAACTGCATTGAGTAAGTCTTGACAGGAGCTAGGGAGTTGCTATGTGGAAAGTACTACGTATGATTTGACTTCAGGCAAAGAGAAGACAGAAGAGGGAAATGCTTTTATGTGACCTCTGGCCTGTCTCTGGTTCATGCTTGTTATTGTATAGCATTTAATTAATGCAAAGTATGTGGAAAACAGGCGCTTAGCTCTAGTAGCGGGAAACAGACTGAAGACCCCTCGAACTTACCTGAGCCATACTCAAACAAGCACAAGGATGCAAAAGCACAAACACCTGCCATCACAAATGTTTGACAAGAGATGGATTTCTGAACAGGGACAAGGACTCAGAGAGAAATTCTTTTCCAAGCCACATTGGCAGTATTGTTCCCAGCTTGTTTACTTCCTATTATTAACCCCTTTTTTCCCCAAGCATCTTAGGAAAAAAAAGAAAAGGAAAAAAAAAGGATTCTGATACTCAGGATTTAAAGAATTAAATAACAGTAGAGAAGAGGTACTAAGGGGAGATGCTTCTTTATATGTTACATTATGCATCAAGATGTGCTTTACCAAACAGAATTAGGATATCACATTCAGTTCCCTGCTTGCTCAAAGAAAGTCTGAATGATTGAGTCTGCTTATAATCAAGGAGCCTTCCTAGAGCTTAGCCTTCTACAGGGGACCACAGCTTCCCTCTGGATGGGATAGACAGCATCAGGCAGAGATGTTTTGCCTCCAGTTGCGCCCCTCTATGGCAGGATGACAACCTGTTGGTAGCAGGTTGTTAGCAAGTCACTGTTGGGCAGTGGAAGCATCTATCAGCTTATGTAAATTTTGATATCAATAATCACAAGAATTGCACATGCCCAGTGTGCCCCCACAAGTGACCTATCTCATCCTCTCACAGTTCAAGTTGGTGACAGAGCTACTCTGCTCTATGCTCTTCATTACGAGACAGCTTTCCTTTAAAATCCAGCCTGTCACGCTTCTCTGGAAGTTTTTCCACTGCACGTCACAGAGGTTGTTCAGTCCTTTTTCCTAGAAGTATGAACAGACTTCTACCCAACC
The DNA here is from genome assembly GCA_013400755.1 of Pelecanoides urinatrix. Taxonomy (NCBI): domain Eukaryota; kingdom Metazoa; phylum Chordata; class Aves; order Procellariiformes; family Procellariidae; genus Pelecanoides; species Pelecanoides urinatrix. The sequence goes on along the minus strand of VZTQ01006072.1, from coordinate 185,372 downwards.
TACCTGATCTTCCCAGCTAGAGACACAGAAATTAATGTTCTCTGAACAGCTGATCTCAGTACCTATGTTCTTATGAGATTATATTCCCCCTTTCACTCACTACTCATAATCTTCACTTTCGCTTGGAAAGGGGTGATTCACTGCTACTAAATGGTAGACCATCTCTCTGAGATGGGAATGTGGACAGCCCTTCTACTCCTTGCTAACAGGCACACAAACCTTCCTCCCATTTCTCTAGACTGGTGTGGCCAGCAGAACCCTTTTTCATGGAGTTTAGCTTCTTGATCCAGAAGAACAAACGCTTTCAAGCATCTCCTTCACTGCTATCAAGCTGTGGGATAATGGCATGGGGAATCTTTTGTTTCTTAGCCTCAGGGCAACTAGAGTGGATGATATACCTGAGCCAAAAACACAGTGAGGACAAAGCACTTGTATTTTAGATGGTGGTAAAACTGGGTGAGGTCTGCCCTGATGAGAGGGGAGCAAGAATCTTTGTCAGGTTTATATGGTAGCAAAACAAAATTGCCTTGTCCCTCATGTTTTTGGCTCATATGCAGCAGCTCTGCATTATAAACAAACCCTCTGTAGGCAACGCAAGCCAGGCTTGGAGAGGAAATCTTCCTCATTCCAGAAGCACAACCAGCCCATAGCTATGCATCAATCCCTTCAGGACTTTTGCCTCAGAGAAGCTGAGCGTGAGAAGGGAGGTAGCTATTGGGGATGGCAAGAACACTTCCCTGGATCTTCATCCCCAGCAGGCAGTGTGCCCAGCAGGCTAATTCTGCATCTCCTCATGTAAGTCCCCTTTGAAATCACTCCCAAGGGCTAAGGACTGATCTTTCACTAATGCAGGGTCTGCCCAGGAGAGGAAGCAGTGTCTCTGCATGGATCTCCAAGGTCTGTTGGTAGGGTCCTGAGTCGGGCCTGGAAGAAATCACTATGTCCACTGAGGGATGAGATAAGTCAATGGTGTGTCCATGCAGAAATACTCTGAGAATTCTACAGAGATGTCTGTGGGGTTGGGAGGGGGGGGTGGTTTTGTTCTGGGCAGGAAGCATGGGGAAAGGAAGGCTACGATGTAAGAAACAATCAGCGACAAGGGAGGGGTTGACTAAGAGGAATGACCATGTCGACTGTGTTACTGTCCTGTCATTCTCCTGAACCCAGAATGGAAACTTCCAAGTGCTCTTCAAGAGCTTACGTTTATTAGAAAACTATTCCTGGGTGTTCAAGGTTGTTTTCTAATGAAAATATACATAATAAAAAAAGCAAATGAACAACTCTTGTTAATCTTTTCCTCTCCTTCTCTGTTAACCTGTAACACACACTGTGAAACTTGCCTCCTTCCTTGTTTGTTTACTGCCATTCCTGGTCAATAAAATCTCTTTCTTTCTGGTCATGATCCACGCAGGGCCTTATACAGTAAGCTTTCATCTTCTGCCTACTCATCAGAGGTCAAGACTTCACGTAAGAGATTTGAAAAAAACTGTCTTAGCATACATAACACAATGTGTTAGCACTTTGAATTATCATTTGTTTATGGCATTAAACAGAAAAAATCCTTTACCAAACATCATTATAAGGTTCATGTGCAGTGCCTTCCCGAAGTGCAAGGGAGAAGCTTGAGGTAACCATGGTAAGAACAGGAGAGCACTGAAAAATGCTGCTATTTTCAAAGTACCCACTCTGGTGTCCTAGGTCATTCCCAGGAAAAATACAGAACTGCCCTTGACGATAAGCATCTCCTGTCTAAGCAGTACTGGAGTCAGGCCTTACTCCGGGGCTTTATCTTCTACAAATTACTGTGTGAACTTCAAGACACAGGGATTTCTCGGAGCAAGCATGCACAGAGAAAGTCGGGGCGATGGAAACAACCACCAATGCCATGGTAGGAAGGTGTTGGTAAGGAGCTGGGCTAAATCCGCAGGTCCTCTCCTGAATGCTGGGCACATGACAGCAAGCTGTACCCTAGACATCTTTTGAGGCTGCCCCTTGTTTCTGTGATGCCCACTGAATGCCTAGAGCATCACTTTTTTAGACAATGTGCCCAGAAGCCCAGTGCAACCAGCTGCACACCCTTCCTGTCTCAGGAGGAAAGCAGGGGCAGTGTTTCACCAGCCAGACACAAGGGTCACAAAAGACGGTCTCAAGAAGCTCCGAAGACTCTTCTTCTGCTGAAGGGTCTCAGAACTTTCCCATGGTTGCACATGTGAGGATCCCGCCCTGGACATTCAGGCAGAATCTGTCCCTCATCCTTCCCCGAAAACCAGATAAGTCCTTTTCTTCTCTCTCTCTTTTTTAAAAAATATAGGTCTATTCCAATAAGTCTATGGAAATACACAGAGAGGAAGAAGGGAAGAAATAGAGAAAAAGAAATGGGCAGGTCAAGGAGCTGCTTGGAAAGAAACAGCTGTGCTAATCAGAAATGGAGGACAAAAAACAAGGGGAGGGGACAGTGGGAGCAGGGGCTGGGGGCAGAAGATAGGGAGCAGGGATAGGACTGGCAAGGAGACATGTGGCGTGAAGAGGCTGGTGGCAACTATTGATTACTGCAGCAATAACACTGATGGTTTGGAGAAAAGAGGGCAAGACGGGCCCTAGAAGATCCTCAGGGAAAGGAGGAAGGAGCCACTGGCAGACCAGACTTCACAGAGTCCTCTCCAACCAGCCTTTCTTTGTGCCCAGGACCCAAACTGGGTCTTTCACATACTGCAGTCTGACAAACAACCCTCTTGTTGGATTATATCCCCCAATTAACAAAAAGCTGCATCACCCAGGCTAGGCAAACACAAATTACTGCACACATCATCTTAACTGTAACTCAGTTATTCTTCACAAAAAGTATTATTCCTAAGTCAAGAAGGCTTCCAAGGGTTTGTTTCATTCTGTGCACATATGTGCTAAAAACCATAATGTGCCCTGCACCTGCTCAGACCAAAAGTAATTTCCTACACCAGCCAGCCAGGGCTCTGCTGAATTGCAGCAGCTATTACACACTGTGCTCTTTGCCAGTTCAGTGGGTTTCAGGAGAACGGGGATGCTGAAACACTGGGTTGCTCTAGAGAGATAGAAGGTTGTCTGTAAAACAAGCAGGTTTGAGTGTTACTGCAGCCTGGATTCCCTCACACACAGACAGGAGTGTTGCCAAAACAGTGGGATCTGAGCTCAAGCTGCAAAATTCACAGCAGAATTGCAAAAATCACAGGCTTGAGAGTAAAAAGTATTTCAGGCAAGGTGGTGGCAGGAAAAGGTTTTAACCACTGGGAATGTGAAATTATTTTGGATTAGAAACAGGTGAAAATTTCAAAACCTAACCTACAATGAACGTAGGTGTGTCTGCATGGGGAATATATTTATCTGAATCTTAAAGAGAAAAAAATCCATTTTAAGAATTTCAAACAGCGAACAGTGTTGTCTCCCATCCAGAAGTTACTGGTCACTTCCAGAAGAGGTACAACAGCTGTCCGCCCAATGTCCAGAGGATGCCAATCCCTGAAGAAGATGGCTAACAACTGTCTGCAATTACACAGATAACATTCCCAATGTAATATAGGTCTATCAGACAACTGGTTTATTAATTTTGAATGAGATCCCTGAAGGGCCTGACATAAACCTGACTGAAATCAGCAGGATGTTTCCTCAGACTTCAGTGGGCACACAGGGTCAGGACTGTGCCCTTGGGGCATTTTGTGCTCCCAGCTCCTCAGTACTCGCATCTTCTGGTTTTACAATACACAGCCAAAAGCACAGGAGAGCAGTGAGTGGAGCATCTCTGCGAGGCCAACTGAGTCAGTCTCACTGCAGGATTTGCAAAAGTCACATTTTTACCATCCACCACCAAAAAAACCTTGTCTCCCAATGAATTAATAGCCATTAATTTTAAAGCACCAGCTTTGCAACAAAGTTTGCGTGAATCTGCACACCTATGTCCAGTCATGCTTACGGGTGTAAGTATATGCCTGTGTGAGACAGCACTCAAACTGCTATGAGCGCATACAAAATTAGTGCAAGGCAAGCCCAGGGATGTGCACCAGCTACACTGATGTCTCCTGATGTGCCTGGTCTTACTGCCCAATAAACTGGCACCAGCCAAAGTGGAAATGTAGTTAGTTACCTTGCATCTGCAGGGGAAAACAGCCCGTTCACAGGCAGTTATGGTAGATTAGCTGCAGCATTGCGAGTTCATTACCAAGATCAGTTACTCACATACCTGTAAACAAGGCCTGATGTCCACAAAAATAGCCAACAGTAGCCCCCTGCATCTGGGCAAGACACAGTCACAGAGTTGCACATCTTACAAAGAATAATTAAAGTATTCCCCTCCCTCTCATTTTGAATTTAGCTGGGAGTGAGAAGCACTGATTACTTAATGTAAACAATGCCCTGGTTATTTAATACACTAAATAACAACAGACATCCATAAACTTGTTTATCTTATATATTTTTTAAATGCCTACAGCCTTCTTTAGTCTGTGAATGCTGTGAACTTTATTGCGTTACTAAAGCCTTATCGAACTTTGGAGCAGTCTCAGGTCAGAGCATAATGGACCATTTTCGAGGCTATAAGCAGAGTAAAGGGAGGCTGAATCATTTCACAAGGTTCCTACTTCCACATACAATCCATGTGTTTGTCCTTTCCCTTCAGATAAAGTTTCATGGTGGTGAAAGATGCCAGATCTGGAGTTGTTTCTGTTGACAGCACATGGAGTGGCCCTGGAAGCTACATCTGTCCTCAATCTCCAGTAACGACCTCTATGAGTTGAGCAGTGCTTAAGGCCATATATTTCAACCAACCTATGTAGGTATTTAATGTAGGCGTCTACAGCTACAGCTCACCCAACTTAATACATCTAAAGGCCACTTGTCAAATTCTAAGCTGCCTTTGTAATCATCAGAGAAAAATAAGTACCTGCTAGGAATTATTTATCCCAATTGTATTCGGCACCAAACTGCCTACACAGTTGTCTAGTATGATTTGAGATGCTTGACTGGCCTCCAGTGTCTCAATTTTAAATTGACACCCATCCCTAAACTTAGGAAGAAAGCACCCACCGCTCTTTTGCATGTATTGGGTAGCCAGCAGTTGAATCAGTTGTCTTTCCCCTGACTTTATTAATCAGAGGAAGTAAGTGAAGCTGCCCAGGCTGAATTCAAGATGTGGTCCCTGAAACATTGGTTTCTTCACGCATCTTGCTGAAAAAGGGAGAAATAACCTAAGGGATTTGTGAGGTTCTCCTACCATCCACAGTCAGTATGAGACTCCAACTGCCAAACCTCTTAGCCCTGCAGTTGATTGTGCTGATGGCCTAAAGGTCATGACATCTGTTGCTTGCAACCTGTCTCCAATTCTCAACTTTTGTTCTGAATTTTCAGAAAGGATGAAGTAATTCAAGGTGCTCAACTCAGGGGATTTTTTTGAAACAGAATCCCAAAAGAATACTGTTAAACTTTTCCTAAAAGTAAACAACCCCTTTCTAGGCAAATTTAAGGCCCTCAAATTACTGCTATCTCCTGAAAACCCAGGCCTGAATTTCTAAACTCTAAGGGGAAAACCAGCATTTTTTAAAAAGCAAACTCTGTGAACGAAGCCTGGCAAAAAGCTATTCTTTAAACAGCAAGGCAGCTAGTCCTACAACTGTCACCATTTGTGACTCGTGATACTGCAGAAAGCTCTAATCATTACAGCGCATCTTGTATCAGAAGCATCTTTCAGAGCTTTGGGGAATTGTTTGTTTTCTTGTTTAAAGACTGGGGGGGGCAATTCCTGAGAAAACAGAAAAGGGAAGGTAGAGAGAGGCTGTGTACCCAGGCAGAAAGGAGCAAGTACAGCCACCATAGTCAACTAGTGGCCTAATGGAAAGCCTAGCCTTGTGCTAAAGGACAGCCCCTGGATTAGAAATCGTCCTTGAAAATGTTTAACTAGGGCATTTGCCTGACAGTCAAAGCAAACAAGAAGCAACATACAGGGCTGTGTTGAGGCTTTAAAACACTATTTGCAATGTTGAAGATCAGGTGCTCAACAAGCTAAAGCTGTTGGTGCCCATTATATTTTGCAAAGTAATCAATCTATGAAAGGGAATTGCTCATGACCCCACACAACAATTGATGTTTTACAGGGAGTGCTCCACAGCCAGGGGACAACCCTTGGACTACTTTTCTCACATAGCCAAACAGCAATGCTCCTCTCCCATCACTTGGCCTGCATCCTGTCTCAGTCTCCCCTTCTGGAAAGCCAAGACTTGCTATTCTTCTGCAGAGCAGGGGCAGATGTCACTGACTTCCTATTAGCACTCCGTCCTCACCAGCAAGTGGGCCACTGGGCCTGAGCTTACAAGCACCAGCAACTATGGTGGGATCATCCCTATACTTCATATGGACACCATCAAAAGGGACCAGCAATCCTGTTCCTTGTCCTGGGCTTGATTTCAACCCATCATATTACACTAAAACTACAGCCCAGGAGTCATTAGAAACATTCACAGTACATTTCTAAGCACACTGTTTCTGAACATGTGTAAAAAATATCTCACTACTTTACCTCTCCAGAAAAAAATCCAGTGTTGCCTTTGGCATCTGTCTCCACACTTCTTCCACACTTTTCTCTGGGCTTGTGGTGGTGGTGGTATTTGCTGCTGTTACTGAGATGCACAAGATGATGCAACTGTCTAGCATTTTGATTTAATCAGCGGGGGAAAAAAACCCTGTTCCAAATTCTATTAATAACTGGCAGCCAGCTCCCTCCTTCCCTTCCTCCCCGAATTCCCACAGAAGGAGGATCACAGACAGATCCCTGCAAGCACAAACTAGCAGCCTGACTGGATCAATAACATCCACAGAGCCAGAGATTTGCAATGAATTTTGGGTAATTAATCAGCCAGGGAAAGACAATCTTAATTAAGAAAAGCTAAGCTGTTCTTTTCCCAAACCTTTTGATTAATAAAGCCACAGTATTGGTTTGGCTGAGGATTTTGGTGTAAAGGGGCTACAGTTGAGATAAGACTGGGACCCTCCCTCCCCTTCTTCTCAGGAAAAGCATCCAGGACAAAGGGTTTCCTCAGAAGGCCAAAGCTCCTGCTTTCACATCCCATTCAGGCAATCCTGGAAATATCATTTGGAAGCAAAGGCAGCTCACCAGCACCCATATTAGGTTGCAAGCAGCCAGTTGGATATGAACAGTGGTATAGGTCCAAAGTTCCTGAAGCAGCTGTTGTCACGAGGTAGTCATGAGTCCTCCCAGGCACCACGTCAAGATTTAGGAGGAGTGTTGGGTATATTTCAGAGACATGGGATTTAAGGTCTTTGTTCTTTTGCTTCTGGTTCTACTTCAAACTCCTCGTTTCATGCGTGATAAGTATCTATGGCAACACCTATCCTAGTATGCTCAATGTGCCCAGGACCCTTCTCTGGTGCTGATGCAAATTGGTACAGACTCACCCAAGCCCAGACTCCTATTCCCCAGCACAAAAAAGGCCAAGGGGTGGCCACATCCAAACTGTCTGTTGCTCCTGACCTGTGTTAACTCCTGAACCATGCTGGCTACTCTCATGGATACATCCTGGGCCAAAAGCATGTCAAAAATACCAAGACAACTCTAGTGCCTAGGAGAGTTTCCTGAGCATCCATTCACAATGGAGGACATGTCTCAAACCACTTTGGTAGGGAACGTTCAGAAAGACCCAAGAAACTCTCCCCAAAGTGGCACTATTCCCCAGCAAGGACTTGGTCAGCTGCGAGCAAAACCCTCCTGCAGCAATTTGCACATCCAGTTTTGAGGGCCTAAGAAGGTGCGTTCTTTTTATTTGCCCAAGGTAAGAAGGCTGTTTTGGTCTGTGAAACATGTGACAGTTGATCACATTTCTGTCTTGACACAGCACGAAGAGCCAGGAGACCAGACAGTTCAGCACAGGGTGTTTCTGGAGGCACTGGGTGAGTTGCAAAGAAATTCTAGAGACTTTCAAAGGGAACTTTAATCTCACCAGTCCCGCTCACCTTTGGAGGTCAAACTCTACTCATGTGTCTGAAGCCACGGAGGGCCTACATATTTATTGGCAAAAACTAGCATTTTCCCTAATGGTATCCTGGGTACAGGGTAATTATGGTAAAGACTGATGAAAATCATTTAAGTCCTGCTATGGGGACAGCATGATGGCAGCTAGATTAAAGATGTCCTTTATAAACCATCACAGAGCAAGAGAACATGATAATGAATGAGTTAATTACACCACCATTTGAGGCTGATACTACCCATCTGCCACTTTGATTAATTAAAACTCTGACAAACAACAATGAGACCCTTTTCAGGTCTGAAAGCAATTAATTGCCAAAGTCCTCAATAAATCTAACAGCATCACTGACTGAACTGGCAGAAGAGACCACTTTGAACAGCTCCAGAACAGAGGAAACAAAGCAGATTATGGAGCTTGAAGCATCCCCAACATGATGCATTAATCTTTTGATGTAACACTGGGATTTGGGGTCTAGCAATTTTAACTTCTTGTTTAATCACCTTCTCTCTCCCCTTTCTTTCTTTCCACTCAAGATCAGAGGAGGGGAGTATCTCAGTAAAGGACATGAACCGCTTGAGAAGATTGTTGAGAAAACATTGGCCCTTTTTGTCCTTTGTCCAGACTCTCTGAGCTGTAATGAATGGGTTAAATTTTTGCTCTTGAATATCTGTTCTCCTCAGACAAGTTGTAACCAGTCCTGAAAAAGGGGGATTTTGGAAATGCAATGGGGAGCTGAACTCTTCCAGAGCTTTCCCTATTCATCATTCAAAGACTGACAAAAAGCAACAGCACTTGCCCAGAAGGTTGGTGGAAAATCAAATCCTGCTATGGGCAGGTCAAGGAAAAACTCAGCGCTGAGCTGGAGTCTGAGGAACCAGACACAGGCTGTGGGGGTCAGGAGCAAAGGCAGGGCATGAAGAAGAGAAGATGAAGCTGATCAAAGGACTTTCTACTGTGAGAAATCCTAGACTCCAGAACCACTTTGCCAAGGTAGGCAAAAGGGGAAAGCCCTAGTGCACAACCATTTAAGAAAAAAAAATGTTGTCAATCTACTGCAGGGCAAAATGGCCACAGCCAGCAGAGAGGGGAGGAATTAGTGCTTTTCACTTTTTGCCTTCTGTCTATACTGAACATCAGTCTTGCAAACTAAGCCCAGCTGAAACACAATGGGATTTTGAGGGAACACCACAAAAAACCACTTTCTTTTGCAGCAAACAGGGCAAGAGGACAACAGACCATCTTCAAAGCCAGTGCAGCTCAAACATGTAGTTTGGAGACCTTGCAGTACAAGGTACTGCTTTTTCAGAGAGATGGGGAAAAAAAGCCTTTCCTTCCATTTTTATCCTACTTATGCATTGTTAAGCAGCCTTTGCATTTCACCTCGAACAGTTACAATTGAGGAACTGAAGCTTCTTCATACTAGAGATCCAAGACAATGATTAATACAATTATCAGCAGTGATTAGTTAATACGACCATAATACAACAATCCCACTGCCTGCCAGTCAATTGCAGGCATCAGCACGTTAAAGCATGACAGCTGTTCTGATTAAACACTGCCTCGCTCCTGAGGACAAGAGGAGAATCCTCGTTGCAGCAGCAGCCTCAGCTGAGTGTGATGCAGGCTGCAACTTCCCATGCTGGAATGGGGCAGGAAAGAGTGAGTTTAGACATGTTGAACTCAACAGATCATTGCCCTATAATCACGTTAGAGGGAGGGTGCATGGCGCTTGCTTATTGGTGGGTCTTTAGTTCAGTAATTGAAAAAGAACCACATATAAAAGGGTAAAACAGGGGTAACTAAGCAGAGGACCACAAAAAGGGTTTACTTACAGGGCTCCCATTTTAAATTACAGAAGCTGGTTCTCTGAGCTTTTTAAAAAGGTTCTTTGTAAAAAGGTTCGCTATGGAAAGCAAATTTTAATGTGCAAGTACAGTAAATAACAGATCCCTTTTCCAGCTACAGAAGAGGAAACTAGTCAAGGAAAGAAATAGACCTGAAAGAGGAAAGGTAGGAAGGCACTTTCCAACAGATGAAGTGGACATTTGCAAATACTAATAACTCTTTGTCTCCATCTAAACAAAGGAGGGCGAGAGACAGATACCACATACATACCTAGATTTCCCAGGAGAAGAATGGAAGAGAAATTAGGACGGACCAGATGTTCCAGGAATTAAAATTTTTGAAGAGTAACTGAAACACACAAGGAGCTGTTATTGCTCAGGTGAGCTCCAGCTGCCTCAAGGTATGTCTATATCATGCAGTGCAGAAGCATGCAGATGCGCCCTAGGCATCTCAAAAAAAAACCAGCTAGGTCAGAGTCATGCAAGCATCTCTTCAGATCACCATGCTCCCCTGAGCCCAAAGGGCGAGAGGAGGCTAATGTACTGCCCGTGCATTTTAAGCCATCTTCAGGAAGCAGATAAGGCGGCGCGTCTCCGCAGATCAGTTGACGTGACAGATACGTACAGACATGTGCATCCACTGTAGGGTGAAGCCATCATTCAACCTAAGATTTGGGTCAGATTTTCTGACTCCACCTGCAACTCAACTAAAGACCACTCAAAAAAGACAAAGGGATGAGGACAGGGCAGGGTGGGTGCCTGTTTTCCACAGTTTTGCTTTCTATCCTTTCCAAGTATCATACATACAACTCATGTTACTTTCCAAAAGTCCTTTCCCTGTTGCCAAACCCAAAAAGACTGCACGTTCAGGGAGGGAACTGAGAAACCATTACTCTCCAAGGGCAGGGATTTTTTTGTCCCAGTTTCAGGGCTCAGCCCATTTTAATGTTAAAGCCATAGCTCCCTCCACAAAAAATCCAACTTGTTTTAAATCATTAAAACCTTACAGCATACTGCAAGAAGAACCATCGTTCCAAGCTCCCTGCAGTATTTGGCTGTTGCAAGGTAAGACGGGGATGTGGGTATAACTTTAGCCTTGAATTTCTTTCTTACCACTATCAGCTCAAGGTAAGCCCCAATGTTGTTTTTATCCACTGCATAGACCAGGTGCTACAGAACTGCTTGGTGTAACCTGCCACACTGCAAAACAAGTGTCATATTGAATTAGTGATTCTCTACTACACTTCTGTCCTGTTCCTCCACAAACAGGCATGTAGAAGTGTAATCTGAAAAAAAGTATCACTTTCTAACTCCTATTTTATAAGCCACCTAATACCTCCACTTACATAGCATTATTGTCATGGACAGTCAAAAGAAGCACTAGTTAGACTGGCACATTAGACACGTGTTAATTACGTTCTCAGCTTTCAGTGTCAGGAGAGTCTCTCGTTTGTACCTTTAGAAGCTGCAAAAGGAGGAAGGCTCTGTCTTTGGGAGGAAAACAAAAACAACTCTTCTCTGATGCTGTGTAGTTCTTGAGTTGGCTAACCAGCTACTGCAGTGTAGCTGCCTTATTTTTGTCACAGACTAATATATGCATCTGGATACGCAGATGGACTAATTTTATCCACATGAATATAAAAAATAAGCATCTCTCTGCTGAAGTCAATGAAACTGTATTGGTATGTAAACCAGAAAAAAATAAAACCAAAATACAACACATCACTCCTAGCATTTTGATCTTGGTCTGAGATCTGCATTCACAGACGACGTTTCAAAGTATTCATACATGTCTGGAGTTGAGCATTCAGCTTGGTACAGTTCAGCTGATAAGAACTCAGTTCAAGAGACAAAAACACCAGGTTTGAGGGAATTAGAGCTAGTATTTTTGATTCAGGCTCAACTCTGACTTGAACTGATTTTTCCCTTAGCCATGTATATGGCACATCTTTTAATTTCTTCCTCTCCGACAAAATTATTACACTTTTCTCACGCCTCTCCATCTCATATGCTTAACACTGCATTTTCACAGCTCTTTCACAGGTGGCCTCTGAGCCAAATATCCCTTCTGAAGCACAGAAAGGGGAAGGATGGCTGCCCCAGAAAGTGTAAAAGATGTGCTGAATGTACCAAAGGACTCAAGAACTGACCAGTAAGTTGCTCTCAAACAAGGGATCACTAAAAGGAGGAAAAATCTAGGACTAGAGTCAACAACCCTCTTGAGCAAAACTTAACAAAGCCAAGGGTGTATCAGCAATGGCAGACACGCTCATGTGCTGAGCAGCACTGAGAACCGCAGTTAAAGTCCTGCTCAAAGCTCTGCTCACACAATTGACCTGAACCACTTGCCCCTGGGGGTGGAGGGAGAACTCGCAGAAAAACTAGAAGTAGAACCCAGAAGTCCTAACCACAGATATCAGCAATCAACTACCAGCACACAAAATCTGGCAGCCAGCACATAATACATTCGATATGCTTTCGTATGCTTTGGTTTGCCAGGCAGAGAGCAACACTGACTCCGATGACACATTCCCGCACTGCCTTCTCCGTCAGCCAAGCTGCGGCAGACAGCAAAGAGCACACGAACAACCTCTTGCACTGAAGTACTTGTGTCAGGAGCCCTCTTACAAGCTCCCAAAGAATTAAGCATAAATAGATTATTAGATTCTAGATAGTTTTGATAGATTTGATAGTTTTGATTAGATTTGATAATTTTGGAAATGTTCCTTTAGGCAATTTAAAAAAGAAAACAAGGGAGTGCGGGCCCAGTTGAAACAGAGTATGTTTGTTCCCTTTGGAGCGAGGATCACAGGCAGCTGCATGAGACAGCAAACCCCCACACACTGGGCTACAGCAGTCACCAGGGAGCCGTCATATAGTGAAATGCCCTGAGCAGAAAGCAATACGGGCTTTCTGTACCTCTTGCTTTTTAACTGCTGCATCTTTCCTGAGAGAAAAGGGTCACACACATGTTGGCTTCTGCTGACACAGCAATCCGCTCAAGATGCTTTACAAAGGATCAGTGAACCTACCTTGAACAGAAGTGAGATGCTTTTTCTTTCTCCATTGAGAACGTGGGGGAAAAGTTGCCTTTTCCCCAAGTTCAAGAGTTTGCATTAGCCTCAGCCAATCCATGCCAGTGAAGGGGATGAAAGTATTGCTCAATCTTACACAAGAGATCTGAAGCAAAAGAAACAGCTTAACACCTCCCATCCTTCTTCCATGCTCTAGCGTGCAAGCAAAAGTTGTCGCAGTCATGGATTTCTAACCTCAGAAGCAACAACTGGATCATTTGTTCTGACTTCTCACACACCCCTTAGCTCCTTTGGCTAATGATGAATTTCCCAGAAAACTATCCATAGCACTGATTTGAAGGCTTCAGAACATGGGAAAATGCATCCATTTCCTCAGTATTTTGATCTAAACCATCAGAGCAGGGAATTGGGTCTCTCCAGGTCTGCTGCCATTGCTGCTTTTAATTATGGGACCTGGAGCACATCGCTTAACTACACATTACAAACCTCAAAACCAGGGTAAAAAGGTTACTACCAGTCCACTAAAATGCAGTGAGATCATCACAAGAAACATGGTGCCAATTAAAAGCAGATTGTCTAGAGTTCAAGCACTGTCTGCAAAATGAATCAAAACTTAAAGGTGTTACTACAGACAAATGCATGTGCTTAAAATAAAAATTTCTCTGGTTGTGTCAACTGTCTCTCAGTTACAGCCTATATTTAACAAGGGAGGCAGCAAGACACGATTACTTTCAAAGTGCATTTCAAGAGAATTTACTATGCCATCCCTACTATAGGTGCTCAGACAGCAGCAACAAGATGAGTTGGTAGAAAAGTTTGGCTTATATTAGGCTCAATAAGATTAGATTGTAGAGTTATTGAAGGCTGGATTTTGACAGATGTCAGGACAGTGCTAGTCTCAATGCAGGCACATTTTGATCCCACAGAGACACATTCTGCTACCAGAAACAGCAGGGGTATTTTTGGAGTCATTCAGAATCTGCCTTGTAGCATGTCTTGTCATGCTTATCTTCAGCCTCCCATGCCTTCTCCACCTTTTCTCCAAACCTGCAGTGCAGGGGAAGGCTGGATTTTTGCATCATTTGCATCCCTGAGGGCACACGGCTTTCCACTGAGAAACCAGCACTGAAAAGCATTTGCTGGTAGAGCAAAGCCCACTGCTAAACACCATAACCCCAGAGAAAGGGTTCCAGAGATGGACCAGCTGCTTGTCTTTTATGATCAAATGGACCTTAGAAAGTCCCTTGGGGCTTTTGTCGCCACATTTGATGTTGGGCCAGGTATGACTCTGCACCAATGGCACACAGGAAGACATGTCACTGTCACTTCCTCACCGGCTTTGACTTGCCCAGCTCAAGCGTGCAGAGCCAGTCCACAAAGGTCTATAGCAGGGCCACGACTTCTGTTTGCCAGCCTAGAGCCCTACCTGAAGGCTGCACCTTCCTTCCCCTAATAGGCACAGCTGGAGTAACAGTTGCACAGGATGACAGTGCTGAAGTTGGGTCTAGACCTGGATTTTACAGATCCCCAGTTGTTGCTTGTTCCACTGAGTTGTGCACAAGCTGACTTGGTGCCAACAAATAAGGAGAGTCCTACCTAAAGTTTTCTGAGACCAGACCACCACCTTGCTCATTGCTTGATCGACCAAGTGCAGGTGCTCTCTTAGTTGCACTACACAAATTCAGACGCAGCTCCTTCCAGGCAACACAGTGACCCCAAATGCCCCAGTGGCATGGGCTCAGCTCAATGCCATCTCTTTTGCAGAGTAGGTGGAGCCAGCATCAGGCGAGCTGACTAGAGCTTTTGCTTTAGGATCAAGATCCTAAGTTGGCTTCTCTGCAGCCTGCACTAGCTTTTGGTCTCGAAAGCTTATATGGGTGATGCTCTTTCCTTCCTCCTGCTGATCTACAGATCGATATCAACCTCTTTATTCATCTAATTATAGCTGCAGGGAACTCTTTGCAGCTCAAGTGCATTTGTCTCCCTGTGATGTTAATACAATCAGGCACAAAGATCACTTCATTAAAAGATCATCTATACTTGATCTTATTTGAGCTATAAAAATCACTCCTTTGTCATACAAACTGTATGGCGAAAAGTGCAAAGCTAGATGACTCGCTTTAGCCCAGGGAGCAGCGTTCAGCTCCAAAGAGCAGCTGGGAGAGGAGCTGTCACCAAATAAATGCACCACTTCCACCTCAATTCAGATGGAGCTACAGGCACCACACTCCAAGCTAGTTAGCCTCCTACTTAAGGCCCCAACTCAGCCAGTATCTTGGCACTATTTAAGCACTAGTTTAGGACACTGCTGCTTGCCTTATGCTGGAGTTGGTGGGACAGGAATGTAAGCATCCCTGAAAGCCAGCCAGCTTGGTTCAAGTCACCAGCAGAGGTGACTGAACTAGCCTGGCTGGCTTTGCAAAGCAATGAGCCAGGTTGTACCTCCCGCATCCTTTCTACCACAGAGCTGCTGGTGGGAAGGACAAGCCTCCAGCAAAAAGCAGTCCTGCAACAAAGCAGCAGCAGCAGTCTTCAGCCACCTCAGCTGACTCCAAGAAGGACCTCCATCTCTGCCCAACAGCACTCATCCAAAGCATAGATAAATGGGCACTCTGCAATCAGGAATGGGGGGGGAAATGAGGAACACATTGAATGTAAGGTGCAGAGTGTCTGTGGCAGAAGCCAGAACAGAATCTAGCTCTCCCAAACTGTAAAATGATGTCCTCTTTTTTTCAGTCCACCTCCTCCACCTTCCTACTACATATCCCTCCCGAAATGCAAACTGCAGAATTTTTTCATTTATAGTGCGGTCAGACGGACGCTGTCCTCAAAGCAAAGGGGCTCTTTACTAAGTAGCTGGTGGCCTAGAGGGGATGTTGTCTGCAAAGGAGGCTGAGAACGTCCCAGCAAATGCAGCTCGAGGTTGGTACTTAATAGTCGCCTGACAGCTGGTCACCCAGTGGATACAAAAGAGCACATCTTCAGCAGTAAAGACTAAGATTAACAGATTAACAAGATTAACAACCAAGAGGAATCAGGTAGAGGAAGGATTTGAATTTGCTAGAAATATTGCTAGAAAATGCTTTAACCTCTTGACTAGGACAGACAATAAAGTGGTAAGGGAACAGCACAGCCAGCCTGCCCCCACTAGATTTTCTTCAGATCTAATTTATTTTTGCAGACATCATCTGAAGACACCTACTCTCAGGCCTGTGGGTGAAGGACACTTTCTTTGTTAATTCTGCAAGGAAAGCAATGCAGCCTTGGGACACTGGAGCATGCACACAGAATATGCAGGCAGAGCACAGCCTTTGCCGCTGTCTGTGTCCTAGTCCAAAAATGACATCTTCAAAATCCTCCACAGAAACGATCTTGCCTTGCCAACACCTATATTTCTACCAACACTGACCCATCTGTGTGGATATTGCCCCTCTACATTATACATCACTGAGCTGAAAAATAGGAGCAACACAATATTCTTTTGAAAACCTCAGGATGGAAGTAAGCTATTACAGCACTCTCTGTGCCACTAAGTTATTAATAAACATACAAAGTCCTGAAATCTTTTTAGCAGATTCTCACTGGGAAAAAACCCAATGACCTGTACCTGCTAGCAGCACAGGAAATCCCTGGTTCAGCAGCACTGAATCCTTGGTTCATGAATTAAATACATATGCTTAACACCAGAAATGCTCATATAGCAGCACCACAATGCAAGTTCTTCTCACCTTATCGGCCAGATGATTTTCAGGAATTACTGATCACAAGAAAATTCAGGGACATAATTGTTGACACCGGCCCCAGAAAGCAGAGAGTAGTTGTACAGCAGGAACAAGATGAAAAACTATAATGGAGTGTCCTAGCACTAAAGAAGACAAATTGGCAAGAGGTCTACCATACAGCACTGGAGAAATAGTTATGTCCCCAAAGAATGGTGGTTTGAGGCTTCCTTGGTACCCTTCTGGAGAGATGAATTTTGAAAAGCTGTTAAGTCAGAAGGGTTTGAGGGGTCTCGTTCCAGCCCCCAGGACTCAGAATCACGTGGCGATTTCCTGCAACCAGTGGTTTTGCCTCCCAAACCTGGAAGTGCCAATTTTAGCTGAAGGTAAGAGCTGAGAATGAAGCACAGCAGCAAAACAGACTGGAGAGAGCAGCTGGAAACTGCCAAAAAGGCAAAAGTAAGAGTAAGTGAACAAAGCTGGATGGACACCCAAAAACCTGTAGCCAAGTTCAGAAGTGCTTCGTACACAGTGCACGTGGCACGTGAAGGAGGCAGGGGAACACACTGAAAAGGTGCAGTGCACGGAAAGAGACAGAAAAAGAAAAGTTACAGTACTTCTACATGAGGTCACCTCCTCAGAAACCACCTTGTCTTTGCTTCCTGCTGACCAGCAAGGCGGTGACGGTTACAGCGTGAGTCTCCATGCACCCAGCCTATGGCAGTTTGTAAATCACTCATTGCTTCTTATCCCAAATTACAGTTAGTGGATGTCTGCATTCTCAAACACGTATGCAAAAGCAGCATGACAGCAGTTGTACAAGGGGCCTAATGTGCCGACCATAACAGATATGTGGCAGACCCGTGGCAATGGTAAGGGAAGAAAGAGAAGACATTAGAGAATCAGCAGACAGAGCCAGGGCAGCTCACTCCCAACCCACCTCTGCCAGTCTGGAGTGATGGCATTTCCCTGTCTCTTCACATTAAAGCATTAAAGTCTGAAGCTGTTCAAACACCAACTAGCAAAGCCACTGCCACTCAACACATTGCTTTTCCTTTAAAATCTCACAGAGAAGTATCACCCAGTTGAAGGGGTTGCTTTGTTGTCTGTTCTGTGCACAAAAGGCAAAGTACACGAGCCTATTTGGTGCCCAAAGGCCTGCCGAGCTTGAGATAAGTGAGACTATCTGTGAGTTCTGTTAGTAAATATAAAATACGCATTTTCTCCCAGGGTGTTAACAGTCAGCTGGTCAGCAAATGAGCCTGTTAATGATCTCAGGGCACCAGTAAAAAAATAAAAATCATACACTTAGCCTATGGCAACTCATAAAGCACTCATTGCTTCTTACCCCAAATTACAGCAGCATGCGAAGACAGGGGAAGGCTATAACCCATCTGTTTCACATTTTAAAAATTAATTTTGGGGATTTCAGTGTTTCTGTTCTGTGCTGCTATGGAGCTGTGTGCTTGTATGGGAACAACTGTCACATGTGCACATGCATTCACATGTCCTCAGACATCACCACCATAGAGACAACCTTTCCCAAAGGAAATGAAGAAGAAACTGAGAACCTGACCCTGGGTCACCAAAAAGTTCCCACCCTATTGAACTCAGAAAAAACAACTGCACAGGGAGCAAAGGCTGTTTACATCATCATTCTGGTAAACCTTTTTCTGTATGTTAGTCTTGTTTTGCTATAGGTGCAACTTCCCAAGGATGGCTGCACAGGCAGGCAGGAAGAACAACCACGCTAGTGGCAGCTGGCCATCAGCACTGTGACACAAAGCCACAGGATTCCTCAGCTCTTGATACCCAATCCTGGATCCCCATACCTGCACCCTTGATACAGACAGGCCAGATGCACCTTTTAAGGCTTCTACAGCAATGCTAGCAGAAGTGACAAACTTGGCAAATTAGCCAACTGAATAAATGCAAGAGAATGGAACTGTCTGATCCAGAAAGCACAACTGCTTTTGAAAAGTCCGATGTACTGCAGAAATCGTGTAGCTCTACATTGTGACTTTTTTTTGCAAAATGCCTTCAGTAAGCAATGCAAGCCTGAGTCATCATTAGCTTTGGGTTAATGGGGATTATACACAATCTCATGTGTAAAATGAGAGTGAGTCATTCAAATGATAAAGCCTCTATCTCTTCCATCTCCTGAGGACTGCAGAGAAATCTCTGCCGGACAAGCTACAACCCAATTACATATTGTCTTTCTGGACTAGCCCTATTCCTTCTACATGGATTTTGTCACTGCTGCCTGAAGGGAACTTTGTGACCATTTGCATTTTTAAATAGGTTAGTGTGCGTATGTCTGGGAGAACAGTAAGTAAATGTTCATTATGTAAAACAGCTCATTCCTTCTGATTGTGAAAGAGATATAGAAAGGCTGTTCTTCCCAATAATAAGCTTTGAAATCTCATCTGTTAACTCTCCTTGCTTTTCAAAGTCATTAAGTGCAATAACTGATTGTCCATTTCTCCAGCATACCTCAGTCTTTGTCTGTTTAATGTCTGCCTCTCACATATTCCTGCTGCCTGTGAGACACTTAATGGAATTCCCACTGCTCCACTTCTCCTCAAGACTAATGATCATGTTCTCCTCATGTCCCAGGGAGCATCACAATAACTTGCTTTTTGTCTTCATTTACTGCCCGCCCCCCAAATCTTTTGCCATAAAACTTTTGCACTTACATATCCTCTCTATATGAAGTCTCATCCAACCAAAGTCCCTCAAAAGTCTTTCAACTGCCTTCTCTGTGAGACACGAGTAAACAACTTTCCCCAATTGCAAAGGGAGGATAATCAAGAGGCAGAGAGGTTGAATAAGTGGTCCCAAATGAATCTTCAGCAGAGCTAGGAATAAAACCCTACTGTTGCTGTCCTCCACTAGTGAACCAAAAGATTAGCTCTCTTACTTTCTTACAAAATAAGACAATGAAAAATTTTTCATGAAGCTATGGGGGACGCAGACTGTTTCTCCAACTCTTTAACTTACAGCTTGATTTAGTATTAGCACACCACCAAGAGATTCCACCTGTTATAGAACATACCTCATCTAGAGTACGTTCTTTATCTCCCAAGAAGCCTGACCACCAGATCTCACGAAGTTTTGAACATCCCTTTTGAGAGAGCCACAGACTCCTTACAAACAATGCGCAACAAACCCAACCAGCTCAGTGATATGTACGGTCCTTGTAAGTGCAGATCTCCTTGAGGTTTGCTTGTTTGCTAGCAAATACTAAAGGCTTAAGACAGAAACCTTCCTAACTCTGTCCCTTCGAGACTTTTCTGCGATAAGTGCATGCCTCTAAAGGTAATGTTACTGTCTGCAAAGCACAACCCGTACCAGAGAAACAATGGCTTAATAAGCTACAGAACACACTGGTAAGATCTGGTACTTCAAGTGGTAGAACATAAACCAGAAGAAAGTTCATTAATCATATGCAGTTTCTATCTCACCAACAATGCTTTCCTCCCCAAAACCCTTTGTCTCCTTTACTCCTTTTCCTCAGGGAGAAGAACATACCTGCTGGCTGATGTTATCTTTAATAAATACCCCCACAGGAAAATGAAGTGAATCAGCAAGTTTAGCTTCTAGAAGATGATCAGAATGTTAGCTGAAGGTGGGATTCAGATGATACACAAATTCGTACGCTACCCAAGCAGAGTTTTGTGAAAGGTGGATCAATATTGCTTATGCTAAGTTCTTCCTGGAGAGCATACAGCCTTCTAAACTTTGGGGCCAAACTGAAACATGGAGATACTATGGTTGGTAACTGCTGAAAGTTCACGAGTACTAGAAGACTCCAGGGTGAAAAACCTACATCCCAAGTTACTAAACAAAGGACATCATGTTATTTCTAATCTCACCTTTGCTGAGCCATTTTTCATCCTTTGTAGACAGACAAGTGACACTCCCTGATCATTCAGGAAAGCTGAGGGCTAGAAGGTGAAATTCACGTGGGATTCATGCACAGTGTTATGGGACCATAGGGAAAACCGACTCTCTTACCTATTCAGATCAGGGCTTTCCATGCTGGCCTGCTTGGAACCAAATAAAAAAATTATTTCCCCCTCCCTCTTTTTTAGTAAGTAAAGGGTCCCTAAGCATTCTGATGCAGCTACTATAACTCTTGTCAAAAGCCAACATGGTGCAGGGGGCTCTATATCGTTTCTTCACATTGTGGCTGTACCTCACACTGTGGGTAGAGAATATTTGTCATTTGACTACTCGCATTAGCAGGCCGGAGAACGAATTCTCACACATCCAAGCCACATAAAACTCCAACAATCAAGTACTACAGCTATTTTAGCATTATGTCTGATCCACATGCTTCAGGCAAAAATATCTGCACCGCAGTTGGTGTCCTCAGGGGCTTGTGCTCCCTTTATGCATTGTCTCAGACAGCAGATAGAAAATGCTTCTAGTTATACCCCTACATTGGAGGTATATCTGCTTTCTGTTAATATCTTGAAAGTTGCAGGATTCACTCTCTTCTGGAGGAAAAGGAAATGACAGTTATTACTGCCTGTTATTGCACATCAAAATATGAAGAAAGATGAGACAGGGTTGGAACTCAGTAAAAATAAGGAAGAAAAACAATCCTTTGGTTTGATACATTGAAAGCAACATTAAATACATTTCTATGGTCAACCTACCAATTCCATCATATACTTCCCAAACTCTCATAAGAGTCCATACAGCTGACCTGGTGCGTACACAGGGGTCCTAAGGATTAGGATACACCAGCAAATATATGTATGACCAAATGTAAGTACTTTTTAGTGTTGTGAAATAATTCATGATTTGGTAACAGCAAAAAGTACTATCAGTACTTTAGGCTGCTGGTAAAGAAAGCACATTGTTATTGGAAGAGCCTCATACTTACTCTATGGCTCCCTAAAACAGTATTTTGTCCCTTCTGTGGAGCATTCACAGTTTCATGCTATGGCCCCAGCTCCTGTATTAATTAACGTTTCCTGGTATAATACCTCTGGATACTTTCCACCTCTCAACGTCCACGCTACAAAACATCTTTTCTGGTCCACATTCCTCTTCTAATTGGGGAAGAGAAGGAAGAGAACCTGCAGACTAGGCAACACGTGATATTGCTGATGTGACATAATGATTAGCCTGCCAGCTGCTACTCTCAGCTGCCAGGCCAGCCAAAAAAGGAAAAAAGGCTGAACTCTTCATTCCTTTCCCTTTCACCTCTTCCCAGCATCAACTTTCATAAAAATCTTTTAAAACGTAATGCTGAAACCACTGCCCCTCCATCAAAGCTGACTGATGCCCAATGAGTTAAAGAGATATCAGAGCAGTAGATTAATAGAAAGACACAGACAGCAATAAGCTTTGATCTCTCGGCAAACAAGGCTAACCAAGGTTACTGTCCCATATTATTAGCACCCAAAGAGCTTTCCAGAGAGGCCTTCTTTCCAGGGGAAAAAAGAAAATATATCAGTAACATAACAAAATCACAGCCATTATCTTTTCTTTCTTTAGACACACTGATAATTTCTCTGGCTATGAAGTACAGGACAGGGGATGTTCTGCTGCTTGCAAGAAAACAAAGTTGCATGGCGTTTCCTGCATGTCTGCTTTTGAAGTGGAAGATTGCTCTATTGCTTCTGAAGACTGGCCAGTATTGCAATTCAGAATGCGTATTCTCAATGTAATTAGTGAGTAACTAGGTCAGACTTTGTAACTGAAAATGTGAGTTTAGACTAAGTGAAAGATCTCTTCCAGTCATCTAATAAGAACCTGAAAGCTGGTCCTTTGCCAAAGAACAAGTGTAAAATCAGGTTGCTATCTGATAGATTCTCAGTAAAACATATCACAAGCTTCTGATGACTGATACCCAAAAGGCTGGGTAGAATGAAAGACACTTTGCTTGCCTTCTAAGAATTTGTTTTCACTTGTTTTAACTATGAGTCATAAATTCCCATTGCCCTCTTCAGTACTAGCAACTCAGTTACGATACTGAGCCTAAATGTGCTGTACAGGTAACAAGATCTATGAAATAATACTCCATGAACTAAATGTTTATTGCTTGACAGAAGCAATACTCTCTAAAAACGTGGTCAAGTGGTTCAAAAGAAAGAGAAAGCCCGAATCCTTATTTTGATTTGCAAAGTAATTCTATATCCTGTCTAGTCTTGACCAAGACTTATCATGTCTCCAAAATGTTAAAAATTATTTTATTGGGGTGTTGTGAAGTTTAGAGTTTGTAAAGAATAGAACAAGTAATTACACTCAGCTTCTGTAGAGGGCTTTTGATATTCAGTGTTTGCATTGTATGCTCAGAAAAGGGGCTTTTGATAATCTCTCTTAGGCACTGCATAGGTAGTTAATCATCTGATTTTAGCAAACATGGTTCTGAAGAAGACAAAAGCAAATTTTTAAATATTTTATTAATCAAACAAATTAATAAAATGTAAAAAAACCCCAGTGTTATACTCTATATCTTGGCCTTAAAAGACATTCAAAACAATGGACTGACCAAGTATTTCTTGTTTACAGTTCAGAAAAATATCTTCTGGTGACATAAATACTCTAAAGGTCTGGAGAGATCACTTATTCCCTGCCATCCGCATTTGAGAAACCCTTTCAAAGTCTGCATGAACTCAATCACAATAGGATGTAAGAGAGGAGAGAGCAGGTCGCTGTGTAGGGAGACAGGGACAAAAAGCAGTTGCTGTTTCCCACACAGGAGCTGTTGTTCAGTATAAAGTGCAGATATTCCAAAACATTTTTTAACTACAGCTCATGATTTTTTTCTTATGATCTTAATACCGTTTTGCACAGTATGTTTATACATTTGCAGTAATGAACGTTTTTTAAATGAATTAATCTGGTTGTAACAAAAAAGCATCTGTGAAGGTGTCATTAGTGTCTCTCCAGATGTGTAATAAAATTTGAGTATCTCTTTTCAAGCAGTATTTGACTGCTTTGGATTGCTCTGTGTAGACAGTACTCCATTTTGGTTACTAATGTTAACTGTTATCAGTTATCTATGACAGGTGTCAGTGTCGAGCTTTCATGGATTCTTCTGCTCTGTGTTAGCAGTTATCTGCAGTGTATGAAATGGGGATATAACTAATTTATTCATCCTTTTAGCATCAGGAGTATCTACAGTAACCATACTAGTTAAAAGTCTAAAAAATGAAACAGGAAAATCTAACAGAAAGAGAGAGAGACTGTTGAACAGCTGCTGAGGTGACAGGATAGCAAACCTGTAGTACAAAGATGACCGTAATTACTGACTGGGGTACAGTGTGGCAAGATCAGCACACTTGGCTTTGCTGTGTGCTTTACATTCTGTTGTGTATTTCAAAGTATTACTTTGCGACTCCCTGGCCTAGAATTTTTTCCCATAAGCCTTTGTGGGTTTTTTCCCCTCTGTTTTTTTAATAGGAAAAAAGCATGAAAATAGAGACTTTTTCCATTCTGTAACAATAATGCTATGGAGTTACCTCCACTAAAGATTCAACATTACCTGGTAACCTCACTGTGACATTTCTATCTTCCTTCCCAGGCAATGTAACAAGAATTTCAGGCACCAGCACAGATTCTCATTAAATTTAGTACTGTTTAGCTGAAAGCAATATCAAGGATAAGCTAGATTCAGTGTGCTTTTAAAAAAAAAAAAAAAAAAAGCCTTAAAGGTATCATTACTTCACAAGTACTGCAGATTATTTCAATCTTCTTTTCTAGCTTTGAAAAGTCAGATGACATCTATAACAACTGGAAATATCTCTGGGACTTCTGCTCTCATTCGAGAAAATAAAGATTAATATACTGTTTTCTCATTAGCATCCTGTTTTGTGCCCCATCTCACAGGGACATCTCTTCCAAAACTTTGCTTGTATAGTCACCATCTGTCGCCCAGTCACATCATGTCCAGCTGCAAACAGAAGAAACAGATTTGGAAAAAGCAGTATTGAATTCAAGTTATTTCTTATGTGTGTTTAGCACTTGGAAAACAAAACAAATTCGGAAATCCTTATCGTGTAACATAAATGGACAGCAGAGAACTTAATACTAAGCTGCTACAAAGTACGAAAACAAACCTAAAAATCTCATCTTCACATAATCATATATGCAATTTATAAATTTTAAAAAGTACAGTCCAAAAGTAGAAATCTGCCTGCTATTAAAGCTTCTTTAAAACTGTCTACACTATCAGCTTAAGCCTTGGAGACAGATTTGTAATGACTCAGCCTGTAAAAAATGGCTAAAATATTTATTAAAAAGCTCTTGAAATCCTTGAATTTCAATAAGCCTATATAGAGAAAGTTAATTGAGAAGATTAAAACATCTTTTTTTTAAATGATTTTCAGTTTTCAACCCACATCAATAGCTGTTCTAGATCTACAAGCTTTGTTAAATGCTATTACAGTAAATTTTAACAATCTGCTATCAAATAAGCAGCCTCACTGGGTCTTTTGAAGCACACTAGAGGACACGTTTAACCTATGTAAAACCCGTGTTACTACATAGCACAGTATTTGCCATCATGAAATTAGATACCTGGTTATGTTTTACAATAGCAAACAAGTAATTTCATGTGGCTCTTTTCTGACTCAATTCCTTAGGTGTTTTCTAAGCCATGCATTCTAATCTACTGCTTTAAGAAGCAAGCACTCTCTCTCATTGCACCTTTCTGTTACAGTTTTCTAAAGCCACATCATGTCTTTATGGTACTTACCAAATCATCAACATCACCAGCTTCGTCTGTGGAGGGCAGAGTTTCATTTTTCTTTTCTTTAGGAGCCAAGAACTAAAAACACAAATGTATTTATATGATACTGACAAAACTCAGACCCTTAATATTAAATTAACAGAATGTATCCTTTGTATATCAAAACAAATCCACCTGTAATTAAAAATCATGAATGAAGTTTATTCTGGTTTCCACCCTCTAAAATCATCATAAAGCACAGGAAATTTCATAAGACTTGCTTTTAAAGGATTTTATGGTGAAGTGTGCTGAATAACAGACAAAAGGATGTGGTTCTTCAGACAATATATGGTTAAGTTGTAGAAGACCCTGCAATAAGATGCTGCAAATATTAGTCCCTAGTCTCACGAGGAGATGGGGAAAGTTCACAGAATAGAAATCCTTTGAAGTCTACCAAGTCTACAGAAACAACCTCAAGCACAGGAAGTAGACATCAGTAGCTGGAGCCTGGGACTGTACACTTTTCCCTACCCATCTTTTATCATCCACTGTCAAACATGGGATTCTGGGCTAGATGGAAATTTTGTCCATTACAGTATGGCCATGTTTATGTTCTAAGAAAAAAAAAATTTTAAATGTAATATTGTGTGTAGCTACAAAATGCTGAAGGACAGCAAACTGCCCCCCCCCGTGATATTAATACATATTTAAGCTGACCAATGGCTTGTTTAGCAAATTTCTTAAGTACGACGTTCTAGTTCTGTGTGGAACTTAGTTGTTTTCCATTCAATTCAATTAACATTTAACAAATGAACAAAGACATGAATTTTTAAAAAAACACCTCAAACACGCAAGATGGTTAGAATGTCAGTCTTTAAAAATAGAAAACTCATTACATAAAATTCTATTGCCATAGCTGCTGATACAACTCACCATATGCCCTTCACTTAAAGCATGGCATCCATAAACAGAAGATAAAGGTAAGTTGCTCAGATACTATAACAACTGAAATCAAACATACAGACAATATCTGGAGTACAACTACCTCTGAATTATTTTTCTCTTAGCCTAACATAGTAAAAAAACAATAATTTAGCTAGAATAGTAGAAATATATGACTCTTACAAGTATCCAGTTGTCTAGAAGTTTTAGTTACGGTCTCTTTACCAATATCCTTACTATAAAATCATAAATTTTCTTTTTCTTATTAAACTGCACTTGCAGAACAAGTATGTAGAGCCAGAAACAACCCTGCCCCAGATAAAAAGATGTCTGTGAAAGCTGGGGAGGAAGAAAAGCTACATTCCATGACTTTGAGTTCCATCATCCTTAATTCAGAAACAACTTCGCTATAACTCTAGATGATGAAAGAGAACAGCTAGTTAGAAAATAACCACATTAAACAGGCTATAAATACCTGATTAGAGTTTAGATAACTCTCTTGTGCAAACAGCTGGCTCCTGAAAGCAAGCTACTGTTTACCTGAGGACTTCTTCAACTGTAACAACCATGGAGGTTGTGTAAAAGGTCATGGGATCCCTATCAGAGCACTACCAGTCTCTGAGACAATATACTTGTGCTGTAAAAAGCTTAAATATTATTTTACATAAATAGACTTATAGAATCACTAAGGTTGGAAAAGACCTCTAAGGTCATCGAGTCCAACCGTCAACTCAACACCCCCATGCCCACTAAACCATGTCCCTAAGTGCCTCATCTATATGTCTTTTAAATACCTCCAGGGATGGTGCCTCCACCACTTCCCTGGGCAACCTGTTCCAAGGCCTGACCACTCTTTCAGTAAAGAATAAAAATAAAATGTTCTGATCCTTTTCTAGAGCAATAGGGACAGCTTTAGACAAAGGGTAAAACACTGAGAAGTTACCTGCTGCATCCCTTTTGTGGGAAAGAACCAGATATCAGATCCATTAGGATGAAAAGCAAATACAGAAGATGTAGACAACCTCTGTCTAGTTGTCTCACTACCCAGAGGTCAGACCCCTCCTACATCCTAACCAGCATCCTACATCCAAGAGGAATACAGAAAGCTTACTCCACAGAGAACACTCATGTTTTAACATGCTGACTTCAACTTATCATATGTATTTTGTAGCTGCAGAAAAAATGAGAAAGTGACAGGGCCAGAAGGAATTAGAATTTCAAGATGCCGTATGTCTGTGTATTTTTTTTGCTGGCAAAGTTGTGAATCTAGTAGTAATATAAAACACATATAAAAGCTAATGACATTGTCAGCTCTGAAAGGCTTTTTGTGCCAGATCAAATTTCATTTTACACAGTTAATTAAGAGTCAAATGGTATTTCTGAAAGCAGTACATTTTTCAAAGTTTCCAAAATTAGCTTTCCCACCCTAAATTAGGTAAAGAAAGTAAAAAGCTAAAGAAATGATGAAAATTTGCAGTAAATTGAAACCTGAAGTTTCCATCAAATGCTGAACATGCAAAGTTTTTTTTTTTTCCCAAAATCTGTTTTACATTTATGCAAAAGCAAATTACATATAATAGTTGTGCTGAAATCCATTACTTTCCCCAAAGCAACCAGAGAAAGCACTTGACATTTCTGCTCTTTTAACCTATCATCCTCACGCTCTAAAAAAAGTATCTCCATGATTACAGGGAAAAAAACACCCTACCTAAAATAATTTTTCTCAGTGTTAGGAAAATATGCATGGATAACCTAGCTCAAACAAAAAGAAAAAGAAAATTTTTACGTGTTACCTCTCTAATAAGGGTCCTTTTAAGTCTTCCTTTCTCCTTCAGACAGCAACCCTATAAACCTGAAATCTTATATTCAAAACAGTCCTGAAACTATCCTGAAACTAGCCCATAAGAGAAACGGCTTTTGTGTCATATAGGACCACACTGACAGCCAATTCCCAAGACCTAAGCGCTTGCATGTGACCTATTACAGAGGTGAAGAAAACTTGCATCTTACTCTGCTGTGGGATATTTTAAAAGATCCAATACAACCCTTTAGTGAAGGGTATCACCTTCAGTATAGAAAACAAATGAACCATTTTTGCAATCTACTATAGACCTAGGAAGATGCTGGCTATGTATCACACAAGAAGCCTGTGGCAGGTTTAACTGGACCAAGGAGGACTAGATTTCAGATCAGCCCCATAACCTCAAGACAAAATTTTCTACCCCTGCAGATCTTACTCCAAGGATATGCAGTCTCCCAGTTTCTTAAGTAAAAAGTCATATAAATCCTTGACAGTCAATGGCAAATCAGGGTTTTGGTTTTGAATCTGGAGAGTGTGGGGAGGTAGTTATCTAGTGAATAACTGGGACTGCCAACTGCCTAGCTAGCAAAGAGATGCAACCCATTTATTCTTAAGTCAAAGTAACTGACATGTTAGAGGACTCTGTTGCAGAGATGATTTCATACAACCTCTCTTATTCCCCTATTTTAAGGGGAAGTTATGGCTGTTGTAGGACCTTCAACCAATCACACAAGAATTTCCTGTATTGCAACACCTGGCTGACTGTAGGATGACGTTAAATAGAAAAGTAATTTTGAAGTCAGTCTACAAATGCTTTGCTCCAGTTTAGCTGGGCAGCTGTACAGCCTTGGTATGCTGTAATTTGTGCTGCATTCCTATGCGGGCACAGTATTTTTTAGCCACAAGCTCACAGTTAAGACAACAGTATGTTGTAAGGTCTTCAAGGCTAGTAGAGATTTCCTTATGGAATAGTGGCTATTTCACACAGTATTAGCACGTTTTGAGCATCAATGGTAGTTTCAGACTAGAAAGTGGAGTTCTGAAGAAAAATACTGTCTTAGGAAGTTTCCAAGTAAATTCATAGCATTTGGGATATGTAACAAAACCTGATACTCTTTAAAACAACCACTGGGGAAAAAGTTGCTCTATACAATTAGGTGTGATGAGAAACAGCCAGTAGGCCCTTCATGTCTAGAAAAAAACATCATATTCTGTCATTTGTACTCTGCACATGTACTTAGCTTTCTGAACTCTTAATTTGTTAGCTTTTCGTTTTCATGACATTTCTGTGCCTTCTTCACCTTGAGGTAAATTGTTACAGATGAAAAAAGCAGTTTCTAAAATACAACCTTTTACCCAGATATTAATTCACTCATGGAGAACCTACTTCTACCCCCTTCTGGTTATTGCTAATGTAAAGCCTGGAAGTTGCAAAAATCTATGTGGCATCTTTTAGAAAAGCTGCTTCTCTGCAAAGTACTTAGTGATTTTACCCACAGGTTTACCTTCAGGGGTCTGTAATACAAGGACCTTCTTTCTCCTAAACTATTTAAAATCATGCCTAGCAGCCTGATACAAGAACACCTGTCTTATCCTCTCCACACAATTACAATTTTTGACAGCAACTCTGAATTCTGCTTTCTTTCAAACAGAAGTCGCTATTCTGCCTGTTAGAATTCGCTCCTTTGTAACTGTGACATCCTTCATTCATCACTGCAGTTACTGAAGTGTTATATTTCTGTATAAAGGATACCTGCAAATACTCCAAAACTTTTGTTTCCAAAAGGATCTAATATGATCACCAATAATAATAACAGTTTCATCTATGATGTCCATCCATCAACAAGAGCTGCATAAAGTGGAAAATACTGATATCGTTGCATATATTGGTGAAAACTAGCCATAACAACTTTTTATTGCTAGAGTTTACAATGCCTTTAGACAAAAAAGTGTCCTAGTTTTTGAACTCATGTGATAACAATGAGATCACAGTGCTTTCTATGAAGTTCAAATAATGATCTTGCATATATAAATAGTCTATTCCTGTTCCACTAAACTGAGTTCCTGAAGTTCCTATTCTTTGTAGAGGATATTTTTAGATAATGATGTCAATACATGCTACTTTCTAAAGACCAGTTAAAGCAAATGCTGTGGTACATGCTAGGGAATTATTTTTGCTCTGAATTGGGGCAATTTCAATTGTGTGGCAAAAGGGCACTCTTCTTCCTTCATATGAATCCTATTTCCATTCATCTAAAGATTTATCCACATAAGAAAGAATCTTCTGTTCCACAGCACAGGCTCTATACAAATAGATGCTCATTAAAAACCTGATACCTTTTCAGCCTCTTCACTAGTCACCGAACTTCCCTCTGCTTCATCTTTAGTGATCAAAGAAATTCTGTCTAAAAAAAAAATAAGAGATATGAAAATATCATTAGAAGGCTTCCCAAAAATATACTTAATGTTAGAAATCAAAAAAGTCTCCCAACTTCTGAATGTGTCATCATCACCAGCAAAAATAAAAAAATATTGCACAAAGGAAAATGTGACTTGCATAAATGAGTCAACTATGATATAAAAATAAACTAATGAGCATATTCATAAGCTTGTGGAAGTATCCATTTAGTAAACTGCTAATATTATGACAATCAAACTAATGAGACATTGAAATCACAGATCACAGATGAAATGCTGAAAATCTATCAGAAATTACACTTTTAGTCATTCACAGCATGCTCTTCAGTCCTTAATAGCCTTAGAAAAATTAACTCCTAACATACAAACACTTATGCTGTGATTACCTACAGTCTGACTACCAAAGTGCTGGTCCTGCCCCCACTTTGCTCCTTTGTTATGCCAGCACCACCATCCTGTGCAGTGACCCCCGAAAAAAACCAAAATAAATCTCAATTATTTTTTACCCCAGTATTTTTTCTGGTCTAGCTCATCACTTGGCTACACAAACGCTTGTGCCTGAATAAAGAAGCTGTGGGTGTGAGAGCAAAGAACAGTAAATTCATAAAGCTATCAGCAGCGGTACAAGTGTAATGCCACCTTAACATGCCCATACAACTACATGGCAGGGTTTCATGAGACAAGTGAACTTGTCAAACAGATCTGCCTTGCTCCTGAGCCACTAACTCATTAACTCACATCCATCCTCTTTTGGTGACTGTAGGTACTCATGACAAGGCCCAATGCAAGCTACATTTGGCAGAAAAGAGGGGATGGGTCATGTGGCAAGAAGCAGGGAAAACAGGACTTCTGCTTTTGGCAGCAGCAAGCGAAAAGCAATTTCAGCTATCTAGTGAGAGCAGCTACATTATGCATAAAGCACCATGATTTTATCATCTTCTCACAATAAGATAATCTATTTTCTATAAAAATATCATCTCTGTTTGCATTTGCAATTTTTTTTTCTCAAAATATACTCCAGTTTGTTAAAAACTCTGGTTTGTACCAGCTAAAAATTATTAAAACAGTATTCTAGCATGGCTTTGGAAGAACCAAGCTTCCTACTTTCAAGGTTTGTTGGGTTTTTTGTTTTTGTTTTAGTTTCAAATTTCTTCAGAGAAGGTCCCCTACAATACTACTGAATATAATATAATATTCTTCCAGTGTTGTCTTGTGCTGTTGTTTTGGGTTGCTAAACAAATTCCCGTCTTGTATTTTGAAAAAGTTGGGTGAAGTAGACATTACTTTAAAAGGCACTATACAACAGCATATCATTGCATTTTATAGCATGCACCCTTAAGAGATACAGCTGGGCATTTAACAGATTTTCTTAGCAGTAGTTCCAATTAAAACCAAGAGTACAACGTAAAAGATTTTTTTCAGTCCACAATGTTTCGTATTTGTGAAAATGCTCTTTTATTTATCACTTCCATAGCCTCTGAATGTCTTTTGGAATTGCACTGCCTTCTATCTCCCAGTTTAATCATAGGTAGGTGTCATATTACCACATATTCTGTCCTTCAGGTTGCTTAAACACAAAATGATCAGTGACATATTTCAATGCTATCTATGCCTTTTTTGAAGCTTAATTTGGAAGAATCTTTTTATATCTCTGCTGCATGAGTTTTTTCCATTTATTTTGAAATTCAGCTGAAATCATATCTTCTTCTCCTTACCCTGTAACATTTAATTTGTCTCTCTTCTTCCACAATTAATTTACCATTTCAACAAGACTTGGCAAAGCATTATGGATATTGCTGATATGAAACTATCAGTGCAAAAAAGGGAGTTGCAATGTGAAAGATTTTTTTTTTTTTTTAACAGGCTGCAGGAATGAACCATATCAAAATGCTGCTCTGGGGTTAGTTTAAGTGTCCCACTGCTATAACAAAGTTTTCTCTTACATAATGGATAATACAACTAGAAATACCTTTTTTTTTTTTTTTTTTAAAATGCCGTCCTACCTTGTGTCATGACCTCCCAGAAATCAGCTAAGGCTTTATCTTCCACCTTTGCTTTCAGGGCCTGCAGAAAATCATTAAAGCACTGCACCTTGGACAGCTGAAAAAAATAACAGCAATGATAACACAGAAATATTAAAGTAGCTTACTAAAGAGCACTGCAAACTTTATGAAGTCATCTAACATGGTGAACACAAGTGTCAGTACAGATTTTAGTTTTTATCTCTACTAAAACCAAGAGTTCTAAGGAAAGGTGAGCCACAAAAACTGCCTTTCAGAAAGCCAGTAAGACTTTCTTGTAATTAGCTTTATTTAAGAAGAAATTTGTAGGATTGCTTATTTTTCTTTTACAAGCATCAGGTCGCAGGCCTTGTGTTTTTATGTTTAAAAGAAAACAAATAACAGCAAATAATATCAGAGAAGCTAGTCTGCATTCCAGTAAGAATAAAGAAACATGAAATACAGATATATTTCTGAACTTTCAAACAGCATAACAGAGTTTAATCTACAAATCAATTCTTTTTGCCGTAGCAAGAAACTATCAAGTTTCTAATACAGCAAATAGGCCCATCATGTCTTTAATTTGAAAGAGATGAGAGTTTTCACATATTAACATTACCTTAATGGCCTCCTCTCTGAAAACTCTGATACAATTGATCCCTTTCATGTAGTACTGTGAACCTTTATGTTCCAGGAACTGATCAACACGGTTTATCAACTGCTGACTCACTGAAAGACAAGGAGAAATAAATAAATTAAAGAATACACACTTTCAAGGCAAAACAGTATTTTTCCTTTACATCTCTCTTTTTCTATTCCACAGGCATCAAAAGAGTTAATCATACCCATACCACTTCAAGCTAATCAAGTTGATAATTGTTATTTAAGCTGCTGACAATTACTTCAGCCTCTCTGGAAAAGCTAGATATACTAGGAAGAAACCTAAGCATGGCCAAGGCAAAAGTCTTTTCCTGAAAGCCAAGGAAAAAAGCATTGGTCTAGCTTGTTTGATAGAAAGTAAAACCAGAACATTTGGGATCCTAAAGCTGAGGGAGGTTATGTTCTACAACACAAAGCATATTCCTTAAACATCCGTTGAAATACTTACATATTTCAATAAAAGCGTTAAATTCACAATGAAGGTGTAATAACGTCAAAACAACAGCTGTAGGGTGATTGAGTCAAAAGACTACCTTATTGTTATTGACATTCGAGTATATCTTGTCTCTGTACAGGTAGTTTGATGATTTTTCATTGGGGCAATGCTCTTTATGATTATGGAGATAAGTATTACAAACTGTGCATGCCTGACAGAAAGCAGAGGCAAACAATGAGACTTGTACCAACAAGAAGGGGAACACCAGTTTCATCCTCACTGTTGAGCTCCTAAGAGGTAGGCAGCTGTAAAACACTGCAAACGTGACAAGTGAAAATGTCACCAAGAGCTCTGCAAGCCCAATTAAATTCTGCTGGATTTTAGTACTTTATTTTCTTCATGTTTAATTACAGGTGAGGAACTGTCCAATTTTACCCTCTGCAGACACCTCAGCCTGGGAAAAGACAAGCGTGAAAAGCATACAACAGTGATCTATAAACTCAGCAGCACTGTGAAAAGGATGAATAGGGAGTGATAGTCCACTGCCTCTCTCAAAACAAGAGCAAAAAATTGGGTTAAGAACAAATGGAAAAAAAACAGTTAACCTCTTTACCACAGGCTACTGTGGGATGCTAGGAGTTCTAACAGCTTAAAAAAAAAAATGCTTGAACAAATTCTTAGAATTCTTAAAAAAGGAAATCTATCAAGGGAAATTAAAGATGATGTTGCGATTGAGGAAGAAAATGCAGGAAAGCGTTCTGGAAAAGTCACAGCATCTGCCTGTCCTGTTCTTGTAGTGTTCAAGACAGGTTATTGGATTAGCAGAAACTTTAGTCTGACCTATAGACCTTCTTATGTTCAGATGTTATGGGCATAGATGTCACTGCAACTATTTCAGCCATTGAAACATCCACATAAAAAATCATCTGCCAGAGTGATGGAAGAGACAAGGATAAGTAAACACACTGAGAAGCAGACATCATTTAAATACTGTATTCCACTCTGCTTACTGTAAGCATGCACAGCGCTAGCTGTTATATTTATGTTCTATAAAATGCCTAATTAAACTGAATCTGAAGGACAGCATCTCTGAAAAGAGTGAAACAAGACATGTTTGATGCTTTCCTACTAGCTTTTCACTCTACAGTTTCTAGAAAAGGAGGCGGATAATAGTTCTGTCCAACAGCAGCTATCACACAAGAAAGTGTGCTAAAGTGCCTACTGCTCCAGAGGTGATCAGCTCACTCTTTTTATTTATTTCACCAGTAGCTGACAAACTAAATTGAAGTCCCACTACTTAAGCTCCCCAAGTTAAGTCAGTCCATTTTTTTCATGGTTAACGATTTTCTCATTAACTGTTCTAATTTCTTACGAATTGCACTAATAAAAGCAAGTCCTGCTGGTGTTTTCAGTGGTGGTGGTGTTTTTTTTAAACGCTGCCTTTTCATTGATGTGTTAAATTAAAACCCCGGGCACTACGAGGGTGCTATAAAAGTCTTTTTTGTCAGAATGATCCCAGCATGCTGTTTGAAATTATCAGACACTCTACTACTTCTTTTGCATTTAATTTTTTTAAAAAATCCCTTTCCATTTGATTGCACTGGCAGGCATCAGAAGAAAAGACTTTTTCTTGCTACTGACTGTGAGCTGTCTCCTTTTGAAGTCTGTTGTAAGGAACCAAAAAAACCCTACAATGTTTTACTAGGCACTGAAAGACCATGCAGGAAACAGGTTACATGGCAACAATATTTTAAGTCAGGTTCTTCTAACATCTCGAAACAGCTTGGCTAAAATTGGGTCTCTCCATTAAGTCTTCCTTAAATGACAGGCCAATGACTGATGAATCTAAAACAGATAAAATGCTTGTGTTCTGATTAGCTTAACCAAATTACTTCAGGGGGGCAAAGCCAATACCAGAGATGGTAGGTAAGGATTATAACTCAAAGTTCTCCAAAGTGGACTCTGTTCCTTTACACTTCTAGGTCTGAGAACTTTGTTGATTTCCTGCTGCCTGTTTTCTGCCTTTCCATTAACATGAATCTTTGGTTTTGGGTGCTGCAAAAAATAAATCTCCCTGTTTTTGGAGAAAGGCATGTTCTGCATAAAGATGTCTATCTAACTAAGCTGTGAATATTAGCATTAACTGTCTGTGTCCCAGACAAATCTCATGCATTCGGGTTTTGAAGAATAGGTCCTAGAGTTACAAACTAACAGCCTATTCAGGCCACTACTATGTAATAACAATTTTTTTCTTCTTCTCCCCCAACCTCCCTCATCCCCCACACATGTAAGGAAGTAAACTAACGAAATTCTGTATTTTGCATAAACTGGAATTCCAGCACTCCTAATAACCACCGCTGGTTCTGCAGATCATGCCAAGAAATTTTAATCTTCTGCTTCCCTCTTCTACTGCAACACGATACTGGTTAGATAACAAACACAGTGATTAAAGGCTGGAGAATTACAGGTAAAAAAAAAAAAATCTTAGAATAGAAAATATTTTAGTTCTAACAGAATTTAATCCCTTCCCCACTGGCATTCAGATACATTCCTTACTCTAAAATACATTCACCAGTGCTGTTATTTCTTGTGAAATATGCTATGAACAATTATATTCAGTTGTTATCCCTGAATAGTTACAGTACAAAAGTGTATTTCCATGTTTGTTCAGTTCGGTGCTGGATCTTCATTACTATGCCAACCAGATTACAGCATAATAATAGATAAGGCTGTATTATAGGCCAAGTTCCAATTCCCTCTCCCCCCTAATAAATTAATCAGGTTAAAAAATAGCTCTTTCTGTAGACAAAAGACTCCTGTTGTTACCAATATTTTGATTTATCCACTGCTGGTGGTAATGATTTGTATTAATGGACAGTGCTTATAAACCAGGGTTGCTGTGGATCAGGTGGTTCAATGCTCCAGTGACTTGAGTTCCAAATAGCTCCAAAAATGGAGGGTCTTGAAGTTCTCTGGGCCCCTATTTCCACGTTTGACTACCACCATTGTGGTTTTTATTTCTTTTTTCCCCATAACATCTAATCCAAATTCTGTTTGTTGCAACTCAGAGCTTTGCGTCTCACCCAATTGCTATGCCCTTCAAAGACGAATCTGGCTTCATCTTCCCTGTGAAGCAGACGTATAGGAAGCTTAAAAGTGATTTTATATACACAAGTATTTGGTTTGCAAACACTCTTCCAATGACTGAATCATTTTCATCAAACTATTCGTTGCATTTGGCCTACCTAGCAGTAGAGTAGAAAATTTACAAACCAAAGAAAATACTATGCATGCGTCAGTATCTTTTTTAACCCTCATTAAGCCATCTCATCTTCTACAGAAGCCTATGAAAATACAACACCCCATATCAGACACCTTCTGCTCTCCAGAAATGCAGACATGGGTGGAAATCTGTAAATAGTCAAACAGGATTATGGTAGTCATGTGGCTACTCCTTTAGCATTAGAAAGATGGCAAGCACTCACTGCATTTAAGAGTCAGCACAGCAATGAAGAAACTCATTTTACACCCTTGGGAGTAACGATTAGATGCCACTCAGGAAAACTAATCTATTTTATTTGCATTCATTGACAAAAATGTCAGAAGCTGTTATCAGAAAACTGTTCTTTGTTATGACTGTGCACTTGTAACCTGCTGAAAATAAGACCTGCATAAAATGACATCTCTCTGGCCATGAATGCAAACAAGATGTCCTTCAGTCATCCAGCCTAAATCATTCTGATCCATACCGACAGGCCATTTAGAGAGACCATTGAACAGCACATCATAGGACACTGGAGTAATTCAACAGCTCTTGATCCTAAAATTCTTATTTCTTAGCTTAAAGATGAAGGAAGTCCTTAAAGATGAAGGGTCCCTACTGTAATAAACCAGAGAGATGTCCATTAAAAACTAAGTTGATTACTGTTCCTGAGTTCCCAGTCTCAGAAAACCTATTCCTAAGACCATTGTCAATTTGAAACTCTTAGGTTTTCTAAAAAAAAGTATTTACACATTAGTGACCCAGTTCCCAGTAACACTGAATGCATCGTTTCTCCTGCTCTGGTCTGCCACAGGACACAGCTGTCTAACTTGCACTTAGGTTTCTCCTATGAACGGCACAAACCCTGATCATCACATCCCAGTGAGGCCACTGCAGAAGATGCATTGGTACTCATTTTTGATGATAAATATACCATCAGGACTTCTTATAAGCTGTTTAAAAAAAAAAAAATTCCCCTTGCCATATTTTAGTCTTGATAACTTCATAATTTTGGTGAAAGACTTGCTGTTGACTGAAGAGGATGTGTGCCATTAACCCGCAGCTTAATTAAAAAGCCACTGTACTGTCAGTATTTTAAGTACAACTCTTCC
This sequence comes from Pelecanoides urinatrix, assembly GCA_013400755.1. Taxonomy (NCBI): domain Eukaryota; kingdom Metazoa; phylum Chordata; class Aves; order Procellariiformes; family Procellariidae; genus Pelecanoides; species Pelecanoides urinatrix. Next base: position 147,448 of record VZTQ01006072.1, on the reverse strand, counting down.
TATTTCTACAACTTCTCTATCTAACAAAAAAAACCCACACCCCCAATCAACCAGTTGAAAGGCCTTTCTCCTCCCTAGGGAGGGGAGTTTTAAAATGAGAATGTAGGCTCTATTCAGTTTGGAAGACTACACTGGATGCTCTTTTTATACAAGAAAGAAGCAAACCAGGACACAAACTAGTAGTTTCCCTGTCTGNTGAATGCATCGTTTCTCCTGCTCTGGTCTGCCACAGGACACAGCTGTCTAACTTGCACTTAGGTTTCTCCTATGAACGGCACAAACCCTGATCATCACATCCCAGTGAGGCCACTGCAGAAGATGCATTGGTACTCATTTTTGATGATAAATATACCATCAGGACTTCTTATAAGCTGTTTAAAAAAAAAAAAATTCCCCTTGCCATATTTTAGTCTTGATAACTTCATAATTTTGGTGAAAGACTTGCTGTTGACTGAANTATACTAAAAAACCCCTTAGAACCACTGAGGAGTTTTAAGGCAGAAGTTACTATTTACATAACCAGGATGCAATACAGCAAGCCACTAAAAACACGCCTGTAATGTTTTATGTATTAAGCTACCTAAAAGGCTCTAAAGCAGAAAAAGGATTATGCAGAAGAAAAAAATAATATGCAGAACATGTTTTTATTTATAGTGGCTTTTACCTCTTCTTTAAATGGGTGACTGCACTACATTCTAACTAGACCTTATAATTACAGATCACACATAAAATAAAAACAGATTGCTCAAAATTTCAGAATCCATCCAAACATGTACTGCAGTTATCTCCAGCACAGCTACCAACTGGACATATTTAAGCACTCTTTAGTTAAACCATCTTCCAGGGTAATCACTATACTTATGTCTGCCTTAAAGCTTTCTACATGATAAAATTCATTACCGTAACAAAGTAGTCAACTGTCTCACAGTTTCTGTATTCTAATATATCGTACAATGTTTTTTTACTGCATCTTAACATATCTGAGATTTGAGATCACAATTCCAAATATTTTTTCAGTAAACAATTTCTTCTGGATCTAATGCAAAATCCATGTAAAAAGCTGGCTAGCTGGCTTATAGTTCTGGAAATTCTAGAGAGAAATAGCTATGTAGGCTTTAACAGACTGTATCACAAATCAATATACTACTCAACACACTCCTCAAACTATGTCCAAAAGGACCAAAGGCCTTGTTGAAATACCCAGCACCTCACTTCAGCACCTCTGCAAATTTTTTTTCTTTAAAGAGAAATGCTACATTAGTGGCTATTCAGCAGATGAGGTTTATCTTGCCACAACCTTCAAATCATCCTTTAAAAGAAAAAAGGACCCCAACCATCCCATGCATTCTTTTTAAGATACCTTTGGACTACATATATCTCTATATAGCTGTTCCAGTAGGGAAATACCATACAAACAAATGGTAATTTCTTTGCATTTTCAGACTCAGAGCATGCAAGACAGTGGCTGACCTGTGCTTTGTATTGTCCCTTGTCTCTGCTTGCTGTACGCTGAGAAGAGATTCAGTGCACACAAAGCCTGCTCTCATCTTTAAAAGTCACAGACTACCTGTTTATTATACTCTAAATTCACCTGTGCTTTCTCTTGCTCATAACAAGCAGTAAGAAACAACCTTTGCATGTAAAGATTTAAAACCTAGGCATCAGATTCTTATTTCTTCATAGAACAGAATAAGTAGACAGCAGAAGACGGGTTTCTCGCATGATGTGCAGCCAACAGCCCTTCACTTCAAGCCAGAAAGATCCCATGAAGCCAGATGAGAAGCTGATACCCAGTTGAACGAGGCAGGCAGTCAGTACCAAGGGATCTTCTGTTAGAAATACCTCAAGAGTTGCTCAGATGCCTCAGTGTAGCCGTCTAGTGCCATCTTGCACAAACATGGGTATCTGAGACTTTCAAATGGGCAAGGCAAATATTGACACAGGCATTACAAATGACACCTTTCTTTGCTGAGTGGCACTAGAAGCTAAGCAGTAAACTCCAGAGCATCTCACATAGCTCTAGAAACCTATGTTTAGAAAAATGGATTGCATTTATTGAACCCTGAAGATACCACTAAATATAAATAAGATAGATAAAAGTTATTTACCGTGTTCAAAGTCAGTATTTTTCTGCCTCACCAGAATTCGAAAATCTTCTGCTGGGTTAACACTGCCAACCTACAAAAGGTCCAAAAAGGATACAATCATCTGCCAATATCCATCTCCTAATTATTGCGAGGCAACAAGAATCTTTAAATTTCTGTTTATTTTAACACAGAAACAGAAACTCTGCAATTCTCTGCGTGCGGACTCATAAAATCAAAGTCTTAAAATGTGTGTTAACGTGTAGAACTCCTAGCAAAGGTTAGTTACGACATGAGCAAGATAAACTTACACTTACTATGTTGCACTCTTATAAGCCAACCATGTTCCCTGGGGTTTAGAGGTCAGAAGCACAGTAATTCAGGCTATCTGCTAGTTCAGCTTTGAGACCTTCTGACGCACAGACTTCTCACTAATCTTGACAGACATTTCATGAGGAATGGGAGCTCCCAGGCATGTGGGTACAGAACCATTGGTTTGCCACTCCAATAGGAACCTCAAAATTACAAGCTTGCACTCAATTCATCTACCCTTTCTGGCCCAGTCTGATATCTTAAAGCTAAAGCTCTAAATGGGCATGCAAGTGCAGAAACCTTACAAAGGAACTAAAACCAGATCAAATATAAATAAACACTTTCTGAAAAACAGATGCAATAACCTCAGGAAAAAAAATAAATTACATTGCTTAACATTTCCTTTCAAGAATCAAAATTCTCCTAAGTTTATCTGAAAATTTTATGCTTTGCTGTCAAAATAATTCTTTGATCTTTCAATAAGCTTGCTTGGTCTCTTCGAGTTTCTTTTAAATCTGGCTATGCCACTTTTCAGGAAAACTCAGAAGTGTATACTAGGAATATAAAGTATTTAAATCTTTTTAGATTTTAAATCTTTTTAAAAATCTCAATCATGCATTTTGAAAACAAAGCTTAAAGGATAGTTTGAAAACAAGTGAAGTTATCTCAATTAATATTAAATCACCTTTTTTCCTGTAATCCGAAAAATCAAATAAAGGAAGGTGCACAGTTATGATACAGGCTTCATCTACCCATGTACACAATACCTGGAATTAAGTTAGACATTTAACCTATCAGCAGGATGAAGCTAAATTTGTGATTTAGAACCCCAACCAATGCAGAGAACAGTCCCTAAAACCACAGCAATACCTTTGATTAAATATAGAGGTAACTTCTATGATGCAGATGATATGAAAGAGAGCAAGAACAAAATTCAACCACTGAACCCCAAATCTGAGATTCTGTTTTCTTCAGATCCTCAGGCTTGCCCTTTAGAGTTCTAGACACTGATGAAGAATTTTCTCCTAAAATATCCAAGACTGATGGAAACTTGTGCTAACATACGCTTAAGGGCAGAGAAAGTTGTCTTTACAATCTCTAGCAGAGAGTCTCAAATCTACGAGTAGACAATATTTCAGTCATGTTTCAGCTAGAAATCGTCCTTTTATCAGGAATTCTGTATATTCACTATAATACTCTTAGAGAAATTAATCTTCCCCTTTAATAATCAGATTTGTAAAAATATGCTTACAGAGGTGACATTGCCTTCAGCAAGTTTTATGATGCTAAAGCTACCTTCCTCATCTTCAATTTTTGGTTTCTTAGGGTTGGGTCCATCTTCACTGCTGCAAATGAGAAGGACAAAAATTAATATAAACACTTAAAGTGTCTTGCCTAAGTAGGGAGTCAGTAAATTAATGAAATACACACTGAACACTGGACAAAACTTCATTATGCAGCTGTTCCCAAATTAATACTAAATCACACCTCATTTTTCCCCACAGGCTGCACAAAGCAGACAGTAGAAACAGAGATCAAACTTTATCTTATCATAAAGCTAAGGCACCAGTTATTGAAGGTGCGAGACTATTCATGCCTATTTCAGGAGTGAATTTACTCATACATGTCTTCTCCACCTTTCTAAATACATAATATCTCCAGTCACTTTATTTGGAACCTGTATATTCAGTTAACCTTGATAATTTATAGTATATGATTTACAGTATATTACATGACATTTGGTATTGTCACCAGATCTTAACATGAAATGGCAATGAAACTTAACTTAACATTTGAGTAAGAAATTCATTTACTCTTCAAAAACTACCTGCTAGTTCCTGTCCTGGAATTGATAGCTACTACAAACCTGTTTACACAGTGGCTTTTGAGTCCAATGACCCATGTTCTCCATCAGCACATGAAAGCTTTACAAACTACCACTTACAGCAGTCAAAACCTGCTAGACAAACCCCAATTAAGTACATAAGAACACTCTCAGGATATTTTAAGCTACATCTCAAAATGCTTTCAAAAGACTATTTGTTATTTTTAAAAGGTTAATTTTGATATTAGGCTACTTTCTCACTTTGCCCTCACAGCTAACAAACACCAAGGTGTACATTCAAACCAGGAACTTAATTGTAACATCTACCATGCCAAACTTCAGAGCACATCTTAGCAACAGAAGAAAATCCAGCTAATCACAAAAGGGGAAGAAAATCAGACACTGTGTTCTGTGTCACTTAATGTGACAGGCTACTGACACAGAAGAATTGATTTCAGTTTAAGAATGCCTGAAAGCTACTCAGCGATCTAAACAGCAGTATTTGTGTTCCAGGAATCCCAAAACAAAGAAGTTTTTCTTAAAACTTCTACTACTGCAGTGAAAAGAAGAAACTGCTTGAGGATGTAGGGACAAAGCCAGAGATCCTGGACTAGGTGCCATTTTGCATTCTATAAGGTTAGAACTGATTTTAAAAATTGCATTGCATGTTACAGAAGCAATCAACTATTAGAAAGAACTTGTACAGTCTTTCTTTTTACTTTCTATAGCACACTCCTCCCCTACTTTACAATTAGCGTCTATCCCACTTTGTTTCAGTAGTCTCCTCCACCCTTTACTTAATTTCATCACTACTGAAACGAAATTCCTTCTCCTCAGCAGCTCCTGTCATCCAACATAACCTTACTTATCACTTTAGGAGATATGATGACTTTGGTTATACCTCAAGACAAGAATAGGATACCTTGCTTCATTCTCGACTCTGCTGACTTTCTGGCTGACCTTGAACAAGTTGTTCGATTGTTCTGGACAGCCAATATGCCTATCTGTAAAATGGAGGCACTGGTACTTATCTAACACCAGTGAGTTTAGAACTTCTACTCGAACCAAAATTCTCGTATATTGACATGGTTTGATGAAAGGTGCAAACAACAATGAAAATTCTCTTTTAGAATATTTTCCTCCAAAGGTGTTTTCCACTCAATTGCAATGTCTTGAAATCTTTTTCCTCCTGCATTATTTTTACTGATTCAAAATGCTTTGGGATTGGAGGAAGGAGAAGAACATAAATGATGATGCTGCATTTAACTGCCTAGGACCAAATCTATAGCTGTCATTAATCAGTGCAGCAGAAACTAATGAATCCATACCCATTTATACCAGCCAAGGATCTGACATTTAGAATCTGTTACTGGTAATGCACTAATTAGCAGTATTTTTAAACTGTAAAACGTGGAACTACTATTTGAGAAAAATGAATAAAATACAAGATTAATTTAAAACATCCACTTATACATTTATATAGAAGCCTCTCACATACTGTAAAGCTGGATGAGGTAACAGCCTCTCCAAAGCCAACCTAAGAAGGAAGAAATAAAATGCTTTCTATTTTACTGGATTTTTCAAACTACACAGAGCTTAGCAAAAGTAAAACAAATGAATGCTGAATATTAAAATCTGTATTAAGATATCATGCCTACATTTATGCTGCCTTAGGCCCATCAGACCTTAAAAATTAAGCAGAGATGAATCAGGTCAGTATGATGATAGGAGACTCAAGTTAGTTTTAGAAAACAAAAATAATGGTCAAGAGAGCTCCTAGCCAACTTTTTCAAAACACTTTAGTTCAAATCTGATAGTTTCAATAAGTTGAATGCTATCTGGTGTTTAACATTTTCCTTAGTCATTGTTGCAGAGTAATGTACTTTTTTTTATCAAGTGATTTAATTATATCACTCAGCTTTTCCCCAAACACAGAAGAAAATCGTAAAGTTAATACTTCTGTTGTAGTACTGACAATACTACTGTTCCCATTCATTACTACAGCAATACCAGTTTTCTTCATATTTTTTAATCCTATTACCATTCATTCTGTATCCTTTTGCCTCTCTTGTAGATTTTTTTTTAATCATTTTAATGCCCTACACTAACTTCTATCTCAATTATTTTTATAGCGGCTTTCATCACTCTTCCAAAGGAAACCAGTTTTTAAACAAAATAGCTTTCCTTCTTGCTTGTTAAATTGATGACTTTGGGGTGATACGTTTTTAAGCAATTACCAGTAATGGGTCACTGGTTTTTGTTTAAATTCTCTCCCTAGCTTGCTTGAACCCAAGTTTTGCCTTTTTTTTTTTTTAACTGGTTCTATCACTTTTTAAAATACACATATAAATGTATGTATATATACACACACACACGCACCCAGAGAAACTGTGACACAGAGCAAGGTCAACAGAATTTAATCAGTATGAATTCACAGACACACCAAGGCAAGACAGGCACACACAGTAATGAACAAAATCAAAAGCAAGGTGTTTCCCAGTCTGTATACAGAAATGTGGTCATTATTCCAGAGCGGTAACCTGAGAAGTCCTATGTCATGTCTTCCCAAAGATAACATGCTGAGGAGCNTGTAGAGTTTGTTTACGTGCGTCAAGCTTTAACCAACCCAAGGTAAAGGATATATGACAGCTCAGCTAAGCAAGGCCTCAAAACGGCTCAAAGATGTTGTTCCTAGCGCTGAAAGGACTGAGCTAAAAATGACAAAAAGGAGGGAGAAGGAGCTAACTGAGAACTCTCCAACATCCCAGGGGACCCACTAGTTATATCATAGGCATTCAATAAATCAAGCTCTAAGAAGCAAATTTTGTTTGAGCAAATTGACTTGTGGCTGGGGTGACACTACCAATGCAGTAGCAATTAAACATTTATTCTTCATATTTGCAGTGCAATTAAAGTAAACACAGTATATGTAATAACAACAAAAAAAATTTATCTGTTCAGACAATAGATGTTCCAGGACGTGTCCATAACAGTTTGGTTTTTCAAGACATCCACATTTATTGCACAGCAGATAATAATGAAGCTGCTTTTCTTTTGATTTGGAATTCAAAATGAAAGCTACAGAACAACCTAAATCAAGCATGCTGAGAAGCAAGACTCATCTTTACAGCTAATTTAAAGCTCCACAGCATTTATTCTAAACTAAATTAGACCCTCTGTTATTCTTATTTGAACTGTTTTATAACTACCAGTAGGTCAAACTATTTGATCAGGAGACAGTAAGCAAAGCAACAGGCTGCCCAGAGAGGATGTGCAGCCTCCATCCCTGCATGTTTTCAAGACCAGACAGGATGAAGCCCTGAGTTACCTGTTTAGATCTCATAGGTGACCCTGCTTTGAGCAGCAGGTTGAACAAGAAACCTCCTGAGGTCCCTTCCAACCTGATGGATTCTGTGATTCTGGACAACAAATACAGACATAAGGAAGCTACTGACTGCTTCCTGGTGTGTCTTGCCCCATAATAGCAAGACCACCACTGCTCAAAAAGTACGCCGACATACTGTGGTACCACAATATTCTCCATCCATCAGTATTTTTTCAGTGTGTAACTCACTGATCTTATGTTCAAAAGACTGAGTCTGCTTCATCCAGCAAAAACAATTTGAAGTGTAAAAGAAAGTTTCAAAAAAATCCATAATACATCTCCAACTTACTTGTCTTTGAAGATGTCTTGAGCAGTCTTCTCTTCTTTTTTCTTGCCAACTTCCTTTAGGGGGAAAAGTGCTTTTACTTTTTCAAGAGAAGCCTTACACCTTTCTTTTACCACTCGGGGCATCTCCAGCATCTCTAAAAGATGCTGTTCAATTGGCGGCAATGGCTCATTGGGGTGAAAAGCCTTATGCTGCAAACACTGCAAGAAACAATTTGAGCGAAGAAAAACTTTTAGTTTATGTGCTTTTAATATAATGCCTGTAAGCCTGACATCATACGGTACATGCAAAATATCTTCCATATTGGTGATAAATATTTCAGCTCACAAGTGGATTGAAAGTCATATGATCAGCTGTTTAAGGAGATTAATAATGATACTAAACAAGAATATTGATGCAGAGGAGTGTTCCCACTCTCACTGGAATGAGTTCTATGAAAATTATTAGGAAAATCCCAGGAATGAAAGTCATCTACACCTACTCAGCTTTTTAACTTCCCTTTACCTTTAAAATGCAGTTTCTATTATAAAACAGTCATATGGGAGAGATATCTATACATTCCGAAATTAGGCAACGAAATATATACCCCAACCATGTATTTCAGTTATTATCACAGTTTATTGCCCCTCAAAGAAAATATTTCTTCTTGGTCAATAAAACTCAGTATGCGTACAAGAGAAATTTTCACCAGTTAAAGAGCAAATGGAAAGAGAGAAGTTAAATGTGCACAGATGAGGCACAGAATATAGGTATGTTTGCAAATTAGCTTTGAAAAGAGTGAGGGAATGAAGGGTCCTGACAGATGTATATCAAAGTTGGAACAGATGGTAGGAGCTACAGAGGAGAAGGCTTTTTCACCAAAGCGTAAAAGACAGTGCATGCAGAGAGCCAAGCAGAGGGAGAGAGATGAGGTTAATGAGGTAGGTTACAGAAATTCCATTGAGAATTTTAAAAACAAAGTAGGTATCTCTTTAAAAGTTGTGAAGTGTGGGATAGCAGTAGAGATGTATGTGATTGTGCACATATATACACAGATACCAGCACATGCACACACATACGTACATAAAAACACGTGATGCACATGGGAGAATAATTTTTCCAAGCCCATTGTACTGGGTGAATTAGACATAAGTGTGAAGGTAACTACTCAGTAAACTAGGAACACAGCAGAGATTTGCTCCCCTGTTGGCTGTCAGAAATGACATTAATTTAAAAAACAAAACCAAAGCAAACAAGAAAAACCCGCTATTCATGCTGAAAAGCTGCCAATAAAGAAAATCCAGACCATATGCTACACATCAATACTGATGTGCTTTCATGCTGCCATTAAGATTCCAATCCCTATTAGAGCATACTTTCAAAAGGAGGCAGTCATACAAGGCTATTGGTTTGGAAACACTTCTAATGATTTAAGGCATAATTATTTTGAAAGAGAGGAAAAATATTGCTGGAAGCTGCAGTAATGGCTGTTGTGATACAAAAAACCAACATTAAAACAACATTAGGGGATTGAATTAAACTCACAAAGCAAAAAAAAAACCTAAGTCCCCTGTTATGAATGTGTTTTTCAGGCTTTTGCATCTGAAATCTCTGTGTGCAGCTGCAACAGCTGAGCAGACTGAGTAGCCACAGCCTCCACTTGACCCTGTTTCTAGAGTAGATGATGACCTCTGAAACCTAAGATGGCAGATACCATCACAACTCAGGTGCTAAATGGAGATGAAGTTGAACAGACTTAACCTGAAGTTTCTAATCACAAACAGTCCCTTTTAACCTTGCTTTCTCCTCCTGTGCCCAGCAAGAACCACTCCTACCTTCATTGGCTAAAAGGCAACCCACACTGCCACTGGCCTCCAGACTCACTGGTCTATTCACTAGTGTTGTCAGCAATGTACTAGCTCCTCCTTGCTCGTTCTAATTTCCTTACATTTCCAGCCTAGACATGTAGCCAGCTTTCCGGAACAGGGGTCACACTAAGGTACTGGTCAATGGATGTAATGAAGTGGGCTTTTCACATAATTAATTCCATGATAAGCAATGGCATAAATGCATGAATAGACAGGAATTTGCTGCAAGAAAGCATCCTGCCTTGTTCCCTTCCACAGAGCATCTACACACACACTCTTGTAAGAACATATTTTAGCAAATCTATAAAACCTACAAGAAGCTGATAGTATTTAAAACCTTATAATACGGGAGACAGATTCAGCTATCTAAAATATAAGCATCTAGTCTATACCAGTCATCTACTCACTCTACACAGCCACAGCTATCATATACTTATGATCTCCAAAACAAGAAGGAACGATTACTTTCCCAATGTTCTTTTTTCATGGATTATGAAATGGACTTGGACAACTCAGCTTACACTAGTTAGCTAGCTTTTGGGTGGTTAAACCTGTGTGAACTGAATCCCAAACACAAGTGTCTTAGAGTTCAGTTTACACCTAGTTTGTGATGATTTCAAAATGACCTTCCAACAGATCCACTGCATTCAACCAAAGACAAGATTACTTGTTGCCGAAAGCCCTTACAGACTTTCGTGAGCAATCTCCTGTCCCCCTGTTGCTCTGCTTTTTGAAAGAACATCACCATACAGTCCAACCAATCACAAACGAGCTCAGTCCTCTGAGGTCGCTTACACGCGGTCTAACAAGAGCCGTTACAGCATATTTAGACACGGACTCCGCAGCTGGATCCCATGAACTATGCAATGCTGCAGGCCACCATCCCCACAAACCCTCCTCCCAGGTCTGTCTCAGTACAGAATAATCATTGTTGAGCAATTTGTTTATTTGGCTATCAAATAAAATGCACTGCATTCCCCAAATGTCTTATGTGCTTCAAATCCCTGTATTTAAGAGGAACAACTTATACAATGACGTCTGCCACCACAAAAGCTACGGAAGTTCACTTAGGCTTTTCTGGAAGCAAGGAATAAAAGTTGAATCTCTGAATATAGGATATTCCTCATCTTCCACTCCAGCAAGCATTAGCAACTCCCTTCCACCCACTCTGTCATTTCCTGATGCCTACCACTACTTCCAGAGATATAATTTAGCTTGACGTTTCTGTTTAAGTTCTGGCTCTTGTCACTTATCATTCCAAGTATCTTCACAAGGTAACAGAGCAAGGAAATGAAGAGGGAGTTCATCCTTTCTTCAGAGTTATTTTTCCAAACCACCTATAGGTCCTGTTCAGCCCAATCAATTTACTGGCTACATTCAAAAGATGTGTAATTTTTCTTCATAGTTCTTAAGGAACCAGCAGTGCCACTTGGTCTAAGAACAAAATATTAAGAATCTGGAACATGTCTGCAGCGAAGGAGAGAACAATTGTTTTGCAAGTTATATGGATTAATAGCAGTTTTGTAACCAAGACAAAAAAATGGGGCTGTGCGCAGGCAAAAGAAAGCACTAAAACGACTGGTAATTTAGGGCTTTATAAATAGCACGCACCGGGGACAGGAACTGTATACTACCTAGTACATTGAAACAGTCAATAAATACTTTTTTCCACCAGTAGCATTCACCCTTACAAAATCCTATTAGCCTCTAAGGAAATTGGTGAGTTATGCAGTTACTCTCTTCTAGCAGCACTTGACTCAACTGCTCGAACACCAGCATCATACTGTTTCAGAAGATAAATGGCACACCTAAAGAAACATCTTTCGTTGATAGGTGACATCCACTGAACCAAAACAATGCAAAATTTTATCTAGCAATATAACAAGAGGAAATTCTATCCTCTATGTGTTTCATTTACAAGCAAAACCATACTTGTTTTGTAATACCCAAGCTTTATAATCCTTCCTAAAATAGGAATCATGCAGAGGTCAATCCATTTCAAGCTCTTGCCCAGCAATAACCTTCTACTGACCAAGTCTCACATTCAGTTACACACTGTCTTGTCAATATGACTGGCAGAATTTGAAGGGAACAGTCAGTTCTTCACATGTCAATCAGAGTAGGATTTGAAGACAGTGAGCTTACAGGTATTCCTGAAAGAAATACGACCTTCAGATCCTTCGCTTCTTTTAACAATACTGAGGCAGCATGGCTTTTGGAAGTTAAGGTAAGTTTTCTTAATTTAAAAAAGCATCTTCCTACTTGTAAACTGAAAAAATTTCATTTGGAATTGTTGAGATAGGATGAACATGGATGCTGTAATACCATTTTTGGTCAATTTTCAGAGTGGAGTCACGCACTCAATATATCTCCATGGCTCTGTATACAACAAAATTCTGCAGCTGCATAAATTGCATCGTAATTCTCCTTATTTTTGAATTTGCTGTGTCATTTTTTTGAACACTTGAATTCCAATGTGTAATTAAGTCTCTCATCCTCGCAGTTGGAATGAAAATCTTCATGATACGAAAGGAATGTAAATCAAAATGTAGACAGCTTGATACAATAACTGCAAGAAGTGTGAGCTGTTCTGGTTGCCTATAAAATGCGTCAGCTTAGACACCCATGTGGAATATTTTAAATGTCAACAATGTTAACCATTTACTACCAGTGAAGTTCACCTCAGACTGATTTGTTTTGGAAGCACTGCTAGATACAACAACGCACAGAAAAGTGACTCTGTTCAAGATTTGATGGGATCTCTGATTTTCAGTCAATTTCCTCTTCGCCCAGAAGCTGAAGTCTATGTTTGCACCGTGATCGTGGCAATACAGTGCTGAGATACCCAAAGCAAGTTTTAACTTGTCTAGTCTAGGTGTCTAGTGAACATCACGGATGCTGCTGCAGACAACTCAGCACAGCTGTAATTTCCCTTGCTTCCTGGAAACTGGAAATTTTACTAATAAAATCTATGTCAGGGACAACATGGAAGTCACTGGCTACCCCATAATTAAATGCAAAAGAATCTATATTCCCATCTTCACAATGCAAATCTTTCCAATGTGAATCAGAGAAAGACAGAAAGGTGAAAAGTCTTAACAAAAGAGGTTTTTAAAAAATGCCATATAGTTCATCTCACCTGATATAACCTCTGGAAATGAGGGTTTAGGATTTTGCTCGGCTTAAACAGGTCCTCAACAGTTTCTCCATCATCATTTTCATAAACCAAATTCGTAGAATCAATCAAAGAGTCAACAGCAGATAACTGATCCACTAAGGCAGCAATTACATACAAAGAAAAATTAAATACACTTGCAGATGAAACAATTTATAAATGAAGATTCACTTCATAATGTGAGATTTTGACCAAATCATTACATGCCACAGAATACACTGCAGATATAGACGTGCCAATAAAGAATATGGATAACGGACACAGTAATAAAATCCCTGCTTTATTTAAGGACTACAATGTAAAGTCATAAAGCCTTCCCTCCCCTGCCCAAGACCTCAATTATTGCTGCCTTTCTGCTTCCATTTTTCTTCTTTTTCAAGATGTTTTCATTTGCAACAGAAGGTTTATAAGCCACTTAGAAAATAAGGAGAACAGCTGGTTTGAAAAACTAAATGGTGTAAAATAAATTTTAAAAGTTATGATTGCAAATTAAGACAGTCACAATAGTCAACTACTGCTTTGGTAAGACACGTTTCAGATTTGTTCTCAAACTGCTGGTTATAGGCAAGAAAATAGAAACTGTTTCAGAAACAACCCAGCATGCTTTATATACCCTGATGTGCAGATGCCCATTCAATGGATCTCATAACAAAGAAGTGGGAGTGGATTTTAAACTACAAACTACATCCATTTATGCTCATTGCTGTGCAAAATTCTCAGAACAGTGAGTCAAGCTTGGTATAGCTGCATGTTCTATGGCTCTCCAAGACACCCTCCATCTGAATCTGGACACCAGTAAGTGCATCCTTTAAAAACCAACACACCACTGAAAATACAGTCTTTGCCTTTGTACGTTATATTGACAGGCCATACTGCAACTGGCTACAGGACCAGCTTTGTATGAACGAAGCTGATCACATATTGCAGCTCCCACAAGGTTGGCCATTTAGTCTCACAAATGTGTTCAAAGATCAAAGGACATGGAGGACTAAATCTCAGATGCCTATCACAGAGATCCTGTTAGATTAATAATTCCATAACCCAAGCCACAAGTCATTTAACAGGACAGTTTTAAAAGACAGCCTGCAAACCTCAAGTCTGCTCAGCCTGCAACTAAGCTGGCGAAGTTTTGATACAGGCTTTACACTTCAAGATGACATCACCCTAATGCATTCCCAAAGGGCTGGAGTTTACTTCCTAAGCCAAAATAATGACAAAACTTTTGTTTTCATTGGAAAGCCAAATATTCCAGCTCTTTTAGAGTGTCTTAAAGGACGACAAGTAGGTTACTTTGTGCAGTTGTGCAGCGAAGGACTATCTTACCTGTAGGAACAAATTTTTTATTGTTTTTCAAGGATGAAAATATGTACTGTCGTAAGTCTTCCATGTAGGGGAGTTGCACATAGATGAGACACTGAGCAAGACAAAAGAAGAAAGAAACAACTGAGCCTGAAGTAAAAAAAATCTGAAGTATCCAAAGTGCCCTGTCAGGGCAATATAAACATACAAAAAATCCAAAGATCTAATATCTGTGTGTATCAAAATACTTAAATAAAATATTTACAAAGCAACACAGTTTTAAGCAGAATAAAATACAGCATTATTTTATAATACAGCAATGGCTACACTCCTCATTTTTCTGCTGGTGGAATAAAGACCTCCCAGGTCATCTGATCCCTTTTTCTTGTGCAGAGTTCCAACCAGCCAAGCTTTAAATATCCCATACAGTGGCGCTTTGGGAGGTTTTATCATAGGTTACTGTGTTTTAAAGTCAAAAGTTGGTTTTGGTTTTTTAACGTTATCAGCCTAATTTTTTCTTTATTCAAATACCTCCTCCAGTTCATACCACCCTAAGTAATTCGTTTCCATCTTTTTGTTTATACCCTTCAAAAGTCTAAAGATTGTTATGTCCGCCCCCACCTTCGTCATTGCTTAGCCATGCTATACATACTTAGCTCTTTCAAGTCTCTGGTAAGTAAGATCAGTGGAAACATATGTTGCAAAAATTCTGACATACTGTGTTGCTTCTGGGTCTCTCAGAATTTAAGAAAAAATATTTCAAATTTGATTCTGCTGTGTACAGAACTTACTTTTTTTTCCCCTAAGAAACAGACTTCATTTATTTCCTCCTGCTTTTACAATAACCTTTTCAAGTAAATAAATATACTACTGTCTTCCTAACTCTCCATATGAATTTGAAGAACAGCTTTAAATGCTGTGAGCTTCTCCCCTCAGTTCCAGTTGACTTGGAAACCTAGTGACAACAACATAGTTGGACATGCTTGAAATGCCATGGCAACTATCAAATTCAAATTTTGCACTACCAAGCAACCTGGAGATAAATCCACAGTTTAAGAAAATGAAAGAATCTAGTGCAACTTTGGATTGTACGCGGAGAGGTAAGTAGTAACACAGCAAGAAAGCAGTGGTAACTTATTACATAAGTATGCGATTACACTCTTTCTAGGTACCAAAAAAATTGAGATTTTGAGGATAACAAAATGAAATTATTACTATGTTATTGAAATAAAAATCAGTATCATTTAAATCTGTAATATAGAGGATACTAATAGAAATATATGGCATTATTTTTCCATGTATTTTTTTCTATGGAATTTTCTTAATACTATTTATTACCTCCTTGTCTTAAGATTATTTCCTAAAATCACTCTGACAAGTCACATTGGTTTCTTCTGGTATTACATAACACTGAAAATTCATATGGTTCAAATATGATTACTTATTAATTGGTATTTGTAAAGCACCAATACGGAGGCTCTCTACAGAAATGGAAGAGTGAAAAATTACCTCGTATGCATCCTTAATGTATGGAAAAGCTACCCCAATTTGCGGGTTGCATCTTCTATCATAAGCATACCGCACTATAGCTACCACTTTCAACTCATCCAACGCATGAACAAGGGCAGAAAAAGCAACTGCTGCATTCTGGGGGGGGAGAAAAAAGAAGTCTAGAGAGTCATGCAAGTTCTCGTTAGTCTGCTGAAATACATCTTTCACAGTGAATTCAACAGCACTGATTTAGTCAAGACTAGTTCCCATCTCAGCTGTAACTTCAACACAAGCATTTTTCATGTTTAAAAAATGAAGAAGCGGAAAGGTCAAATCTCATCATGATAGTGGATCCATTCAGCACATTCTGCCTTTTCCACTAGGTGTGAAGAGCTCTCAGAAGTATTACAAGAGAGAGAAAGAGAGGGAAGTCAGACCCTTAAAGGAACGCTACAGTGCGGATTTTACCTCTAATATTTAAAATAATTTGAGGGTCTGTTCTAAATAACACAGTGAGAGGACACACTGTTGCTCTGCATGAGAATGGACTTAAGCACCAATTCCAGGTTCCCCATGCCCTTGCACAAACATAATATTTACCAGTTTCTCATTATTCATGAGATATGGTATTCATTTGGGGTCCAATCCAACTTCTTTACATCCTAATGGGCAATGGAACAAGACTTCTGGAAGCTGATTAAGAATATTTTTTTTTATTAACACACAAAGAAGGGACAATTTCAAGCACCACTACTATTCTTTTCTGTTCCACAGTAAAACACCTTCAGCATTAAACTTCAGTTCACCTTACCTCATCATCTTTCCCTGCAAAGACCTTCAGAACCTGGTTGCCCATGTAGTAATGTCTCTGGATCTACAGAACCAAATGGTCAAGAGTTAGCCTGATCTAAAACAAGTGTCACTAATGTGACTGGACCAATTAAATTATGAAACAACTAACACATTACTCAAGTGAGAAGCCACAAAATTTAATTACTGTGCATAGAAGTTAAAGCCCTGTATATGTTTCATATCTCCATTTATCCCTCAATACAGATACTCAGTCATATTAGGCAGGATATTCTCATACTTTTCTATTGATGGGCAGGAATGAAATACTATGGTACTTGCAGCTGAATAATACTGCAGTATGATAATACCAGTCTGAATAATACTGCAGTAATTCAAAAGTCAGTGTGGAAAACCTCAGTAGTTAACAAAAGACCTAAACCTAGCTGACACTACATTTATGCTATTAAATCTTCCTAGCAAAGACATGTCAAAAAGGAGCTGAAAAAAGTCACATCCTTAATTAATAAAGCTACTTCAACAGCAACCTGGAGTATATAGAGCTGTGCTGGCAAAGAAGCACTTCAGTTAGCAGTTTATGCTGTTCATGAACATGGCTGACCCTCCCCACCCACCCCCAAAAAAAGAAAAAAAACCCAACCGAAAAAAACCCCCAGTTTCATTAAGGGGCATTGCTGGAACAGCTGGAGCTACAGAGGCTGTGAAAAACACCCAGAGAAACACTGCAATAGTGGAAAACCTGTCACAAGGACTGCACACTACGGTGAACACTGGTTAAAATGACCTTTCTGTGTTAAAGAAAAATCTCTTCAAATTACACTGCCTCCAAACTGACCTGGAGTTTCATTATTTAGCACATTACCATATGCTGTTGACGTCAATGACAACTTGCACCAGAGCAGATCTGTTTAATGTATTACAGCATGATTCTGCAACTCAGATTATTCTACCTGCAATTATTCTTTGCTGTTCTGTCTTTAAAAACTCAGGAAATTTTACGTTCAGTATAGTATATATATCTAGACGTGTGTATCACTACACCTTTTTTGTTTCGGGGAAAAAAAAGGTCCCTTTATAATATTTTCTAGTGTTATTTCTTGATTTACATGGCATTGCTTATAAATTAAAAATCAAAGTTTAAGCGGCCTCTGATCTTCTTTCCTGAGGGATGTGAATAACTCAGAAAAATAATATGAGGTGGTTCTATTCCTTCTTTAATTATGTATTTGGAGCTGTTCCAGTTTCTTCAATTAATAATAAATTATCTTTTCTCCAAAGCTTTTAAAAGAAACAATTTAATATAAAACATACATTTGAATAGTGTCAGTATTATGATTCCATAAATTCAATAAATTTCAGGAGCCAAAACATGAGGAAAGCATGGGTCTTGAAAATTCCAACTGTAGTTGAAAACTTCCCGATATCATTATCTTTACAGTGTAATTTTAATTCTGCAATCACACCTGAAAAATTTTATTCCACTGAGATCCATGCAACTACTATTGGGCATAATTACTCACACTCCTCGTTACAGGACCAGAGCACATTTTATTTAAGATGTAATACCTATCCGTTATGAAATCTACAGACAAGAGAAGCACATCATAAAAATTATCAAAAGCAATAAATATTTTGTGCATTGAAAAAATATAAAACCAATTTGTTAATTCTTTGAGGTATATTTATGTGAATCAAAAGTATTGCTACAACTAATTATATTCCTACAATTAATTATTAATTAGGTATTTGAAGGTATTACCCTACTGTCTGACCAATGGTGGCAAAAGAAATCCATGGGAAATAACAGCTCACTTACAAGAGCATGATGCTTCTTATCTGTTTTCCTCTTAGTTTCCGTTTTCAATAAAAGTCAGACTTCAAGTGGAAATAGGAGGCCAGCCTCCAGCATAAGAAAATGCTGCACATGGTGAAATACATCTTACAGAATTAAATTAAGACAGTAAGACTCAGCTGTGGGCTAAGAATGCGTGCAAGAAATTGTCTCATTGAAACACTGGGTTCAGACACAACATTTCACTTGTTAGACCCAGTTTCTGGCACAGGATTTAGCAGCCCCTAAAATCTCGCTGCCCTGGGCAATTTAGGGCATATAAGCTCAAGCATGATATGTTCCTCAATGAATTACTTTCAGTACACAAGCTTCAGTGTTACTTAACAACTTTAAGTTCTGAATGTCCTGAAGGAGCAACCAGGTTACAGTTCCCATTTAGTTCTCATTTCAATAAATCAACATAATTTCCTAGCTCCTCAGTTAATAATATGCTTTGGACCACCGCACTGCAGTACTCTAAGGGCATATTGAGCAACGTGCAGGCGTCTCTGTGCCACCTGTACTGCAAAGTAAAAATATGTTACATCCATTTGGGAGTAAGCTCCCACGGATACTTCTTATTTCATTAGCATCTTTCCTTCCTGGTAAAGGTAATGATTCCTCAGCCTTTGTCAAGGGTTCTATTTCATTCAGGCCACAAGGCATTTCAATGGAGAGCAGGAGGGCTGGGAGCTTTCAGAACAGAAGGTGCAGAGCTGCCCTATGATTTTCTTTCAGTTTCGAGTGGTGAAGGGGACTGGGTGCAGTGAACTCCAAGAAGGGTAAAGTTTCAGTCACCCTGTGCAATATCCTGGAGAAGAAAGAGTGGGAGCAGCTTAACGTTTCCAGCAATTACTGGCGCTCACATCTCTGTACTTTCTGCTCATGCGTCCTGCTTCAAGAAGGGTTTGTTAAGCCTTTGCCCAAGGATTTCCTAATGCGCAAGTCCTGGATTTTCTGCAGGAAATCACCTAGTGCTGGATAGCTTTTATTAAGGTATTCGCTCAATGTAAGTTTCTTACAACTTTCAAGTAAAACAAATGGCAAAATTAATACCACAAGTACAGGTAAGTGCATACAAACACCAAGCATCTCATTGAAATATGGAGAGTTTTTGAATTATGTTATCTTCGTTTAAGTTCTCTGAAGTCTTCGCTACATTTAGTTTTTTTTATAGTAGAAACAAGAAGCAAGTCACAGTTCACAAACTACTGGAACCCAGTACAACGCCACAACTTTAGTGAATTCAAACTGAAAACAATTGTCTTGAACAACCCAGAAAGTTGAATGGGAAGAAGTTTAGTACTGTACCTGAGAGGATCTGCTGAATCCCAAAACAGAAAAACATTTCGCTTCTGTTTTATATTTCATTTGCTCTTCATCTTCCTTGGAAAAAGGAACTATATCACTCCCATAGCGAAACCCTGGAGAACAAGAGAAGAGCATCTGGTAAGCATATGGGCTTGCAATTCTAACACTGAAATTAGTGCTCTGAATATTTTAACAACGCATGCATGCCCCACAGCTACACTCCACACATGCTCATCAAATTACTTTCCCTGTTAACAAAAAACCACACACCCCACAGACACATTTGTACTTCACAAACAGCAGTTGCACTCCTTGTACATCGTTTTATGTAACGTGGCTACCCTTGTAGAGAGCAGGAAAGAAAATAAGGGAACTGAATATCTTCCCCAACAAAGTTATGCTCACAGAATAGATTTAAGCAAATCAGAACAGATTTCAGCAAATAGACTGCAACACTTCCTGCAAATGTAATAGAAAAAACCTCAAACATATCACAAATCATGGACAGGAAATGACACCAGAAGTGATTCAGAGAACAAATTGTGTTAACAGTGGAAGTAAGATACACCTTCACATGCAATAGAAAACCAAAACACTGTTGTATGCAGAAGTGGTCTTTCTATACATTTCTGTGTTTTACTTCCTGTGCCTTACATTACAGAGGTATCTCCACAAAATAGGAAGCTGTTAGTTTCTCACAAGTATCATCTGTTCCAACTGCTGATTCCCCCACCTCAAACTACAATATCCTCCCTGTAACATCGTCACTTTATTATACTATCACAGACCAAGAATTATATCCTTAGATGCGAATAAAGCAGAAGGAACAAAGGTAAATCCCTGGATGAAAAATCTATACGTAGATACATTTTCCTGGAAACTGAAAAGCAAACACACAGGCGGAATGGAAGAAATTTCAGTATGGGTGGTTCAAATGCAAAATATTATCTAATTATGACATTTCCCAAAATGTCCACAAAAGTCCATGAAGCATCAGCAGCTCTTTAACTTGATAAAGAAATTTTTGGTCTCTTTTGTTCACATTGAACTCTTCATCACTTCTTTTTAATAGTATCCTGCAACCACTCACCAACTTAGGCAGTCAAGACATCAGCAGAGAATGGTCACAAATGCTTCAAAATATATTCACTATAAAAAGTGGACTTTTTTTTTTGCTAGAAGTTTTGAAGTTATAAAACATAAACAGACTCCTAGTTTTTAACTATCACTTCTGCTTAAAGACAATCACACTGTCGTCAGGACATTTTTATCTGCTACTGCTACAAAACATCTATGATTGCTACAATTGAAAAAGGTTAAATAAAAAAATACAGTATTTATCTTCATTTTTCAAATTATTTTATTCATTTGACAGCACTTTCTATACTGTTATCTGAATAGTTCTGCCCTTTATAGTTAATACNGGATTGAAACAGAAAAGGAAAAAAATTAGTAACAAAATATATCTCTATAATCACAAAAAATTAAACATGTTTGCTTAACTCCATTTTTAAAAAGTAGACTATTTCATACTGTTTCTGGGGCCTTTAGTCTTCTAAGGAATTTAATCCACTCAGAAAAAAGCTGAAGGTTGTAAAAGAAGTATTCTGCATAACACTACTTCAGATTGAACCTGTTACGGAATTTAAACAGCAAAGCTAATAGATTCTAGAACACTAAACCTTCCTTTAATGGTTTCACCTTCCCAATTGCAGAACATCTAGAGCAGCTGCTTATCTAAAAAAAAGCAGTATTATGAAAGTATTCATGTTATCAGTACAACTGAAGATTTGAAAACAGAATAGAGGTAGCAGTATTACTGACTACAGAACTGAAGCATGGTCCTCCACAGAATACAGTTTAGGAAGCTGTAGTGCCTTCCAAGTTCCACCTGGTGGTATTATTATTATTCCTATTACTGATGAAGGTAAGAATTTTTAAAATATGTGAAGACAAAGAGTGCCACATAACAGTCTCTCTGTTCCATCAGCTTACAGAGCTTACATTCTAAGATCACAGCTAGGCTTCAAAGTACGAAAGTAAAAGGCACTTAGGTGATTTAAGAATACAAGCCATTATCTTCGGTTTGTCTTCAGGGTGCACATAAACAAATCATACCTTGAATAGTGTCATCTTTCTGAACCTCTGTCTCATCATCATCATTCAAGCAGTAAACAGTTTCTTTCTGCACATCATCTTTTCTGAGGGTTTTAGCATCCACAACTGTCCACATTTTTTTCACCTTCTCTTCCATGACCTTTATATCAGAATTCAAAGAAGAGGAGCGCTTAACACTTCAGTGGGATCCAGAGTGCTTACCAGAACATGCAAAAAACTCTTAGACCAAGTGCTGTATTATTTTGCCAATAAGGGACTAATAATGACAGCCCCAAATATGCATCTCTGACTGCTACCACAGTGCTTTCAGCACACTGTTTAATCTGTATGAGACCTAACCTCTGAACTATATCATACTGACTGCATACTTGTCTTGGTTATTCATTAAAGACATGGGCTAAGTAATTTGTGGAAGTCTTTTAGTGACAGGATAACATATAACTTGCTTGCTATGTATTTTACTTCCTCCACCTACATAAACACTTTTGACAAAGCATTAAGATATATGTTAAAGATACAAGAAGACTCAGTGCTCATGCAGTTTGTTTGCTCAAGTTTTGCATCAGGCTTACTACACTACAGGATAAAAATACCCTATGTTACTACAACTTCCCCAAAAGGCAGAAAAAGATCCCAGTTGCATTACAGGACTGGGAGGGGAAAGAAGGAATAAATATTGCAATGAGTGAATGTTTCCTAACTACAGGGAAAGAAAAATGCTTTCTTTTCTCTCTACTTAAGTGAAATTGATGGCATACTTAGTGAATGAGAAGAAAAATGGAGAACTGGGCAGAAAACAGAAAAGACAGAATAGATTATGTCAGTAGATATCACAGGTCTATTCCTAGCTCTGATCCAACCGCTGTATGACCCCAGGCTAGTCACTCAGTTCATGTTGCTTATTCTCCCAAGCTTCATTTATTTTGTGTGTAAACACCTTTGGAGGGGACTCTTACTGCACATTTGTACAGGTCTGGCACAATATCTTAATAAAAAAAAAAATTATGAGTAAGTATAAATAGAAAGCTGGCAGCAGAGATCTCTTTCAAGGCTAGTATGCCCATCTCTCAGAAATCAGATCTATTTCAACTTCATAATACATCTTCCTGAAACCTTGCAATATTGGCCAGACTCTTAGTCTTGGGTTCAAATAAAAAAATAATTAATCTCCATCTCACCAGATCCATCAATGCTGCCACACTATATAGTTACCTATCAATTATTCAATAACTGGAATTTTGCACATTTTCTGTGTTTAAACACACTTACTCCTTCCTAGCACTGTGTGAAGGACCCATATAAACTGTAAGGGAAACAGACTGCACAAGCCCTGCCGAACAGTATAAAGTAAACAAGCTGAAAAAATATATCTTTTTTCCCAAGTCTGAAACAACAATAGATGCAATTTGAAACAATAGCTGGTAAAACATTTACACCCACCATTTTACATATACATGTGTATAATTCCTCTCATGCCTAGGGCTTTAGAAATCTATATTAAATCTCATTGAGCTGCAGACATATCACTGAATGGAAAGCTTCACACAATCGCAGCATTCTTAATCAGGTTTGTCAACTTCAATACCATCAAGTGTCACAGCGTAGATGTGACAACGTCTATTTCTGTACACTGTGAATTATAGTTAACATATGTGTACAATATGGTGAAGTTAGAGTTGCTGTGGGAACCACAGTTCTAGATGTACTGGCTTCTATGCACATAAAATCTCTACCATAATTATTTTGGATGTTGTTTTATCTTTTATTTTCTTAGCTTTAAGAAAAAAACATGCAGCTGCACCTAACTTGCTGCCAAAATACACTAAAACAGATGATTTTATGGACTTACTGATCTGTAGGCCACAATCCTTATAGACAAATTAGAACCAATAGTGAGCTGGCAGGGCCAAGCCATAGGTCTTCTTTCTATTTTCTTAAACATCGAAAGACGCTCCAGGCTCTCTCTAAATGAAGGAATTGGGAAAACAGAAATGAACTCTGGTGAACTGTAATAAAATATTACAGACAATACACTCTCTTCAAGGAGATGCAGGAGTCCAATTGAGACTGCATCAAGCATTAGAAAATAAACTGTATGAATAATCTTGTCATTAACTATTGTCAGAAAAGTGAATGAAAAAAAGAGGTGTTACAGTAGATTATTCCCATCTCGAGCCTTTGTGATGGTGTGACATTAGGGCTTAAAGACAGTATGTTAGGTCTTGTGATGAAACTACACAATCACTTATTAAGCATTTTACATTTATCTGTGCTTACCCAATTAGGGCATGCAGTTAGCTAAACAACCCAAATTAGAAAAGGCTTCTTTAAAGTGATAAAATGTTTTCTGCAGTGGAGGTGAAGAAATAAAGAATCCAGTTTCAATTAACAAGATTTTGTTTGTGTGGTAATTAACTTTTGACACTTTTTTTTTTTTATATACAGTACTAATGAACTCATTATTTTCAGGGCATTCGGTTAGAGTGAAACAAGTTACTCGGAATATTTCTAGCCTAAAGAGCATAAAACATAAAAAAAGGAACTGTAATGATTTTATTCTAAAGAGTGTTAACTCAATTGCACAACTTTAAGCAATAGAGTCCAAAAATTAAAAATTGACAGTAAAAGTAATTTATAATGTATTATTATGAAATCAAATAGGCTTGCACCCCAGAACAGCTTTCACCTAATACAAACTGTGTCAGCTATTTTGCTATAAAATTCCAGTTCAGAGAAAGCGATCATAAATTTTTTTTTATTGCATGATGAAGCAGAGATAAAACAGTGTTGACCTCATCTTTTTCACTTGATGATAAAACTTCTCTCTTGATTAAAGCACTTGTCTGGCAGAAGTCAAGAATAACTCCTGAAAACATCAGTACAGAATTCAACTTGGTATTCTATTTTTTAACTTTCTTAGGATGAGCAGGGTCTTTTTAAAAATTCTAACAGAAGCACAATGAAAAGAGAAAATGCACTGGGTTTTTTATAATGAGGTAAGCATTGTATTTCCTTTTTTTTTTTTTTTTTTTCCTTGGGGAAAGGAAGGAAGGGAGGGAAAATTACTTTTTCCGGCAATAGAGACATCAATATAGAATTTTTAAAAAGAACCTGTTACTACATCATTAGAACTACTGCAACACATACATGCAAGGATGAATATGAAAATCAAATACCCAAGTGTCAAATGCCTAAAAATGTCATTTAAGCTCAATTTATTAACTCTGTCCTTTAATTTCTTATAGAAGAAAAATGTTCTCTGTTATCAAAGAAGACTCAGCCAATAAAACCCTAATAAATGCACATTTCAACTTGTATTTTAAAAACATGTCTCTTCTCTGCTCTCCCATCCCTTCCCCCAAAACCCAGAGGCAGCAGAAGTACCTCCTGTCTGATAGTCAGAATATCAAACTCTAAAACAATACAACAAAATTTTCTCACTTACTTACCTGGCATAACTAATTTATTTTCACAAGAGTTGAAATATTTTTACCAGCAGGAATAATGAACATAGGAAAACAGAGAGTGTATCTGAGTTGGTAAATTATCATGACAGATTTGCAAGGCTGACTTCTTAAAGCTTGATAAGCAACTTAACTGCATCTAAAACTTCACATATTCTTAAACAAATTAAACAACTAAAGCTTTAATCTATTAGCCAAATGCCTATTTATCCAAAGATTTTGGACTTCCCCTGAAAGCATGGCACAAAGACAGCTTATACGGTAGCAAGAGTCTGCGATAAAAAAAATATAAAGAACAGGCCAAGCCACATAGTAGCTTCATGCCTATGGATTATCCTAAAGATAAATGGGCCCAGAAAGGTATTGCTTTTCTGTGCAGTCTTTTGATGCAATGACAAAGCCTGCTTTTTTATAGAGACTCAGACTGCTCTGTTGACTAGTATGGAACACATACGCAGTGATGCATGTTTCTTCACTAATGCACACTAATGCTCAAATAACAGTGTAACTGGCTTCTGAGGTGCAAAACAGATCATTTGGGCAGGGTGAGGGAAGGGAATCCCACAAATAAAATTATAAATAACAGCATGTAAACCTACAGGTACCTCACCTAAAAATTACACTTGATAATCACATTACAGCTATGGTCTAGTAAGTTTCCTGAAAAACACATTGTCTAAAAGATCACACTTTATAATTGTAGAATAGAACTACTAAGACAATAAAATCAGACTTTTATAAGGCACATAGATGCATTTTGCTTGTTTCCCAACTGAGACAACACCTATGTGGAAAAGTCTTGGATATATCATTAGCTACAGTTTTTCAGACACACATATATATTTTTATTCTTTCATTGAGGAAACATGAAGTGAAAAACCATCCTTCAATTCTTGCATTAGGAATGCTGCTAAAAAAGCATATTGTTTGGCATAATGGCACAATAGTCTGTGATTAAACAGCAGGATTCAACAAACAACATTACTCAAAACATTTGTGGGAGTCTGATAAACAAGTGAGCTAAAAGATGTCTGAGACGAAGGTAAAAAGGCTACCATTAAATGCAAATATTATACCAGCACTATGTCACAAATTCCAACTCTTTCCAAAACATGCTTTTGAAATCTCATTTATAGAAACATTCCCTCCAAAATCCACCAACACTGAAGATGGAAGAAAACTGATTTTTTTCTTTAAATGCTGATATAGCAAATTAATTTTCCACTGAAATCTGTAAGCTTTTCTACCTATTCTAAAGCCACTGAAGCAGCTGTTTGAAAGGGACTTGAGTGTACAATAAGTTACAAAATTCACTGACTTCAGTGAAACTCGAAGCCAAGTGACTGATTATTCAATTTCATCTTTTGGGGAAGAAATCAGAAAGTAAATTTACAGTGTGATAAAGAGGATTAGCCAAGTTTACCTGAAAGTATAAATTTCTTCCAGCCCTCCTTCTTCGTCCAAAGTATGCATCAGTTTCCTCACCACATCAATGCCTTCCTTCTGTTGCTCAGTTAAACCCTTTCTTGGAAAAGAGTTTCTGTGCACTTGAGAACACACACTGGCACTTGTATCTCCACTTCCATCGTCAACATCCACTGGAAATGGCAGACTAAAAACACAAGTAGAAGAAGTTACTTTGACTTTATTCTTAATTAAAATAACCAACCAAAACAAAAAAAAAAGTTCTATCAGGATCAACAATTTCTATCTAGCTGCAGTCAGATGTATAAAGAGCCACATGACTTGTGAAACACATGAAGTAGTATTTCAGGTCTACTTGGCATTGGTAACATCTTGACCAGAGTGCTGCACCAGTTCTGGGCATCATACGTCAATAAAGATGTCCACATACAGGAAGGGATTAGGGAGTAAAGGCAATGATGATTAGAAAACAAGATCTATGAAAAAAGATTGAACAAAATACAGCCTGTAGAGAGGGAGTCAGAGGGCAAGACAGTCTTAAATATAAAAGGCTGTTGCAGAGAGGAAGGGAACAATCGGTTCTTCATACTCAGCCTGCACTCAAATTACATCATGGAGTCAGGTCACATATACAAAACCCGATAAAGGTATTTCAAACCATAATCTCTAAAACCAACAGCCTGAGGAGATAGAAGAGACTCCATCACTGGAAACCTTTATAAAAAGATTTGGCAAACACTGCTCAGCAAGGGCATACATACAACTGACCCAGTCTGAAGCAGAGGATTGCTCTAGATGACTTATTAAAGGCCATTCCAGGCCTGTGATTCTGTATCAGCTCTAAATGCCAGCAAACGGGCCCTTCTCTGCAGTGGGGCTATTATGTGTTTCTGGAGTAAATGTTAGTCTTTGAGATTTTAATAGCTTATAACACTAGGTGAATTCCTGACTGAAGATGACACATTTTCCTGCTCTTCAAGAATCAGATTTAAAAATTTAGCCAGGGTTTATAGATAAAATGATTTTGCTGCTCTTCATAACAGAGTTAACTAAGTGTAATAACCACAGAAGAGAGAGATGTGTAAGAACCTTTACTGTGTGCCCCCAACAATGACTGCAGATTTTTCAAATCTTCCGCCTGATCCAATTTTCAATGTACCACATGATACCTTTTACCACATTTCCACAAAGTAAAAGAATTTTAGCATTTTATTAC
The DNA here is from genome assembly GCA_013400755.1 of Pelecanoides urinatrix. Classification (NCBI taxonomy): domain Eukaryota; kingdom Metazoa; phylum Chordata; class Aves; order Procellariiformes; family Procellariidae; genus Pelecanoides; species Pelecanoides urinatrix. The sequence goes on along the minus strand of VZTQ01006072.1, from coordinate 119,569 downwards.
GTTTTCAAAAAAACAGCCTACAGATCTCTACCTTACTTTCACCTCATTAGTCCTCACTAAACTTATCTGTGGAACAACATACAATAAGCAGAGTTAACAATACGCACAACAATGTCACATACAGCAGAGTTAAAAATTAAACTTCAGCAAAGTGTTTGGTACCTTTTTACGAAGCTGACAAAGAGAAACTGTCTTTTAAAGCTGTTACAAAAGCAAAAAGCTTCAAACCTCTGATACATAAAAGTTAGATTACTTTCATTATATAGTGCGTAGAGACTCCTGTGATGAGACCTGTGTAATTCCCAAAGCTACACAGTGTTCAGCATGTGCTCGGTGCTTGGTAAGAGGGAGGAAAACCAACTATCTACCACAAGTTACGCCCTGTTCAGGGATTAGGTTGTAAGAGATGGAAACATGGGTTATAACAAAAGGACAAGGCTTAGCAAGAAATTATTTTTAAACCAGTATCCTGAGTATTTTACATTTGTACATATATTTCTCAAAGCATCATTTGCTCGTGTGGCTGGGAGACAGGGTGCAAATCTGCAGTTGATGCTGTTAACAGCAACGTTTCCCTAGCGCTCCTATTAGCCATGAGGCTTCTCCTTTGCTACATTTTAGACAAAGAAAATGTAAACATGTACCAGAAATCTCACAGAATAAAACTGCAACTTGTGGTAGTAGCATCTGTCCTAGTCTGCATAGCAAACTACAGGTATGGAGACAAGGTTGTAGGGGCTAAATACCAGGTCTCTCAAAGATGTAACTCTGGCTGGCAGCATGTAGTCAGGTTCATGGTATCGTGTCTCTGCTGCCTCCAGGGCCAACAATAGCTCAAATAACCTAGAAGGGGCACGTCAAGGCATGTTGCAAGCACACCTTCTTTTGCTGTGTAGACAGAACCTGAGAGTAGTCTGACATTTTAACATTCAGCCTCTCCCAAGCACAGCCAAAAAAGAATTTTTCTGTGGAGGATCAGCCCCTGCTTTTCAGTCACACTTTGCTACCTAAGCCCTCTGTTATCTTGCAGGTGGGTCTGCAAATGGCTTTAATGAATTTGTCAAGTTCACAACATTGCTCCTTACAGAATGCTGGATCTAGGTGACAGTAAATATTAAAATGGTCAGAAGTAAAACTGTGGCTTAACTTTCTCCTGTGAAATTATTTGCTGTTATAAATAGCAAAAATTAACATTCACACGAAGTTTTCCTTTTACATAAAATCCTACTAGAAAGCCTATAGCTTCCTATGTTACTACCATGTGCAACAACTAATACAGATCTCAGCACCACCACTGATTCTTCAGATTAATGCCTATACCAAGACAGCCAAGGGATTCCTGTCCTAACATGTAAGACATTGCTTTCATTTTCTGCTTCCATTTCCCAAGCCCATCACTGTGAATATAACCCTTCTCTTCAGACTTGCTTTTCTACTGACACCAGAATCAGGCTATAAACATCTGCAACGCTACCTCGTTATTTCTTCCCAGTAACTCCCTTACGTAAAAGGATCTAGGCTGTTGCTGTGACAAAATCACTGCTTCTGAGGCTATTTCTGGGTCATTGTTTCCCACTTCTCTGCTTATACAGATCTTTTGTCCCCTGTTTCAGACTTTGGCTCTAAGCTATAAGCTTAACTGGAGAAGAAGCCACCATCTTAATATGTATTTGCACACCACTTAATCAAGGGGACTTGGTTCATAACTGGAATTCACGGCATGTGTAATTGATATAAGTACTTATAACAATCATATTACTTACTGGTACACCTCTGTAGAAACAATACACCATCAGATCACCTGCTCCTTCAAGATTGTTATTAAGAAAGAATAATGATTTCCCTTTAAAAAAAATGGCATAGTGTATAACAGCCACTTCCATACTTACAAAAACTGAAGTGAAATTCCTGTTTTCTTCAAGTTAGCAATGATAATTTCCAGCTGATCCTCACTGACAGGACTACTAAGGTCTGTAAACAGTTCAATGTGTCTCTTCTCGTATTTCTTCCCTCTTAAAATACGAAAAGAACATTTACATATATCAGAAATATCTAGAAGGCCTTTTTCTAATTCTTTCCTTACAAAATTGAAGCTTCACCAAAGTAATATACTTGTTAAAAAAAATAAACAAACAAACCTACTTGATAGAAGTTGTTCTATCATTGCTCGTATTATTTATGGTAAGTTTTTATCTTTATATGATTCCCCCTACTCACTCCTACCCCGTAAAATTGAGGGCTCTAGCCCTGTGACTGTATAAATCACTAACTAAATGAATGGAATTCTGCCAATTTTCACCAACGTAGATAAAATGCTAATAAAATATGTTAGGTTGTTTATTGATTATACTGGATATTTCCTTTGCAGCTGTAAGTTTGTCCTTGTGAAAACAAAAATGTATTTTAAATTACTATTGCTGACAGGGGTTCCATTTTAGTAAGCTAATTCAGTAGATTCATTGGATAAGATGGACTTTAAAGCCTATTTAATACGCTACGAAGTAGTAACAATAAATATCAAAAAGTTCTGCCAGCTACAGAAAAAAATACAGTTAAAGTGATATAGTTTTTATCTGGATATTGAGCATAATGGTGATTTTCTTGAACTTTTACCCAGTAGTATTTTCTCAGCTGAAGCTAAATTCCATATCAAAGGGTTTAGTGCATACAAGCAACTTACCCACAAGATAACAAAAGCAGTTCCTCTACAGATATTCAAGGTTATACTGCCATAAATACAGTGATTTTAATTAACAACTCAGTTTTAACCGTTAAATTGATACAGCTCTCCATGCCGATTAGACTTTAATCATAAAAATACAAATTGCATCACTAAGTATAGTCTTCTGCATTCACAACTAGATCATATAATCTTTTTAACAACATGTTCAATCTCTGTTTTGAGAGGAAGTAAGGCTATCTTCCCTGGACTATCAGTCAGTCCACTGAGTGTTAGAAACAGTCGCATTTCCAGTTGTCCATTCATTGACAACTTTGTAACACTTGTGCCAACATTGTCTTTCAGCTTAAACAGTGTTTTTTCCTACTGCACGTTTATCTCCCACACCCTGCATATTTACAAACAGCCACCTTATCTCCAACAGCCTTTAAGTTGCTAGGCTTAACAAACTCACCTTTCTAGTTTTCTTTTCTTTTTTTCTTTGTAAGATATGCCATCACCCTTATAAATTTGGTAGCCCTTTTCTATGCATTTTAGCATCTGAATTAATGTTTTTTGAAAACAGATCACAAGAAATGTGACACTAAGTGAAGTCTTTGCGCCTTGTATAATGGCATTAATATTCTCATGAATCTACTGCAAAGTTCCCAGTTGCATCAGAAAGCTCTTAGATTGTCTGGAGAAGCTAGATGTCTCCTGAGGATTCTTCAGGGACAGACTCCTGCAGTGTGTTGTTTGTTTTTTGGGTTTTTTTTTGTTGTTGTTTGTTTGTTTGTTTGTTTTTTTAAAAGCATTTTCCATATTTACATAATGCTGGAAATGTAATACTGACAAGAAATCAGATCAGCTCCAAAGTGCAAGGTCAGAATTCTGTAAAAGGCTTTGGGTTACATACTCACATTGTTTCCTTCTGAAGCAAGTCCATACACACAATAATTGCATCCAGAACTAAGCAAATTTAAGAAAAATCTCATCTAGAACATGAATCATGTCACAAAAGTGTTTTTCCTATGAAACAATCTTCTATTTTCATTCCCTCCCAAACACTGACAAACATGCATTTTAGTTAACAAGCAAAAAATTTTTTCAGACAAGTACTCTTCAATATCTACTGTGCAAGAGGTTCCTATATAACTTGTCTGTTTTGTGATC